>OX375867.1:97646539-98227884 GCA_947359475.1 Heligmosomoides polygyrus bakeri | reverse complement strand
ACCATGACCACATACATAGAACTATCGATAAAGGGAAAGTTGCAAATGCAATGCCCTTCCTTAGGATAAATGATACAGGACGGCGTTACTCAATCCCTTTTGGGATGCGCCACGTATTCTATTTCTACGGGGTGTCTTGGAGGCGAGTTCAATGCGTATTTGGCCACACAATGACTTTCGGTGGCCAGCCGATGAATAGGTCAGCGCTTTATCCATCCCAGGTAAGTATGGTACCAATTCACCTACCACGAAGGGATGGGAGGCTCGATTACCCTGGGGCTGGAAATCCGAACCAAGAACCTGGTATCGGGTGCACGCGATAGTCGACGCACCTCCTCCAACTGTGCTTCACACTCCCAGGTTTTCCTTCTGTACATACATATAAGGCTGGTAGCGAATTTAAAAGACAACGAGCCTGATTAATGAATCGCATGGAAGCGCAACGCATTCTGCTTTAATTCGATATTTATCTATTTATTTATTTATTTTGTACACTACAAGAAGTGCGCCGTGAAATCTACAAATGCGTGGGAATATAAAATAAAAGAGAGAAGATAATGGAAAAACGAAAAACTATGAAAAGAGCGAGACCAGATTCAGCGCGATGGAACGAACCATGAACATGGGAATAGAGAAAACAGTAGAAGTTTGTTGTCCTAGTGGCTGCTAATAGCCCCGGCTATTATGGAAAACTGCATCTTTCCGCAGCTTTTGACAATGGTACCCTAATAAAAAGAATAAAGGACGGCGTTACTCAATCCCTTTTGGGATGCGCCACGCATTCTACTTCTACGGGATGTCGTGAAGGTGATTTTGAATGCGTATTTGGCCATACAATGACTTGCGGTGGCCAGCCGACGAACAATTCAGTGCTTTATCCTTCCCAGACTAGTCTTGTACCAATTCACCGACCCCGGAGGGATGGAAGGCTTGGTTGGCCTGGGCGGGAAATCCGAACCAGGAACCTGGTATCGAGTGCAGGCGGCAGTCGGCGCCTCCTCCGACTGCGCTACACGCGCCCCTTACCTAGAGATATATAGGTCTGTGCTGGAGCTTCAGGACAGGGTATGCCAACCACCCTCGTGGAAGCTGTACATTAGGACAAAGAGCGATCGAAAATTAGACTAGCATGCAGTCATATATGCAGCAAGCAAACACGTTGTTATAGACTGGCCAGAGTCGCCTCCCACATGACCTATAGTGTAAAATTTGAACACCGTACAAAAAATTCAGTGATTCGCCGTTCACAAAAAAAAATCGAATCTATCCTGTTCGGAGGAGGGGATGCGTTGTTTTGCATCTCTAATCCCTCCCTTCGGAGTTCCGAGCTTCGCCGACGTTCGAAGATCAGAGACGCTGTTGCGTGGGTCAAGTTGTCGAAAATTAGGTGGACCGGTCCCGTAATGCGCTTCGCAGACACTCGCTGGACGAGAACTGTCACCGACTGGATTCCGCGGAATGTCAAGAGAACACCAGGACCCCCACCAACGCGTTGGTCGGACTTCTTCGTTAAAGCCCTGAACGACCGATATGACGCTCTTCGTGTCCCTCGAGCGAGGAGGATCCATTGGAGCACTCTGGAACGCGACAGGGACGAGTGGAGACGCTGCTGGCGCCCACTCAAGCAAGTCGATGATCAACGGGACGACAGGTGATACAGGTGAATCGCTCCCTTGAATTTGTCTCAGCGCTTGAGCTACCGACAAATTGGAAGTATGTAGCACTCATGCGAACTTAAAGAATGTCGTGTTGTGTCATGGGATCGCCGAGTCAGTACTTCCTTGCCCACCCCAATACTTCGGGCACCGATCGTGACTTGACCAACGCTTCGCCATTCGCGAGGAGCACTGCTCGGTTGATGCCAACCGAGCCATTTTGCTAGCGTTTACCGGTGTTCACCATACATTGGATCCGATCGAAAATCTTCGGATAATTGGATGATTCGGATAAGGGCAATTTCGCGCACCCCGGATTTTGGATGATTCACATAAGGTCGATTTTGCGGACTCCGGATTGTTGGATGATTCGGATAGGGATACCCGGATCGGATATTCGAAAGCGATTCATTTGGATCCAATGTAATGTAGTGCTCACTGATGAACTTCGATCCGAACACACTGAAGTAGTATCACGCAGAAGCAAGGCGGACCAGTGCACAAATTCATGCAAATAGAATTTTCGCTATCAATAAAATAAAGCTCGCACCGTTCTAGACGACTACGTGGTGTTCAGCTTCAATTAAAAGTGCCTACTCTGATGTAAACTCGGTACATGAAACGTTTTCATTGACTTGCGTAGACAAGTATTTTCAAACGAAATTTAACGATTTACCGGAAATTTAACGATCTTTTTAAACAAAAAAATAAAAGCCGACCAGGGATGTGCGTTGTACTCTCGGCGTAAAAAGTTAACGTCCCGAGTACAACGCACATCCCTGGTCGGCAGTGGGCCAGCAGTATTCATGTTCTCACGTATTCCGAGCATAAATGACAATGTGGAATAAAGGGTAAGGATGTCTGATGACATTGTTGTCGACCTTTTGCAGCATCCGATAAGCAGAGGTGAGAAAATTGCCTGGTCCATCACCTGCGGTGTCGCACAACGCACTGAAGTCTCAGATGAAGTTTCTGTCAGATGCCGAGCTCTGCTGTCAGACGATGCACGTATGAAGACCGTTGTCGAAAATGGTTCATAGTACGGTAGGGGGACGACTATCAGCTGCTAACTCGTTGGCTAATCGAAGAAAGCAGCCAGGTTGTGCAGAACTTTGAAAACATTTCACACGTAGTATTAGGTGAACATCTACAATTGCGTTTAGCCGCCGGGTTGTGTCTACTCCAGTAACGAGATGCAGTGAGCCAATCTTGGGGGACGAGCGTTCTACCCCTCACACCCTTGGCGGCCCGCCCACCCCGAACCCGAACCCAATGCGCCAGCCAATGTTTCTGCTTGCCAGATCGTTTTGAGGCGCAAATAGGGTCCGGGGGATCACGACAGAATGGCGCGGCGGGCCGGCGTGGCGAGTAGCTACATACAGTGAATGTAAAAGCAGTCTTATCTCTTCGTTCCGATTATAGATCCGCATCTTATGTTCTTCCTAATTGGACAAGGGAGGGAACTCCAGAATGTAGGCAATTTTAACACGGATGCGTCACTTGAGCCACACCCTGGAGTCTCTTCCCCTGCCTAAATCCTCTGAGACGAGGAGGAGAGCACGAAGCACAGCTACAGCATTACTTGTTTGTTTTCTTTACTATCAGTGCGCATTGTCTCGTTTTCTTGGTGTTGGTGACACTTTTTATAGGGTGACCCCCTCCGGACTCTATTTGCGCCCGTTTTGATTTTCGAGTATTTGTTCGAATTTGATCAGCGGTGGTATTCTACCCGAAGATGTTTTCGCTATCAGTAAGACTGCCTTCGTCTAATCTATCTCGACGTGAGTATGACTATGCTGCTTGCTTTCGGACACGCCCATGTAGTCCCCGCTGTGTGAATCCCGCCTTTGACGGTTTTTTTTAGATACCAGAGCAGCTGAAGTCGAAGATCTACAGAGCAGTCGTCCAGCCGGTAGCAGTGTACGGCGCTCAGTGTTGGCCAGCGACCAAGGATGTTGAAGCGCTCCTCAGCGTCATGGAGATGAAGATGCTGCGCTGGACGGTTGCAGTCACGCGCATGGACCGCATCCGAAACGATGTGATTCGGCAGAAGTTCGGTGTCGCGCCGATAGCGGACAAGATGCGCGAAGCTCGCTTGCGATGGTACGGCCACATTCTGCGTGGAAAGGAAGAGAGTGTCCGCAAGATAGGTCTTAACCTTGAAGTAGTAGAAAAACGGCCTAGAGGACGCCCGAAGCAGCGATGGGCTGATACGTTACATAGGGACTTGAAAGTAGCTGGTGTTCACCCTGATCTAGCGCTGGATCGGGAAAGGTGGCGTCATGACACCAGAATAGCGGAGCACGCCACGAAGCGGGACAAACGCTGAAGAAGAAGATGTCCCCGCTGTGTGGATGAAATCATCGAGCCCGTGTAGCCTAACAATTGGTCTTTCACGAGACGTTTCGAAGATTGCCGCGGCCGCTCGAACGCAGCCCCACACACAAAAATTTAGCTGTTGGGTAACCTCAGCGAGAAGCTGCCACACAGGTCAGCCCAACCCAAAATGCAGTGCTTCCGGAGTCGACATTCCAGAATCTGACACCGCGTCTCTAACAAGAGTTAGAGCAACTTGTTCGGAAACTGAATCGTATGTGCTTTGCTAACAGCAACTGAACGATGGACGTAACCTAGAGTTATCAGATCACCATCCTCTAGTCGTGCACTACCGAGCAGCCATTCTACCCAGCCGGTACCGGTGGTTTTTAATAAGGATAACCCCAAAGGTTTTCAGTTCGGGAACATCTACCCACTCTAGACGAGCCAAGTAGGCATTCAGAATAATGTATTACACAAGACGAAAATCCAGTCTGTTTTTACCAGGTTAAAAGTTAAAGAAATGCCGGCTCGCTACTACTAATGGGCATGAGATTTGCATCGCTTGAACAGCAGTCTCCCTGTTTATCTTAGAGAAGCTCACTGCTGAATCGAGGTGCACGCCGGTTAAATTGCAGCCACTCTGTATAGAACCACAATAGGGTTCTTCCAAAGTTCTCCAATTTTTATGTTTCCATCAGAACGGAAATAGCTTGAGCGCACTATTGACTACTGTAACTACGAAAGTGCTCTATGCGCTCCGTTACCGCATTCTCAGGTATATATTCGACCAAGAAATTCTTCGCTGGGGCAAGTTTGAAACTAGAAAGATGCTTAACGAGATGCTGAAGCTTTCCCTCTGAAACTTCGAAGAAATTAAAGGCATTGAGGTCCTTCCACGTGAGCCTTTGGAAGGACCTCAATGCCTTCAACGTTTTGTTTCCAAAGATGCTGCTTTCTCGCTTCTTGCAGAAGATTGTGTTACTAGCGTACAGTTCAGGATTACTGGATTAGCCTATTTAATTGCTATACATTTTCATGTAAAATTGAACACTTCTAAACAAACTTTACGTTTTTGAAATCAAACTGAGCGTCTTCTAAGTCAAAAAGAGCTTTTTTCCACATTAAGATAGACTTCTAAATGTCTCAACAGCAGATACCGAGACACCGGACAGCAAACTACGTAACGAAAACGCGTGCTTGGGGGAAATCGCGGAACAGTCCTTAGAACCCAGCGAGGCTATGATACTCATTCAATCCAACCTCGGCAGATGGTAATCAGTCCCCTGGCCCCTCCAAGGCTGAGCGATCCCTTCGTCTCCTCACGCCCGCTTGGTTTACGCCACGCCGCTGGACGGCCTCCCAGCGCTGGCCGGCTCATAAACTTACCTGGCTGGGGGACTCTCGCGATCATCAAGGCGGGAACCCCATAGTGAAGCCCTCGCATTGCACTTTGGCCTGGGCTGACCTGTGTGGCAGCTTCTCATTGAGGTTAGCCAGCAGCTAAATCTTTGTGTGTGGGGCTGCGTTCGCGCGGCCCCCTGCAATCTCCGACATATCCTTCGAAAGAATTCTTTGACAGTTTTCTTCTGCCATGTTCTCAGTACAAGATGAACGTAAAGAGGTGCCAACTCTTGAGCTGTCTCTAGTAGTCTTAAGGCGTTCTGAACAGCCGTCTCTAAACGTCTACTGAGACTTTAATGTCCCAAACTGTTCATGAAGCAAAAAGACAAGTGTAGGACTTCATCAACACTTGGTGATTGTAAGCTATTTGTTGCTCCTCTATCTTTAGTGGATCGATACTACCGAATCTGTTTCGAAAAGAGGACTTGGATATGCTGTCGTCTTGACCTCGTCAAACCATCAAATACACCGAGTACCCAGGAATCCTTACTATATATAAAGCAGCAAGCGTGTGTGTGTGCGTGTGTGCGTGTGTCTGTCCGTCACACTTGAGTTGGGGCGCGGCAGCTGAACACGTCGGCAACCGTGCATGGCGAGCCGCAGACGTGCCGAACACGTCGGCGACCGTGCATGGCGAGCCGCAGACGTGCCGAACACGTCGGCGACCGTGCATGGCGAGCCGCAGACGTGGCGAACACGTCGGCGACCGTGCATGGCGAGCCGCAGACATGCCGAACACGTCGGCGACCGTGCATGGCGAGCCGTAGACGTGCCGAGCACGTCGGCAACCGTGCATGGCGAGCCGCAGACGTGCCGAACACGTCGGCGACCGTGCATGGCGAGCCCCAGACGTGCCGAACACGTCGGCGACCGTGCATGGCGAGCCGCAGACGTGCCGAACACGTCGGCGGCGCGAAACTTCAGCCCTGGGGTAATCGAGGTCGCTGAACACGAATCTGAAGTCGGATCAATCGATATCGATCGATATTATCGATTTTTTTGAGGATGACGTTCAAGCGGCACGAAACTTCGGCCCTGGGGTAATCGAGGTCGCTGAACACGAATCTGAAGTCGACCAATCGATATCGATCGATATTATCGATTTTTTGAGGATGGCGTTCAAGTGGCGCGAAACTTCGGCCCTGGGAGTAATCGAGGTCGCTGAACACGAATCTGTAGTCGACCAATCGATATCGATCGATATTATCGATTTTTTGAGGATGGCGTTCAAGTGACGCGAAACTTCGGCCTTGGGGGTAATCGAGGTCGCTTAACACGAATCTGAAGTCGGCCAATCGATATCGATCGATATTATCGATTTCTTGAGGATGGCGTTCAAGTGGCGCGAAACTTCGGCCTTGGGGGTAATCAAGGTCGCTGAACACGAATCTGAAGTCGACCAATCGATATCGATCGATATTATCGATATTTTGAGGATGGCGTTCAAGTGGCGCGGAACTTCGGCCTTTGGGGTAATCAAGGTCGCTGAACACGAATCTAAAGTCGACCAATCGATATCGATCGATATTATCGATTTTTTGTGGATTTCCCTCAAACTGTCTGAAACTTCGGCCCTGAGGGTAATCGAGGTCGCTTAACACGAATCTGAAGTCGACCAATCGATATCGATCGATATTATCGATTTTTCGAGGATCACGTTGAGGAAGATCAGCCGATCCATCTCGATTAACATAATGGTCAGAAGGCCCAGGAAAGAATAGGAAACCCGTAGCGGCCATTGCGTCCTATTCTCGGGGTTTGGGGGCGAAGCCCCCAACCAGTCGTAGGCGGCCGCTAGGCCGCCGAACGACTGGTTAAAAGATAACGAGTCAGATTATAGTACGGCGTCTAACTCTATAGAATTCAATAATGCTTACACTTGCCTTTTCTGATTGTGCATCCAGAATATTAGCAAAGGTAACTACTGATAAATCTTAGAAGGTGTCCTCAATCTCATCACAATAGCTTGTTTACTAGAATATGTCAAATTGCTTTCACTGGTCCCTGCCCTAGACCAGAGTAGTCCAGTGGATGCTCCTCTCTTCCCATACATGAACGCGTCGTGATTTTCGTTCAGGGCCTTCGAGAAAAAGACCAACCAACGGTACACGGTGTTGTTTTCACTTCTCGCGAATCCAATTAGTTAAGGCCCCTGCCTAGTAGATGTCCGCGAAACTCACTTGACCTGCCCGTCCAATTTTCGATAACGGCTCAAGCGACGCCTCTGATCCGCGATCACTGACGAAGTTAGAAACTCCGAACGCCTTCTATAATATAACATTAACGGTTGGAGGAGTTCGTGCCTACAGGTACATCTCAACATCTCTCCTACTTCACAAAGCCGCTACAGTCCGGAACTATTTGGTATCCTAATAGGCCGATTCCGACTCTTTGCCAGAACATATATGCCCACTGCAGACAGTTCAACAGTTGACATCTGTTATCGCTCCACTTGTGTGGTCCTAGAACAGCACATATGACCTCTTGTAGAGGTTATCCAAAAGAAGACTCGGGAATTGCCAGGGCCGCGCGAACGCAGCCCCACACACAAAAATTTAGCTGTTGGCTAACCTCAATGAGAAGCTGCCACACAGGTCAGCCCAAGCCAAAGTGCAATGCGAGGGCCTCACTATGGGGTTCCCGCCTTGATGATCGCGAGAGTCCCCCAGCCAGGTAAGTTTATGGGCCGTCCAACGCTGCGAGGCCATCCGACGGCGTGGCGTAAACCAGGCGGGCGGGAGGAGACGAAGGGATCGCTCAGCGAGACCTCGTCGCTGGGAGCAGGCAGATGGACTTATAGTATTTGGGGAGGATGGGAGGAATGGTGTCTGCAGTGTCAGCTGTACCCATGGGCACCTTGAAGTTCGCTATTCTTTTCGGCATGAGCAGAGTAGTGCAGACCATTGCTCCCTATTCCCCTGTTTCTGTGACAATGACAAGTCAATGTGCAGCAGTAAGGTAGAAGGGTCAGTATGGTTCCTGGATTTCCTATTCGAGGAGAAGACGACAAACAGCTGACTTTTGAACAACTGCATTTCATCAGAGGCGCTGAGTATTTCCAATTTTTGGGACAGGACGTCTCTCAGTTTGCACAAATTGAAGCTTTTCGACATTTTCGTTGTCAGCTCCTCAAAAGGAGCTGTTAGGAGGCAATAAGCTTGCTTAATAGCCAGCGACCACCTTCCTGACATACGAAGTCACAGTTCTCGAGTCGATTTCGAGCTCGCATGGAACGGTTTTATATCGCTCGGCATTTACACGTAGCTAACGGCCTTGAATTCCACAAAAGAATCTCTGTAGGATTTGGCGCCACATACGGTTTGGGATGACCTCGGTGCCTCTCGTATTGGCAACCATACGAGTTCTTCCCCTAGCTGATAGTACGTCGTAGACGTATATGGCCTTCAGCTGATCCAACAGGGCCCCCTATTTTTCCCTTTTGAACGGTTCTTTAAACTTGGACCACTCGGACAGAATCGTAGCTCAAGGCTTGCGATCGTGAGTTCTTCGCCAAGTAGAGCGACGAGAAGCGTTCAAATCCTGATCCGTCACTGTTTTCTTTTCTTCTTCCTTCCCCTCAACTGTGTACCGACCTGTCAGCGTCACACATCCAGGGATCAACGACACGACCATACTCTCCGTGTCACGAATAATTCCGAGCCTCAGTGTCCTTGGTACAAGGGTGACTCCGACGATGGCGCCTCATTCCTCCCATGCTCCGCAAACACTAATCAGTCCATCTGGCCATTCTCAGCGTCGATGTCCGCGGAGCGATGACGACGTCTCCGCCTGCCCGCCTAGTTTACGCCGCGCCGTTGGAGGGGCTCCCGGTGCTGGACCGCTCATAAACTTACCTGGCTGGGGGACTCTCGCGATCATCAAGGCGGGAACCCCATAGTGAGGCCCTCGCATTGCACTTTGGCTTGGGCTGACCTGTGTGGCAGCTTCTCATTGAGGTTAGCCAGCAGCTAAATTTTTGCGTGTGGGGCTGCGTTCGCGCGGCCCCGGCAATCTCCGACATATCTTCTGGAAACTATCCTCACTATGGGGTCCCGCCTTGATGATCGCGAGAGTCCCCCAGCCAGATAAGTTTATGAGTCTTCCAGCGCTGGGGAGCCGTGCAACTGCGCGGCGTAAACCAGGCGGGTCTTTACCCTGCGTAGTAATTGCTCCGCTAGATCCAGACGCTGAGAGCTATCAGACGATAATGGCTTTGAAGATTCTGAAAATTCCAACAAACCTATGTGTGGCGCAGAAGAATTAAAACTGTTCTATCAAGATGGCCACGTCTTGCCGTAGTCGATCATGGAGACTATTATTGAGTCGTTCTCTGCAAGCTTCTGTGACTCACGGTCCCACACATCTTACTTCCTGCATAAGCTGGGGCGTTGTCTCTTTGAATCATGCGTGTACAATGGATTTGGTCTTCAATATGTTGTAACGCATCCAACCAGGTGCATGTCAAATCATTCCTTTTCGAGTCTTCTCATCACGGATCACAGTCATCGTGACGTATGTCGGGATGGTGAGCGATTGAGATGGCGGAGAGCTTTTAAACCCCTTTGCGCTAGACCGGCCATTCTCCACAGCCGCTTCGAGCTACTGTGAGCCCTAGCGAGAAACTTCAGATGCAATTCTTCTCGGATGCTCTGAAGGCCGAAACGCATTCGTGACCAATATTTAGCCAGAGGAAGGATCTATACAGCACTTCAACGAGATGTTTGCCCTCGTGTTGAACGAGCAAATGGAATCGGCTGAGGTCTTCTGATGTTTAGGATCGATGACTGGAGACTCGTTTAGGTGACTGACCTAACGACAGGAAGGAGGCATTTCTACCGCAGGTACTTTTGAGGTACCGAGGTCAAGTCAGGTCAATCAACGGTTCCATGGCAAGCATGGATGAGAGTGTTCTGTAAAATCAAAGTGCGTTACACCAGGGTAAGAGCTAGTCCATGCAAATGCACATCTTTCGTATTCTGTGAAGGAAACAAGCAAGAATTACGGATCCGTGAGTCATAAAACCTGTTGAAGGACGGTACAAGTATACCGTCTGTGTGTAAGGTGTATCGGAGATTGCCAGGGCCGCGCGGACGCAGCCCCACACACAAAAATTTAGCTGTTGGCTAACCTCAATGAGAAGCTGCCACACAGGTCAGCCCAAGCCAAAGTGCAATGCGAGGGCCTGACTATGGGGTTCCCGCCTTGATGATCGCGAGAGTCCCCCAGCCAGGTAAGTTTATGAGCAGTCCAGTGCTGGGAGGCCGTCCAACGGCGTGGCGTAAACCAGGCGGGTCTTTACCCTGCGTAGTAATTGCTCCGCTAGATCCAGACGCTGAGAGCTATTAGACTCTAATGGCTTTGAAGATTCCGAAATCTCAAGGACGCGTGGTGCAGTCTGCAGCAGCCACCGATCCTAACGTGCAGACCGAATATTCTCCGGGTTTGCTTCGCGTTCTTGATTCTTGAAGCAACCAGTTTCACTCTAGCACACTCCACAATTGCAGCAAGCTCTCTTCACTGCCTTTCGTCTTCAGAGAACTGTCTTCTGGAGCGGAACGTCCTGATGGTCTCATAATTTCCAACCCTCCTTGCAGTTGTATTTCTGGTTTCTGCATCTGCTGTGGTTGTATTGGAGCTTAAATGTTTTGCCTTACGTCCAGTTGTTGTTGAATGCGTTTACCCAACCTATCACTATTGTGACAAAGGTGTAATGAGTTGAATGCTTTCATGATTATATCGTTGAATTACTTGTTCTTCGTTTGTGATTAAATTGTTTGCCTTTTGTGTGGTGTTGTTGTTGTGTTGCGATGTGTGATTGCCGATAGAATCGAAAGAAAAATGGAGCAAAATCTGAAAGGACAACACGACAAGATACAGAAAACTGAACAATGTTGTAACAAAACGTGCAAAAAAACAAAAGGAGTCTTCAGAGATTTTCGCACTGTTTGACTGGTCACCGAACAACAACCTAGAACCGGTAAATTTTACTCTACTTACTTCACCTACTTGATGTTTTTAAGGCACGTGTAGTGCAGTCGGAGGTGTCAGCTGTCGTGGGCACTCGATACCAAGTTCTTGGTTCGGATTTCCCGCCAAGGGCAACCAATCGTTTCATCCCTCCGGTGTCGGTGAGTTAGCATCACACTCGTCTGAGAAGGGTAAAGCATGGACTTGTTCATCGGTTGGCCACCGCAAGGCACTGAATGGCGAAAAACGCATTCAAATCGCCTCCACGACATCCCGTAGAAGTAGAAAGCGTGGCCTCTACTTCTAGGAGATGTCGTGGAGCGCATTCTATATACTTGAGAAACTCTGCGCTTTATCCTTCATCCTTATCCTTTACTTGACGTTTTTGACCCATGTGCCACATGGCTGTAAACACTGAACTCAGTCTTTGCTTTCGTTGCCATTTTGAACTGCATGATTTCTTAAAAAAAAAACTATGAAGAATCAAATACTCCACGCCACCGAACAATTGGGAAGGAATGCGTTACATTTCTCGTTCAAGAGAGAAATGTCGGTACATGTCATGAAAGTGAGCAGCACTGATAGGTGGGAGCGCGTCAGCCAATAATAACCAAGCAGAGCACAGACCGAACACATGCCAGCCGATCAGGGTACCGAAGATACAAGTCGCAGTAGATAATCGGTTGAAAAACCAACTGTTGGCATCCTATTCTCACGAAAATTTATTTCGATGCTGTTTCGCTTCTTGTTCTTCTTCTTGAACAACAAATAACGCGGAAGCTACTTTTTGATTCACTTCGCAGCATCGATTCTGCCCCATGTTTTATCCCTGCGCATTAAAATGTCAAGTCTTTTTTAGTAGTTCAACGAAGCCGTACGGGAAAAGTAAAAGCCTGCGTGTCTCAAAAATGTTAGTACTGTTTGAACGGCCACAACATTGCCCTCATTTAGGCTATTCTTCATTTATTTATTTAGAGCGCGTATGATAGAAAAACAAGAAAAAACGGAAGTCTTATGACGACAAGTGAGTTGGAGAATGCGTCCTGCAACCCTTCAAAGCTTCACATTTTAGATATTATTTATTCATTTATATGATTATATTTTTTATTATATTTATTACATTTTAGGCAAGATGGCAGAATGCATTTGTTAGCGCAGAAATTCGAATTATCAGTTCCATGATGCGCCTATGTTTATCGAATTCCACATTCCAGCAAGATTTCCAGCAACTCCTAGACGGCTTCAAAGATAGCTGTACGCAAGATCAGTATTGTGCCTACTGACATAGTATAGGTGAGGAATGTTAGGACGGAAAACAAACAATAAGAGATGGAGATTATAAACCTTTTGTGGGATGCGCCACGCATTCCACATCAACGGGATATCGTGGAGCTAAACTGGAAAAGCACTGACTGCAGCTTGATGAAGTTGTTGGAGTTTAGCTGGAATGTCCTTTCAGGCTATCTCTTCCCAAGGATGGATGAGAGCACTCACACGCAAGTTAGTGCACAGGACAAAAGGAGAAGTATGGAAGGATGAGTGCGAAGATCGACGCTAATCGATTCCTGGTGGGATGCGTCGTGCGTTCCACTTTCAAGGGCGTTGTAGATGCCATTTGAAAATGTTGTCGTTTGCTCAATGAGCGACGGTCAGTCCTAGGCAAGTCTACCATCAGTTCACTGACTACGAGGGATGAAAGGATTAGACAGATTCGGAAGGGGGCACCACCTTCCATTACGCTACACTCTCTCACCTAATTAAATAGTTCCTTTATGCATTTCGACTACACCGACGCTATCCTATCGTTATTGTCCTTTTTTGCTCTTCATTTGCTTTTCAACATAGGAAAAGTGTTCTGGGTAGGATGGATCAGGCATCTGTTGGGGTTTGTCTTGATCCTCTCACTGCCACAACAAACCGCTTCTTCTTCTTCTTCTTCTTCTTCAGCGTTTGTCCCGCTTCGAGGCGGACTGGACTCGGTAACGCCCGTCGTTAAATACTCGGTCTTCTTCACGTTCAATCTGAGTCCAAACCGCTCCAAGCGATCACACCAAGCTTGCAACTCTCGCTCGAGTTCTCCTTTATCTTCGCTAGCGAGCATCACGTCATCGGCATAAAGCAACGTCCAAGGGACGGGCTTCTGAAGATCTCGTGTGATGGCATCCATGACGACAACAAAGAGGAGTGGGGAAAGCGCAGAACCCTGGTGTACCCCGACAGAGATGGGGAACTCCATCGAGGTTCCAGCTGCAGCTTGAACTCGACTCTTTGGACAAGAGTAGAGAATTCGCACCCACTCTATGAGCTCTTCGGGAACTCCATGATGTCGCAAGGCGTACCATATCACTTCACGCGGTACGCGGTCAAAGGCCTTCTCCAAGTCGAGAAAGGCGATATGCACTGGCTTCTGTTTCTCGCGATGCTTCTCTATCAGGAGGCGGACGGCATGTATGGCATCAACGGTGCCACAGCCAGCCACGAAGCCGCACTGATTGCTGGAAAGCTGGACGATGTCCCGAATTCGTCCATCGACAACTCGCTCAAAGATCTTCATGCTGTGCGAAAGCAAGCGAATCGGACGGTAATTGGAGCAGTCTGCAGGACTGCCCTTCTTCTTCCAAATCGGGATCGTCGTACTTTGGCTCCAACACTCAGGCACTTTCTTCTCCGCCACAACCTGATTAAAGAACTTCGCCAACCACTAAGCAGGGTGCCAGTACTTGGACTTCCATAAATCAGCTGCCACGTCATCGGGCCCAGTCGCTTTGCCTGGCCTCATCTTCTTCAAAGCCGCTTCAATCTCCTCCACGGTGATCTTCTGAACGGGGCCGTAGGTTGGAGCCGTGGAAGGGATGGCTGGAAGAGGAAATTCTACTGTAGAGATTTCCTCAAAGTAGTCGCGCCATCGCTTCAATGCCTTCTTGCGGTCCGTAAGAAGATGGCCGTTCTCATCATTGATGCCGAAAAACTTCTCAATATCCTCGGTCTCCCGATGGCGATTCTTAGCAAGCCGGTACAGATACCGCTCGCCATCGCGTGACTCGAGCTTCTCGTTGACATCTCCATAATGAGTGGCTTTCGCAACAGCCACGACCTTCTTTGCAGCTTTCCTCGCTTCTTGGTACTTCCGCCAGTTATCGGCCGCCTTTTCGCCGAGAAACACGTGATATAGCGTCTTCTTCTCTCGAACTTTGGCTTTCACGTCATCTGTCCACAGCCAGGCCTGCTTGTCGACCTTCCGTCGCCCAGGCTTCGTAATGCCGAGTTCCGACTGTGCAGCTTGACGAATCGTGTCGGTCGTTTTCTTCCAAGTTTCGTCGACAGTCGTGACTGTCGGTAACCGCAAGCGAGAAATCACAGCTGCTTCCTTCTCTCTCATTCGCCACCACTTGATTCTTGCAGCACCGCATCGCTCGACCTGCTTCAGCCTCGGAGGGACAATCTTCAGAGTGCAGATCAGCGGTCGGTGCTGTGGGGCGACCGTCTCATACGGCACGATCTTCGCGTCTGTGACAAGACTCCGGTCACAATCCTTCACAAGCACAAAGTCTATCTGAGACTTGGAGCTCCCACTATAATATGAGATGAGGTGGGAGTCGCGTTTTCGGAAGACGGTGTTTACAATGGTGAGACTATGCGATTCCGCATACTCAAGAATGCGCTCACCATCGGCGTTACGTGATCCGTATCCGAAACCACCATGACAGCTGTACTCGTCTTTCGTAGCACCTACGTGCCCATTAAGGTCACCAGCGACTATGATGACATCTTTCGACGGTACCTCTGCTGTCTTCTCATCCAGCAGGTTCCAAAACTCATCCTTGGCTTGATCGGAGCAGCCAGTCTGTGGAGCATACGCAGAGAAGAAGTGATAGAGTCGCTCCTTAGCGGCGACAACGATCTTCATCAATCGATCGTCAAAGCGCTCAACGCTTACAATCGAGTCACGAAATCGTTCGGAGACGATTATTCCGACACCACTAGTGGTCCTGGGACTTCCACATAGAACGGCCTTGAAGCCACGTCCTATGTCCCTTGACTTGCGGCAGGACCACCTCGTCTCCTGCACCGCACAGAAATCAACTCTTCTACGCTCCAGTGCTTCAACCAACTCGCACGAGCGGCCCGTCAACGTACCCACATTCAGCGTTGCCACGCGGGTCCTGCTTAGGCATCTGTTATACTCCCGCGGGAGCATCCGCGGAACGTCCGCGGACCAATGGTGCACGGCGGAGGCGGGCGTGGCGAGGCGCGGCGATTGGCCAGGTGAGGAGTCTCGGCGCGATTCCCGCCCTTCCGCGGATGCTCCCGCGGGAATATAACTCAGGCCTTACGTTACGGGACTTTCGGACTAGCTAGTTGCCCCCCGATGCCGTCCTCGCATCAGGGACCCTCGCATACTTCTCACAATCGTTAAATTTCGTTAAAAAATACAATTATCTGCAAACTGTTTTTTAAAATGAAAAAATCAAGGAAAACGTCATATGTTCCATCCAACTTCAACAGATCAACAACTAATGTTCAAGGAATGGAGTGTAACACTACGATGTAGCTTAAACATTTCATTATCAGCAAGGCGTGGACAGTAAAATAAACAAACCTTCGGCAACAAATTATTATATCTTTAAGGTGTGGAATAACAGCAAGAATGGGATTATCAATCAAGAGAACGGTACTTAGTGGGCTGGTGCCTGCATTGACAAGGCATCTTAAAATGTAAGATCAGGCAGACCCCGAAGTTCCTCTTCCTTTCCTGGTTCTTTGCGAAACCGTTTTGTGTGAGTGCTATACGAGCATGTACTATCTCGATGCGGGAACCAGCCCGCTAAGTACCGAAAGAACTAGCAAGAATACAATTAAAAACCTATGAATAGAATGTTGACACGTTGATGAACGTCCGATTTCCGCGTACCCAGTGCGTGAGACCAATCGATTTTTTTAATTGTCGGAACTCTGACACGACATCGTGTCACACGATCCCACACGGCCGAAAGGGTGTGACACGGTCGATGACGTGTTAACCTTCAGGAAAGTAGCTTTCCAAACTGTTGTTATTAGGGCGCGTGTAGCGAAGTCGGAGGGGGGCCGGCTTTTGCATGCATATCCTTTCCCGCCGTGCCAACCAAGCCTTCCACCCCTCGATGAGTTTTCGGTCGGTGAATTGGTGCCAGACTTGTCTGGGAACGATAAAGCGCTGACTTCTTCATCGCCTGACCACCACAGGTGATTTACTGCATGGCCAACTACGCATTCAAATCGTTTCCTGAACATCCTGTAGAAATAGAATGCATGGCGCATCCTAAAAGGGATTGAGTGACGGCGTTCTTTTTCCCTTCACTGGCGCTTTTCTCAAATCATTTAAAATACGTACACCGACTGGTCGCTGAACACGAATCTAAAGTCGACCAATCGATATCGATCGATATTATCGATTTTTTGTGGATTTCCCTCAAACTGTCTGAAACTTCGGCCCTGAGGGTAATCGAGGTCGCTTAACACGAATCTGAAGTCGACCAATCGATATCGATCGATATTATCGATTTTTCGAGGATCACGTTGAGGAAGATCAGCCGATCCATCTCGATTAACATAATGGTCAGAAGGCCCAGGAAAGAATAGGAAACCCGTAGCGGCCATTGCGTCCTATTCTCGGGGTTTGGGGGCGAAGCCCCCAACCAGTCGTAGGCGGCCGCTAGGCCGCCGAACGACTGGTTAAAAGATAACGAGTCAGATTATAGTACGGCGTCTAACTCTATAGAATTCAATAATGCTTACACTTGCCTTTTCTGATTGTGCATCCAGAATATTAGCAAAGGTAACTACTGATAAATCTTAGAAGGTGTCCTCAATCTCATCACAATAGCTTGTTTACTAGAATATGTCAAATTGCTTTCACTGGTCCCTGCCCTAGACCAGAGTAGTCCAGTGGATGCTCCTCTCTTCCCATACATGAACGCGTCGTGATTTTCGTTCAGGGCCTTCGAGAAAAAGACCAACCAACGGTACACGGTGTTGTTTTCACTTCTCGCGAATCCAATTAGTTAAGGCCCCTGCCTAGTAGATGTCCGCGAAACTCACTTGACCTGCCCGTCCAATTTTCGATAACGGCTCAAGCGACGCCTCTGATCCGCGATCACTGACGAAGTTAGAAACTCCGAACGCCTTCTATAATATAACATTAACGGTTGGAGGAGTTCGTGCCTACAGGTACATCTCAACATCTCTCCTACTTCACAAAGCCGCTACAGTCCGGAACTATTTGGTATCCTAATAGGCCGATTCCGACTCTTTGCCAGAACATATATGCCCACTGCAGACAGTTCAACAGTTGACATCTGTTATCGCTCCACTTGTGTGGTCCTAGAACAGCACATATGACCTCTTGTAGAGGTTATCCAAAAGAAGACTCGGGAATTGCCAGGGCCGCGCGAACGCAGCCCTGGCAATCTCCGAGACATCTTCTGGAAACTATTTTTGAAACGAACCCATGTGTGGCACAGAGGAGTTACAATTGCTCTACCCAAGTGTCCAGGTCTTACGATAGTCGACCACAGAGGCTATTTTTGAACCGTTCTCCGCAGGTTTTTGTGACTTGCGGTTCCACACATTTTGCTTCTTGCATGAGCTGGGTATTGTCTTCCTGAGGCATGAACTTTAAACGGGATTTGGTACTGAAGATGTACTCACTAATACAGTTGTACTCACAGCGAATATTCAAATGGTTTCGAACGCCCACTAATTCCGAATATTCGATCTCCAATACATTAGGAAAACGCGATTTTTTAACATTCCAATTCGAATACACAAATTCGAATGAAAACCATTAGGGCTCCTATTCGAATGGCTTATTCGACCACAACTACATCTCGTATCAAACCAAAGGCATGTATCAAATCATTCATTCTTCGACTGCTTCGATCTCGGGGTCTTTTTCAAGTATGTCGAGATGGTGAAAGTGAGCGATTGAGATAGCGGAGGGCTCTTTGGCCCTTCACACTAGACGGGCCATTGTCCACAGCGACAAAATTTAGATGCTAACAGCTCCGGTTCGATTCTTCTCGGGTACTCTGAAGACCAGAATACATTCGTGACTAATATTCATCAAAGAGTCTATACAGCAATTGAACGAAACGTTTGACTTCGTGTTGAACGAGCAAATGTAATCAGCTGAATTCGTCTGATGCTTTGGATCGCCGACTGTCGCTCAAGTGGTCTGCTGAACTAACGATGGGAAGGAGACATCTCTAACGCATTTTTGAGATACCGAGGTCAGGTCAATCTACGCTCCGATGACAAACATGGGGGAGAGAATGTCCCGTGGAACTCAAGATCGTTAGGACAGTGTTAGAGCTAAACCACGCAAGTGCGTACCGTTCGAATTCTGTAAAGGGAAGAACCAAGAGTTGCGGATCCGTGAGTGATGCAAACCTGTTCAAAGACGGTTCCAAAATAGTCGCCGAGAAAGGGTATCAGAGATTGCCAGGGCCGCGCACACGCAGCCCCACACACAAAAATTTAGCTGTTAGCTAACCTCAATGAGAAGCTGCCACACAGGTCAGCCCAAGCCAAAGTGCAATGCGAGGGCCTCACTATGGGGTTCCCGCCTTGATGATCGCGAGAGTCCCCCAGCCAGGTAAGTTTATGAGCCACCCAGCGCCGGGAGGTCATCCAACGGCGCGGCGTAAACCAGGCGGGTCTTCACCCTGCGTAGTAATTGCTCCGCTACATCCAGACGCTGAGAGCTATCAGACCGTAATGGCTTTGAAGATTCCGAAATCTGAAGGGCGCGTGGTGCAGTCTGCAGCAGTCGTAACCGATCGTAACGTACAGACCAAATACGTTCCGTGTTCGCCTAGCATTCTTGGTTTTTGAAGCAACCTGTTTCACTCCAGCACGCTCCACAATTGCAGCAAGCTCCCTTCGCTGCCTTTCGTCTTCAGAAAACTGGAGTGGAACGTCCTGATGGTCTCATACTTTCCAACCTCCTTGCAGCTGTATTTCTGTTTTCTGCACCTGTTGCAGTTGTATTGGAGCCTAAACGCTTTGCCTTATGTCGAGTTGTTGTTAATTGCGTTTACACAACCTATTACTATTGTGACAAAGGTGTAATGAGTTGAAGCTTTCATGATCATGTCGTTGAATTACTTGTTCATCGTTTGTGATTAAATTATTTGCCTTTTGTGTGGTGTTGTTGTTGTGTTGCAACTCGTGTTTGCCGATAGAATCGAAAGAAAAATGGAGCAAAATTTGAAAAGACAACACGACCAGATACAGAAAAACGGAACAATGTTGTAACAAAACATGCAAAAAATAACAAAACGTGTTTCCAGAGGTTTTCGCACTGTTTGACTGGTCACAGGTTACCTGCTAGAACCGCTAAATTTTACTATACTTACTGAACCTACTTGATGTTTTTAGGGCACGTGTAGTGCAGTCGGAGGTGTCGGGTGAGGGGGGGGGACTGAACTTACGAATGTCATCGCTAATTGCGACGACACATGCCGCAACGCGGCAAGTCCGCGGCTACGTCTCCCGACTCGCCGGCTTGACCCGCCGCCAGCGCGACATCCTCCACCGCAGCCGCGACGACATCCTGGTCTAAGGGGCAGGCGAGAGGTAAAGAAGAACCAGGATAAATTTCTACAACACATTTTAAGGGTCTGCGAATCTTTAAGATCTAACAGTACTCTCATCAGGTCGCCTTGTAGTCCTTCTGATTTAGTTCTACCCGTTCCACTCCCTTCATCTACCATATTTAGGACTATTTTCAGCCGTTCTTATGCTTGCTTACAACAGTTTGGCAATACCGTAATTTTTCTCCTTAGGTTTCCCTCACTGGTTTGGATTTATTTTCCAAGGATAATTCCAATTCCGACCCATGGGTCCATGGTAAACGTTTGAAACCGTCTTTAGCGACCTCTCCTATTTCCTTGTCAGCTATGATCAATTAGCCTAGCCGACCTTTTCACATCTTAAAAGGTACCCGGTGGTCTTTCTGACGAAGGCAAACCCAAGTTGGCTAAATATCTGGGGAAGAACCACAGAAAGATTCAACCAGAGTCCCAAGAAGTAGTCGACGCGTTCGCGGCACGGGCTTCCGCACGTGCGACAGTGATCAGTGGCGTCCTAGCAGGGGCTAATTACGGCGCGGCGGTGACTGCCGCAGTCGCGATGGCCATGCGTAAGTTCGATCCGCTCCCCGGAGGTGTCGGCTGTCGTGTGGCACCCGATACCAGGTTCTTGGTTCGGATTTCCCGCCAGGCCATCCAATCGTTTCATCCTTCCGACGTCGATGAATTATTATCAGGCTCGTCTGAGTAGGGTTAAGCACAGACTTGTTGGCCATCGCAAAGCATTGTCTGACTAAAAACGCATTCAAATTGCCTTCACGATATGTCGTAGAAATAGAATGTGTGGCGCATCCCAAAGGAGATTGATAACGCCGTCCTTTATTCTTTATCCTTATTCTTTACTTGGTGTTTCTACATGGACGGATGCACTCAACTGTGCTACACATTTGCTTTCATTGCCAATTTTGACTGCATGGTTTCTTGAAAATCGTTGAAAAGTCAAGTACTCTACACCAACTGAACAATTGGGAAAGAATACGTTACATTTCTCGTTCAAAAAAGAAATTTTGGTACACGTCGTGAAGGTGAGCAGCATTGGTAGGTGGGAGAGCGTCAGCCAACAATAACCAAGCAGAGCACAGACCGAACACATGCAAGCCGATCAGGGTACTGAAGATAAAGTCGCGGTAAATAATTGGTGAAAAACCAACTGTTGGCTTCCTATTCTCATGAAAATTTCGATGCTGTTTCTCTTTTCGTTCTTCTTCTTGAACAACAAATAACGCGGAAGCTACTTTTTGATTCACTTCGCAGCATCGATTTTGGCCCCATGCTTCAGCCCTGCGCAATTAAAATGTCGGGTCTTTTTAGTAGTTCAGCGAAGCCGTGCGGAAAAGCAAGAGTCTGCTGCGTGAACGGTTGTTAGACTTGTTCAATTCAGCACTTTGTTTAAAAAATTAAATCTCCTGTCATAGTTTACAATGCCGTTACAACGTTGGTTTGCAATTGTTTTGCTTCTTCTTACCTGCGTGGTTATCCACATGTATCACCTGTCGTCTCGTTGATCATCGACCTGCTCGAGCGGGCGCCAGCAGCGTCTCCATTCGTCCCTGTCGCGTGCCAGAGTGGCCCAATGGATCCTCCTCGCTCGAGGGACGCGAAGAGCGTCATATCGGTCGTTCAGGGCTTTCACCAAGTAGTCCAACGCGTTGGTGGGCGTTCCGGTGTTCTCTTGACATCCCGCGGAATCCAGTCGGTAACGGCTCTCGTCCAGCGGGTGTCTGCGAAGCGCATTACGTGGCTGGCCCACCTAATTTTCGACAACTTGGCCTACGCGACAGCGTCTCTGATCTTCGAACGTCGGCGAAGCTCGGAACTCCGGAGGCCTTCTCCCACTTGCGTGAGTCGTGTCACTCCGAGCATCGTCCTCTCGATTCCACGCTGCGCGACGCTGATCGCGTGTTCATCCTGCTTTCGTATAGCCCAGGTCTCTGAGGCGTATGTTAGGGCAGGAAGAACGGTGGAGTCGAATAGGTGGGCACGGAGTCGGACGTTCTTCGTCTTCTTTGCGACTTCTTCGACGCTCTTGAAAGCTCCCCGAGCCGCTCGTTTCCTTTTGCTCAGCTCCGGCGCTAGGTCGTTGGCCATATTGACTTCGCGACGCAGATACACGTAGCTGGAGCATTCGGAGATGTTCGTTCCGTTGAGCGAGAATGGGGCATCAGAAACATGTCCGTTCCTCATGAACATCGTCTTCGTAAGATTCAGTTGCAGTCCAACATTCCCACATACACCATCGAAGTCGGCCAGCATTCGTTCCGCCTGGCTGATGCTCGGTGTTATGAGCACATTGTCGTCAGCGAAACAAGATGGTGCCGCTGCCGGCCGTCAACCTTCACTCCCATGTCTTCCCATTCTATTTCGCGCATGACGTTTTCGAGGGTGGCGCTGAAGAGCTTTGGGGATATGGTATCACCCCGCCGAACCCCTCTCTTCACTTCGATGACGATGTCGTTGTAGAATGGAGAGATCTTGGTCGTGAATCCACTGTACAGCTCTCGAAGGACTCTGATGTACTGAGTAGGAACGCCCTGAGTGAGCAGGTCTTCGAGGACCACTTCAGTCTCGACAGAGTCGAATGCCTTCTTCAGGTCGATGAACGTAAGGCACAGCGGCAGCTTATACTCTCGCGACACTTCGATGAGCTTCGTAATGGTGTGTATGTGGTCGATCGTGCTGAATCCTCTCCGAAATCCTGCTTGCTCGCATGGCTGTCCTTCGTCCAGCGTTCGGCTGATCCTATTCAGGATCACTCGAGTGAACAGCTTGTAGACTACGGACAGCAGGCAGATCGGGCGATAGTTGCCAATGTCGTGCACGTCTCCCTTCTTGTACAGCAAGACGGTCTTGCTGGTCTTCCACTGAGATGGAACCTTGCACTCCGACAGGTAGCGTGTGAAGAGCCGCGCCAGGGTGTTGATGAGCGTTGGCGGGAGGTTCTTCAGGTGTTCGGGTCTGATCCTGTCAGGGCCGGGTGCTGTACGTTTCTTCACCGACGAGATGGCGTGTCGGATCTCGGAAGGGAGAACCGAGGGAACGACGTATCCATCCTGCGGAAGATGGCATGGGGGCGGGTGGACGTGGCTATCGAAGAGATCGGAGTAGAAGTCGTGGATGGCTTTCTCCATGGTCCTTCTGGAAGAGGTGACGGTTCCGTCAGGACGTCGGAGAGCGGTCATCTTGGTCTTGAAGATGGCGAAGTTCCGGCGGGCATTGCGGATGCTCAACCCTGCCTCTGCTGCTTCAGCCAACACTTTCTCCTTAAGATCTTCCTTTATCGCCGCTCTGCATAGCTTCGCAAGCTCGGACGTCAGCTGGTAGTTGCCCGACTCTCGTGCTGCTCCACGCTGGCGTATAAGCTCGAGAGTTGCCGGAGAAAGGCGTCTCTTGGTGGTCTTCAAGCTCTCGGCTCCCTTAGCACTATCGTGGAGATGGTGCACGAAGCGGTCGTATTCCTCATCGACGTTGTCCATGACGGCATCTTCCCAAAGGCCGACAAGAGAGGTGTAGAGGTCCCAGTTGATGGTCGTTCTGGGATTCCTCTTCTTGAACTTCGCGACTTCTCTCCTTGACGCGAAAAGCGAAACCTCGCGCGAAGGAGGCGGTGGTCCGATCCCGTGTAGAACTTGGGGACAACGGAAACGTCGGTCAGGCAATACTTGCGGTTGAAGATGATGTGGTCGATCTCGTTGTGGAACTGGCCATCGGGGGATTCCCAGGGCCATCGTAGGGAGGGAGGCTTCTGGAACTGTGAGTTTCCATGGATGGTCTTTGGTCGACATGGTAAACTCAGACAGCCTTTCACCTTGTTCGTTCCACTCGAAACCGTGGGTTCCGATGTGAAGTTCTTCCGGCGACCTTCGTGGCCCGATCTTGGCGTTGAAGTCGCCGACGATCACCTTGTAGAAGGTGTGATCTTCCTTATAGAACTTCTCCAGCTCGACGACCTCTTCGTCGTCGTAGTCGGATGTTGGGGCATACGCGACGAATACTGTCAAAGTTGGCACGGAGCCACATCGCTTCAGTCGCAGACGTCCGATTCGGGTTGTCAGAGACTCGTACGAATCGATGTTCATGGCCAAGTGCGTGTTGACGAGGACGCCAACGCCGCCTACTTCCCTGCTGTCGCATGTTCCGAGGAACAGTTCTTCTCCGGAGTCGTAGACGGCGTGTAGGGGGTGGTGCCTTCTCGTCTCGGTCAGTCCGATGACGTCGTACTTGATCTTCCTGGCTTGCATCATCAGGTCCTCGACGGGTGCTTCCGATGCAAGTGTGCGGGCGTTGTAAGTACAGATCGTCATCCTAGTCCTCAATTTGCGCAGCTTGGTTAGGCCCTGAGATTTTAGCAGCCTCTCCGTACTCGTCCTTCCCATCGCTGCAGAAATGGCGGCTCTTTCGGGGTCAGTGGAATGAGGCCCTTTAGTGCTGCTGTTTTTGACTGGAATACACACGGGTAGCTAGTCGGGCTCTGTCGTGCGGGCGAAGTACTCCGGGCAGCCAGCCAGACTGCCAGAAGGGACGGGGCGAGACTTTTGAGGCGGCCTCAAATCGCCTTACGATGTACTCCCAGTCTTCCGAGTGCAAGCTTTTGGCCGGGCCGACGCAGTTACAGGCCGTACAGTCACGGACACATCCACGCACACCGCGCATGAACATGCCGCTCCCACGCACAAGGAACGCGTCGACCCGACACAGCAGGAGCAAGGAGTCCATCCCCTGCATCCCACCTGCGTCTCTGGGCAGTACACGGTCGCATTTGGTTCACGTTTAATTCCCCTATCCACCACCCGGGGACGCGCCACGTGGCCCTGCGACAAGCGGTCCGAGATCCCTCTTAACAAGAGAGCCCGAAGGCTCTCTATCGAGGGAGATCCGTGGAGATAAATAAAGTTTTGAATTTTTGCTCAAGCTTGGAGCGGCTGTTGTAGAAGATAGAAGCTTTTAGAAGGATGTTCATGCAGTTGCGACCAAAACTCTTGCGCCAGGCGGGACTCGAACCAGCACCTTCTGCTTTCCGGGCAGCGATGCTACACTTTACACCACCGGCGCTGTTTGACCGAACAGAACATCCACGATATCTTCCAGCAGTATCACCTATCAGCACTCACTCACCAATAGTATTGCCTTCAATAAGGCTGTCTTTTGTTTACCGGGCGCAACAAAGCACTGGAAAACGGAGTCTTACGACAAGTGAGGAAATGCGCCACAGACCCGTCCAAAGCTTCATGTTTTAGACACGCTGGTATAATGCATTTGTCGCGCAGAAATTCAAACTTTGAGTTCCAGGATACGTCTATACTTATGATGCGACTTGTATTGTATTCCACCTTCCAGCAAATTTTCCAACTCCTAAACGGCTTCAAAGATAACTGTACGCAAGATCAGCATTTTGCCTATTGATATAATATAGGTGAGGAATGTTAGGACGGAAAACTAACAATAAGAGATGAAGATTGTCATTGATAAACCTTTTGTGGGATGCGCCATGCGTTCCACATCAACGGGATGTCGTGGAGCTAAACTGTAAAAGCACTGACTGCAGTTGGAGTTTAGCTGGAATGTCCCTTTAAGATATTTCTTTCCAAGGAAGGATGAGAGCACTCACACGCAAGTTAGTGCATAGGACAAAAGGAGAAGTGTGGAAAGATGAGTGGGAAGATCGACGCTAATCGATTCCTGGTGGGATGCGTCGTGCGTTCCACTTTCAACGGCGTTGCAGATGCCATTTGAAAGTGTTGTCGCCTGTTCAATGAGCAACGGTCCATCCTAGGCAAGTCTACCATCAGTTCACTGGCCCTGAGGGATGGAAGGACCCAATCATCGAACTCACTCGGGTGTATTCGAAAGGGGGGGGGGCATTACCTTACATTACGTTGCATGCTCTCACCTAGCATAAACAGATCCTTTATGCATTTCGAGTACAGTGACGCTATCCTGTTCATGTTGTTCTTTTTCGCTCATCATTTGCTTCTCAACGGAGGAAAAGGGTTCTGAACAGGTACCTGTTCGAGTTCGTCTTGTTCCTCTCACTGTCACAACAAACCGCTTCTTGGTGCCGTTATTATGGTCACGGCTATGTCAAGGAAGGAGTTGTTTTAAGGACAAAAACCTCTTCCAACTTTGCGTAGTGCTTTGAAGCTTCCACAGGGGCTAAGTAACATACTCTTCTGCAGATCTGTGGTGAAGCTGTGACGCTAACAGAATCTCCATTTCTCAATGAAAACGAGGAAATAGAGTAATTCACAGCAACATAACGATACCGTAGAGCAGATTCTCCTACAACATCTGACCTGTGAAGTTGAGCGATTCTTTGAAGCAGTTGAAGTAGCCTTTGAAGCTGCGAAACGCATATTAAAGCAAAAGGAGTGGTCTAGACCGGCTACAACGCAGCAGTCAACAGAATAAGACGGGGCAGTCCCCACCTGATGGCAGTGCACACAGCCTCCTTCCAACCAAGCGGAGGGCATGCCCTGCGCTGTGCCAGCCAAGTCGGCCAGAGCTGCCTGTTTCGCAACCAGATCGGTGCCTCTCCTCGCCTCTGTGCGATGGTCCCGCTAAGAGGTCGTATCGAAATTTCGACAACAGCCTCTACATAGAATCTGTCGCCTCGATGCGTTTCTCCGCCTTCTATAAACGTCTTACGATTCGCAGTGCTAGAAATGGATGTTTCCGTATTGTCAGACAGCCGACATCCTAGAAATGCTGATCTCATTTGTTCGGAGCGTCCACTGTTCCACTAATTCATGCCGACAAGCCCTATGTAACACTTCTTTTAGAACATAGCACTTCTATGCTCTTCCCTAAGTTCCCTAACAAACGGAAGATAACTTAAAGAATCAGGTCGGAGCGAAAGTTTCCATTGTTTCTGGCTTCTAATTTCAAATGATCATAAGTCCCTTCAATTCTCAACCACTTCAGTCATGATAAAAACTGCTACAATTGCTCTCTCGCTAGCTAGCAATAAAACTCAACATTATCAAACTTCAAGTAGGCGTTTAGAGTTTATTAATTGTGGAAATATGTACAAATTTCACGTCGAATAGGATAAAAAAGGATAAAGGATAAAGGAGGCGGTACTCAATCCCTTTTGGGATGCGCCACGCATTCTACTTCTACGGGATATCGTGGAGGCAACTTGAATGCGTATCTGGCCATATATTGACTTGCGGTGGCCAGCCGATGAACAAGTCAGCGCTCTATCCTTCCCAGACAAGTCTGGTACCAATTCACCGACCCCGGAGGGATGGAAGGCTTGGTTGGCCTGGGCGGGAAATCCGAACCAGGAACCTGGTATCGGGTGCACTCGACAGCCGGCGCCTCCTCCAACTGCGCTACACGCGCCCGTCGAATAGGACACTTTTCAAATCAAGCTCACCGGTACGCTTTGGAATTTCAATCGCGAGTTATTCTCCCAAGTGTGGGGACGATTTGCCCGCCACAGTGGACGAGTTTTCTGTATGACTAGGCATCGTTGAGGCATCACAAATTGGACACTCGTATTTATCCTAGTCGTGGGGGGGGGGACACATAACTAAAAATTCCGCAAACAATTGACTTGCGATTTACGGAGCGGCTTCTAGAAAACAGAATAGGATCCAAAAAGCAAACAAAAACAAACAAATACCCGCGATTGTAAAGACGTTCCGCCGGGCAAGGCGTGGACGCTGATCACCGCCTGACATGTTATAACCGGGATCTATCATAGTGTGAAGGGCATGTAAAGCCGCATTCCTCGTTCTGACCGCCGCTTGACATGTTATAACCAGGATCTGTCGCGGTGAGCGGCGCGCATAGCTTTACACCCATGGTGAAATTTTTTTATTTTTGTTGTATTTTTTTGTGAATTTCGTCAGCTTGGGCCTTATTTTGTGCACTAAAACCTGTTCCATGAATCCCAAGTCAACTTGTTGCAAAATGTTTAGTTACGTGCCCCTCCTGCCCCATTAGGGATAGATCCTGGACACCCTTCTAAGCTAGCTTTAACTCTTCTGAAATCAAACCGTACTCTTTCAAATCGAAATGACCTTCAAGCAGCTTGAACTACAGACTCAATAAGATGGTTAGAATAATTTTTTGTTCAAGGAAAATTTATTATAACATTCTTTGAAATTTTTAAGTTCACTTGCCCCAATAAGTGTAATAATTTTATAAAGTTCTTATTTTGGCGAAAAAACAATAAGTACAAGTTAGCCTTATAGCACAACAAATAATCAATCATATAGCGCGTTAAAAGATCACATCGCGCCATGCACTCAAAAAGCTCGTCGCGATTTTTTTTACTGATAGTGTAAATGCTGCTTACAAGAAACATTTAAATGAGGCTGTGTTGTTTTTACAATTCTTTATGTTGCACCGTTTGCAGGTGTGAAACCCTTGCAAACATAAATGTTGAATCAATCGAATAAAAATTGGAACCGTCTTGGACGAGGGCGTGGCCCAATTTCTTTTTTATCAATAAAAAATGGCTTCCGTGATGCTGTTTATAACAATATTAAAATTATTGTTTTTCCAATTAAAATTTAAAAAATGAATTAAAACAACAAAGAAGGTTAGACTAAATTTTTCCTTGAGCAGAAAATTATTCTCACCTTTTTGGAGAGTCTCTAGTTTAATGTAGAAAAAGCTCATTTCGACTTGGAAGAGTTCGCTTCGACTTCGAAATTATTATAGCTAGTTTTGAAGAGT
Source organism: Heligmosomoides polygyrus bakeri (assembly GCA_947359475.1). Lineage (NCBI taxonomy): Eukaryota > Metazoa > Nematoda > Chromadorea > Rhabditida > Heligmosomidae > Heligmosomoides > Heligmosomoides polygyrus. The sequence goes on along the minus strand of OX375867.1, from coordinate 98,199,227 downwards.
GTCCAATTTGATTCGAAAAGTATCCAATTTCACGTGATAATGGTGTATTTTGCTCTCCTCTTGTGCACCATGAGTGTTCCACGAAGAACTTTCCAAAAAATGAGATAACAAAGTCGAAGATAGTCTTCAGCATCGAGCCCTATAGTTTTTGAATGAATGAATTGAAGCTGCCGCTTGGAAGCGTAGTAAACTTTCATTTGTCAGAACGGTGCACATTTTCAGCAAAATTTCATGGTTGTCACTCAAGTTTTCATCCGAACATTCTGCTCCAATATACCAGCTTACTTACTATTACTAATAGATTCCACTGTGAATTATACTAGCAGTAGGCCGCCAAATTTCACGAGTAGTCGTTTGAATGCTACAAACCTCGTTATCGTTCATGAAAGCCAGTTACTCTCCGGAATGTTCCGCAAACGATTTTGTGCTGTTGTGTTCAATAATCCGACCTTTATAATCAGTTACTACTACTTTTGAAAAAATGTTCGGTCTTGTTTCCCTGAAAAGGATTCCAGAGGTTGGCGTTGGCAGTATCGTAAGACCCTCATGTAAGGACTATGTGAATTTCTTTCATTTTCTTAGGCCTACGAGTTGTGAGCACGTCTTCGTAAAGAACCTTAAGCGTTCTGCTCGCCTGCTCGCCCTAACCTGCATATACGCAGCGCTGTAACTTTGTCCAATCATAAGCTACATTACCGTATTTTGGCACATTACTAGAACATTTTGCTGCCTACAAAACCCACAAGCTGCAGCTGGAAGGGTTTACACTTGACAGAGTTATCGCGCTCCAAACACGCCCACGCGTGCAATTTGCGAGAGGTCGGCCCACTCGATTGATAGGTTCGATTCCATATGCATTGTTCACGGCGCACTCCAGATGCAAGCTGGACAGTCCTAGAGCAGCTCCTGAGTAGGGCGGCTAGGGATTTCTGATAAAACTCCTCAAACTCTCGCTCTACAAGCTTCCGCGCCCACTCGATTGATAGGTTAGATTCTATATGCATTGTTCACGGCGCACTCCAGATGCAAGCTGAACAGTCCTAGAGCAATGCCTGAGTAGGAAGGCTAGGAATTTTCGTTAAAACTTCCCATGCGCTCACTGTTCAAGCTGTCGCTCGCTCTACAGGTTGTCGCTCCCACTCGATTGATTCTGCCGGCCTACATGCATTGTGCAGAGCGCGCGCTATGCCGGAAGTTAGTTCCAAACAGTAGGCCATCTCGTCCGAACGCATGGATAAGCTCCTTCATTCAGTCTAACGTCCAGAAGTCGAGGACGCCGCGCACTAACGCGACTTGCCTCAGACGCGGCGCGTGGTGAGCGGAAAACGGCGCTCTCCGGCGCCCTTTTGCGCCGCTTCTCATCTTTTGCGCCGCTTGTGCTTGTTGGACGCAGCGGCATGTCCGGTACTGTATGTTATACGTCGGCGACGCTGCTGTCGGCGACGTCCGCGACAGTGCTACGCGGGCTGCTAGGCGCTCGCCAACAACAGTGTCGCCGAACTGTAACATAGGCCTTACAAGGGAGGTCAATGAACTTCCCGTGGCAATTTTAAAACTGATCTATATAGGGTTGTAGGGCGTTGGCTGAGAAGCAACGCAGTGGTTTTCAAATTTCCTGTGGACATCTGGGTAGGTCAAAAATTGCAAAAAACTGTATCACTTCAGTGTGGGCCGATAAAGCAAAGGCAAGGAGACAAGGAGACGTCGGAATACATTCCAATACCTCAAACCTTGAGTTTTAAATTACGGGAACATCGATTAGTCTTTGCTTCCCCCCACTCCTTTGTCCTCTACCTCAAAGTGTTTCGTTTTCTAAATGCGAACGCTCGTTGCACGGCGTCGGTGACACGTCTTCCACATCCGGAGTAGAGGTGTGCGTGAGTTTTTTCGGCAATTTTTTAACAGCTATTTTTCAACGGAGTTTTTTGCGTTAAATTTTGTAAATTCGTTAAATCTGTTCATACTCAAGTGCTGAAGCTGTCGCTCTCGTCACTGCTGTCGCCTGTTAATACTTCGCGACGGGAGCGACAGGAGCGACCGGGCGACGGACTTACAAGGGAAGGGTCTGAAGCGTATGTCTGAACGGGGGGAGCGAGTCATATAGGGGGAATCCTCATCCCTCAATTAGTATAAGAATATGTTTATTTTTGCCAAGTCGTTAAACCCAAGGGGTAGGGGTCACAATGGGATACGGCGCAGCACGCGTTTGTGGGTCTTGTACGCCCGTCATGCCTCTGCGTCCAGTGGCTCGGAGCGTAGGTGGGAAGGGGTTTGACTCACGTGAGAGAGGTCGGGGGTTTGGTTCCTCTGCGCCTATCCATTTTTGCATTCCAACTGATTGGTTAAGATTTGGGGGATCCTGACGTCTATACCATTTTCAGACGTTTTCTGCGCATTTTCCAGCTGTATGCTGTAGAGAATAACTTTCTTTCGACTTGTTTATTACTGACCAGATTTCTAACCACAAAGTCTTCGTCAACTTCAAGTTGACGTGCTTCGAAGTCCTTTAGTACGCTGGGTATCCGTTCGGCCAGCTTGATTTCTTCCATCGAAGGTTCCTTGTCTAAAGATGGGCTACACTTCAGCGTGAGCAGGTGGATAACCACTCGAGCATCGGCGGACAATGTTGGTGTTAGGTTTTAGAAAACCTTCAGCAGACCTCTGATTTCCAGGTGACAGGCAAAGATGAGGGAAAGAGTGTATCGATGGCGTTTAGCTTGATTTGCGGGATCCACACACCTCGTTTCTCATTTTAACCACCTCCGACGTCACATCCCGGTCTCTTTTGAAAATCCGAGCAGAATGGTTTTCCCGAGGTCATTGGTCCATGTATGGAAACAGACTGTGAGGAGCCTGTAGCCTTAATACGCTGCCCGTATTGTGCCCAGTGCTGCTTCATGCACTTTGCACCTGTGTATCACTGGTGTTGAACATTTATACATCACCATGTTGAATACCACAGCGTGCAGCTGGAAAAATGCGCAGAAAACGTCTGAAAATGGTATAGACGTCAGAATCCCCAAATCTCAACCAATCAGTTGAAATGCAAAAATGCAGCAGCGCAGAGGAGCCAATCCCCCGCCCTCTCTCACATGAGTCAACCCTCTACCCACGTGCGCTCCGAACCACTGGCTGCAGAAGCATCGCGGGCGTACAAGACCCACAAACGCGCCGTATCCCATTGTGACCCCTACTCCTTGGGTTTAACGACTTGGCAAAAAATAAACACATTTTCAAACCAAATGAGGGATGAGGATTCTCCCTATATGACTCGCTCCCTCCGTTCAGACATACGCTTCAGACCCTTCCCTTGTTAGTGTGGAGTACGTAATTAATTACGTACTCCACACTAGGTCCGTCGCTTTTGTCGCTCCCGTCGCTGCTGTCGCCTGTTCATACTTTCCGAAGGCTGACGTCGCTCTCGTTGCTCTCGTCACTGCTGTCGCGAAGTATAAACAGGCCCATAGCGAATGGCAGCAGTAGGTCCCGCCTAGAAGAGTGCAGTACCTCTGCCGCTTGCCGCCAGGAAAATTCGAGTGTGCGTGAGCGGCGTGCTTCACAAGCGGGTCCCAATTATTTGACACCGGCGGCTGCCGCGACGCAACCGCGCCGCGCAATGACTCAGCTGTTTCGTGCGCGCGATCCACCGACACTCGAGTACTCTGACCCGTGAATTGAACATTGGGCTAAACCTCACTCTACATTGATGGAAATTACAATGCGTGGATTACACGAAAACATTACGCATCTCTACCAACGGTTGTCAGAACGATGGCTACCGCCCTTGCTTGCTGGCTGACAAACTGGTCGATAACTGAAGTACAAAATTCCAGTCCATAAGAGCTCGAACCATGGTGAGCAGTATATTGTATTGGGAAAATAGCTGTAGTCTAGCTCAGATAATCGGCGACTTTGGGTCCATGACCAACTAATCGCCTTTCCGAAGGGATTGTTCGTAATTGTTAAGCATGAGCAACCGTCGACTACTCGCGAAATCGTCAGCGAATACTACAACAATCACTCCAGAAACCTATACCCATATTTGTACTAATGAGAGAAGGACACACCAGGTCGCAGTGACACTTGGAGGCAATATGTACAGTGACTTTACGAAGGGGCGAGAGCATAACAAATATTCCTGGAATAAAGGCGCGTGCAGCAATGTAGAAAGAAGCGCCGGCAGTCGCGTGTACCTCAGTTTGATCCAAGTTTCGTTACCCAGGCAAACTTAGTCATCTATCGCTCTGGGGGCGGTGAATTCGTACCAGATTTCTCTGAGAAAAATAAAGCACAGGTTTTTTGGTTAGCCACCGCAAGTCTGTGTAGTAATCTGAATACGCATCCATTACCGCCTCACAATAGTCTGTGGAAGTATATTTCGTAATTCTTTTTCCCAAACTTTGTTTCAGGGAGGAAATAGACATCCATAATGTTCAAAGCTGCATCCGCTGATACGCATCACCTCAAAGTGCCATGGCCACCCGTTTTCCTTTTCTTGAATGAGCGTTAGATTGTAGCCTGCTTGGAACCATTCGAGTGTAATTGTTGGGTGGAGTTATCCTCATTGCGGCAGATTCAACAGTCTTGAAGCAGCAGTGCTGTGAAAAGAGCGCGCAGCGCAGCAATCGCAACGCCGCAACGTGCCGCACGCGAAGTCGCGGCGCGGCAGCCGCCGGTGCCGAATAATGGCGATCTCACAAGCGTTGTCCCGCTGCTTACCTCCAATGTATGTGGAGTTCTGTAGCCGCAGCCAGTTTGACTGTATTTTAGTTTCCTTTTCTTCGTTGAGTTTTCTCGACTTCACTCTATCTACATGGTAATTCTATGACTTCGTCTTCTCCTCTACAAGAAATACCACCAGTCCGTCTATTATCAACTAGATTGCTTGCACTAGTTAAAAGTTCCGACTCCACCAACACGACCTCGGTTGAAAAAATTTTTTCGCTGAAGCTTGGTCTAGGGGGATTATTTGGGGTGCTGATCACGAATCTGACATCCGTTTTTTGTTTGACGCTGGAGTACGGTAGATTACGGAAGGTACGGGTGACTAAGGTAATGGTCACCGATTTCGCTCAAACTCCAGCGTAAAACGAAAACGGATGTCAGACTCGTTATCAGCCCCCCAAATAACCCCCTAGGCGAAGTTTGGGCAAAATCGGTGATTATGACCTCGGCAGCCTTAGTTACCCGTAACTATCGTAACCTATGGTTATCGGCCGCAATTTCAAAAAGGATGTCAGATTCGTGACCAGCACCCCAAATAAGCCCCCTACACGAAGTTTCAGCGAAAAAATTTTTTCGACCAAAGTCGTGTCGGTGGAGTCGGAACTTTCAACTAGGCCCCAAGTTTCTTACCATATCTACCTTCTGGGAGGTCGTCCAGCTTCTGGGAATACAGTTGGTTTGAGCCCAGAATGAATTGTTTACCTTGCGAGAAATTTAGAAGTCTGTTAGGCATAATAATGTTCGTTTCCGCTGTTTCTTGAGGCTTCAAAAGGTTGTGGGAATTCAGTAGCATAGTTAGAAGAAAGCAAGAACGTCTTCGTATACGTCATCGACAAGATGGCATTAGGAAAGATGCTTGTCAAACAAGCACCTACAAAGCAAGGACATCTGGCGTAGAATCTTCTACTCCCCTTAGTTCGCAGTTTTAAAGTCCCTAATACACCTCTATTCGTTTACGGATTAGGTCCAGACCGTAAGGTTCATTGCATGAAGACCACTGTTGTTAAAAAGCCTACTATTGCCATTTATGTGTTCGAAATACGCTCTCTTCGTATGGTTAGTAGACTGCACAGTTTCAGAAAGGGTCCCGCAACGACATCTGGCAGTCGGTAGAAAAGCAAGTCTGATCGCTCGGGTTTGGCGCGAAAGACTCTTCCGTACCTATTTGGCATACGTTTAAACGCTACTGCTTCTATTCGAGTCATTTATGTATCCGGTGGTTTCAAAAATACCGTTTTCCTAATCATCCAGTGTCCGGAGTCCGCAAAGTAGCCGTTGTTCGAATCATCGAATAGTTTCAAGGTTTTGACTCGCATGCAATTTTTACCAATTAGCTGTACTCGCCATTAAGCATTCGAAGAAGAAAGTATGGACGAGTTTTCGGAGAGTCTAGGACCTCACTGTAACGCTCAGCAAATTGCAGGCTGAGGGAAGAAAGGCTATGGATCCACACCTGCCATCATCGTGCACGACGTTGGACTCGACAGTGTCGTGACATTGATCTGAAGACATTGACTCAATGTCGTCCCTCGATTTCGGACGAGACTGCGATTCTCTACTGCGAGCGACCGCAATGGGGCCAAGCGACTCAGGCGTTCGTTATCTAGGACCTGCACAACCAGTTGCTATTGTGGTGAGAACCTATTTCTATGTATATACTTGTATATACAGATGTATACATAGTGTATACCTACTTATAGGCGTATGCACATATATATGTAGGTATGAGCTGGATATATGTGGATATAAGCATCGGCTATTATCCTGCAACACTCTAGCAACAGGAGCCGGCCCTTAAGGCCTAATGGTATACCTCCACAGGAGCGTCAACGGGGTGCAGGTAATCGCGCCGGGCCTCCTCACATGGCCAATCGGCGCAGCCCGCCGCACCCACTGCAACAGGTTCTCACCACAATAGCAACTGGTTGTGCAGGTCCTAGATAACGAACGTTTGACGAGGCGAACGTCTCTGACATTCGCTCTCGAGGGGCCGCACAACCGCTAGCTATTGCGGTGAGAACCTGTTTCAGTGGGTGTGGCGGGCTGCGCCGATTGGCCAAGTGAAGGGCCCCTGTGCGATAACCTACACCCTGTTGACGCTCCTGTGGAAGCATACCATTAGGCTTAAGGGTCGGCTCCTGTTGCTAGGGTGTTGCAGGATTCTTGTGCAGCCATATATCCAATATATTCAGCTCGTATCTACATATATATGTGCATACGCATATAAGTAGGTATATACTATGTATACACATGTATATACATAGAAACAGTTTTTAACTCCAATAAAAGTGGTTGTGCGACCCCTCGAGAGCGAATGTCAGAGGTGGTGGTCTCAGTCGGTTGGCTCACCTGATATGCACCAACGCCATGGGCTGACGCACATCAGGTGACCGAAGGATCAGGAAGTAACCGAAATTTCGCATATACAATTTTTGGTTGAAAATGAAATGAAAATCACAAGCACGTCTCTTCGAATCAGAAAGCCCATCAAGGTCGTTAGCACTCCTTTAAAGTCCGACAAATACATGATCTACATCGGAGCGCACGGTCGCAGCACCGCGTGAAAACTTTTTTGTGTGCGTTTAATGAGGAGTGAGCAGCTGTTGCGTTGCGTCCAGCAGTGCGTGTAGACTCTGCACCTTTTTTTTTTTGCGAATCCAGACAGCGGCAGTAGGCGCTGAAGCAATAACCACCTTCCGCCACAAGTTCAAAACCACGTCCTTGTCCCATTATATAAATCACGAAATAAGGTGCCCCGCCCCCTCCCTACCCATTATACGATATATCAGAATGGATCTTTTCTCAGAAATCTCGATCCGAATTTCCAAAAATCCGAGGCCCGCGAAATTGCCCTCATCCGAATCATTCAAAAATCCGGAGGCCGCGGAATTGCATTTATCCGAGCCGTCCAATTATCCGAAGACCGGAAGTTCAGCGGCCTAGCGGCCAAACGTCTGGTTAGGGGCTTGGCCCCCAAACCCCGAGAATAGAACAACTCCAATCTTCCTCTTTTCTTCTTTAGGCCTTCCTACTTTTAGTACAGTAAAAATGATTTTATTATATGGGTTAGTGCAGCGAAATATGGTAGGGCAGAATCTTCACTGTTCCTATGGAGCCCATCCACCCTCTATCGCATGCACGCGATTTATTCTTCGAAGTGCCCGTACGTGGCGAGAAAGAGATCAAGAGAGTCCCTATACGATGTGCTTAATCTGCAGAAACATAATTAAAATTAATCGCTATTGGCCAACGGGTCGACAACGTTTGCTGTCAGACGGCAATAGTACTCCTCTGAATCTCACAGTCACCCCTCCCTACTTCTACATCTTCCCCCCCCCCCCCCCCCCGCCCCGCCCCCTCTCCGGTAACACTTCTTTACCTAAGTGCTTGCGAGAGTGATAGTTAGTCAAACACTCACATGTGAGACTGAGTTTCGACTCACGTGTCACGACGTCTATGACACTCCTGCATCCTGACACACGTGACTTCTGTGACGCGTCTTTAGAAACCCGACGCACATTGGACGGTATTGAGGGAAAATACTGGTCCCCCTTTATTCCTCTCTAGTGGTCGGTCCCCTGTGCTGATTCCCTCTTCACTGGTCCCCTTACTCGGAATCTCTAGAGCTGGACGTCTTCAGCACCCCTTCTGATTCTCTGCGCACGTTGGACGACATCTAGGGGAGGTCCTCTGAATTCCAACGCACGTCGGACAACGTCTGCCTGACATCTTCCGAATCCTGACGCACGTTAAACGACGTCTTCAGCACGTCATCCGAATACTGACGCACGTTGGACGACGTCTTAAGCACGTCTTCTGAATCCCTACGCACGTTGAGCGACGTCTTCAGCGCGTCTTTAGCACGTCTTCTGAATCGCTACGCACGTTGGACGACGCCTGCCTCACGTCTTCCGAATCTTGACGCACGTTGGACGACGGCTTAAGCACGTCTTCTAAATCCCAACGCACGTTGGACGGGACGACGTCTTGAGCACGTCTTCTAAATCCCAACGCACTTGGACGACGTCTTCAGCACGTCTTCTGAATCGCTACGCACGTTGGACGACGTATTCCTCACGTCATCCGAATCCTGACGCACGTTGGACGACGTATTTAGCATGTCTTCTGAATCCCAACGCACCTTGGACGACGTTTAGGGCACGTCTTCTGAATCCCATTCATACCGTGACGCGTGGACCGCTGAATATATCGTAAACTTGGATGATCCGCCGCCAGGGCTGTGCGCCAGCACTCGCCCATGGTTAAGCTCAAAGAAAGCCCGGCTGGCGTACGCGGCACTTTCGTAGGCATCTCTTGGCTCCAGTCCCCCTCCCCGTGACGGACACGTGGCAGCAGCCGACTATACGTACAGGGAGATTTCGGTCGGTTCGAGTGTGGATGGGTCTCGCGCGCTCCTTCCCTGTCCCCTTTAAACTCGTCCGATTAATCGATATGCCGGGCGTCGAATGGCGAGCATGTTCCGACATGTTTAGACGCGTCGTCGGACGTGTGAACGGGCAGAGCGGTGTCTGGCGCCGTGCTGCGCTCCACCCTTGTCGTGCTGGCGAGTCCTTCTGGAACGTTCCGCTACTGCGTTTTGGTTTCGCTTTTTCGTGATTTTCTTCATCTTTCTATGAAATGTCTAGTAAAGTGCGCAGCTAAGGTTCTAAGGAGGAAGCGGCCTAGCCGTCGGCGCGGCGCGGTATCGGCGAAAGCTGCATAGTATGAAATGCATTGAGCGAAAGGCGCTCGGGGTGCTAGTATGAACGAATTACTCTGCAGAACGATAGCAGTAGCGTTACCTCACGCTAGGGTTCTGTGTTTCCGTCCGCTCATTTTGTTCAACGTCATTCCGGGCAACGGAGCAATCGTTGGTACCGCGCGGCAGCAGCGCTCAGCACCACCTCTGCAACGTTCTCCCTGAGAACTATTCATTGTATCCAACACCGACTCGAATAGTTCGAATTCGTCATTTTTCTCAAAACCCCAAGAAATGGACCATTCTGAAACGTTTTTTAAATGTCCGGACTTTAGGATGATTCAGATAACGTAAAACGAGACGAATACACCCCGAATGGTTGCCGTATACCGGTTGGCGATGAAGTGCGGAAAACTAGCACGATCCTGACGAACACATCACCGAAAGGTTAGGGCCTGTTCATACTTCGCGACAAGAGCGACAAAAGCGACAAGAGCGAACGACTGCAGCGACTGAGGCGACGGATGTAGTGTGGTGTACGTAAATTTACGCATTTCACACTACTTTCGTCACGGACGGAGCGTGGAGTACGCAGTTATTTAGTACACCACACTATGTCGGTCGCCCCGGTCACTCTTGTCGCTCTTGTCGCTTTTGTTGCTCTTTTCGTGAAGTATGAACAAGCTCTAAGCTAGGAAGGCGCAGACAACCGGGATACGGTAACCATTCGAGGTACATTCGTCGGAATCGTTTTAGGCTTTTGTTATACTTCGGCGACGCGTCCACGACGCTGTGTTGCGCGGGATGCTACGCAGTGCATAGCAGCCCGCGTAACACTGCAACCGAGGTCGCCGAGAATAGGTCGTCGAAGCATAATATAGGCCTAACACTGGATGCGGCCGCTCGTCGTACGACGACGGTGTCACCTCTTCTATCCAGACGCTTGTTGCGCGACGTAGGGGATCGTCTTCTGGATCCAGACGCTCAGAAACGCACGCAGATGATGCTGTGTCAAGTAGTAGGCTGCGCTTCCTCTGCTCCAGCAGCATCCCATGTTGAACGGCACATTTTGTCCGCGCTGGATTCGATGAGGCGTATCTAACGCGGGTTTCTAATGCGTGAGATATGCCTCATCATCTACAGCGCGGGCAGCTAATTCAATTATATAGTGGTAGAAGATAGATAGTAAGATAGTCGATGCCCTTCTTTACTGACATGTGTCCAGATGAGTCAGTGACCGAAATCATTTCTCAGACAAAAAGCTATTTGGGTACTTAGATGCGCGCTCTGAGATTTGATACGCTCTGGAACATTCACATAAACACGGTTTCTGCGTTATCCTCCGCGTCAACGGAGATAGCACGGAACTAGGCAAGGGAGGAAAGTCCGGGGTTTGGCTGATCTAATTTACCCGTTTTAAGATACCTTGCCGGTGTGCAGTGGGCACCAGCCCGCTTAGTACCGCTATTTGGAAAGTTTTATGAAGCCCTTAGTTGTATCCACTCCACAAGATCGTTCCTATTCTCGTACAAGAACCTATTCTTGTCCCAGACCGCAGTGCAGCTGGTACTGAGAGACGGCTGTCTACAGTTGCGTAAGGCAGAGTTCTGTGGCCTTTCCATCATTATCGAGGCGTCCCCCCCCCCCCCCACTTCATCCTCAATGGGAACTGATTATCGGAAGTTTATTGTTAGAATCAATGTAGCCGCAGTGTGCTACACTTCGTTGGAATTCTGAGCAGAACTGCAGCCACATTTCCGGTACAGATCGCAGAAGCATAGGATAGAAGAAACAGCAGATGGCGGAGGGCAGTCCCTCGCGCAACTATCTTCGTTGACTTCGTTAAAGAGATGCCGCTCCCACTATACTAGGTGCGTGGGTCCCACCACGATATCAACGGGTTACGATATGACGCCACAAACCCTGTCGAGGCCTAAATTGCGGCTAATTTCTTCCACCAGTCATAGTCTTCTGCTCGTCAGCCATTTCATGGAACCCTTCACTGTTAGGCTGCTTCTTATGCAAGCAGTAAGCGCAAATACGTCGGGCGGGGGGGGGGGGTGATTCGCCATGTCCACCACAGCAAGAGACAACGGCTTGTGCTGTACGAAACTGGAATTTGCACCACTGCGGCCGGATTCTTCAACAATTAAACCCATGGGTATGCGGGTATAAAAGATAGAGATAAGACTGGAATCAGGTTGAGATAAGGCGAGTCAGAGACGCAGGCTTCCTCGTGGGTATCTTTACCCCTATACCTTTGGGTTGTTGATGAATCCGGCCCTGGCGTGTTTTACTCTTACAGTGAACCGAGGTAGGCTATTTCTGATATAACTTCACATACACTGCCTTCGTATCAAGGCCGACAACCACTGAATAGGGGGTGCCCCACCCCGACCCTATTTGCGCCCATTAAGCGTTGTAATGTGTACGTGTCGAAAAGCTCTTTTCCTTCTTTACTCCATCTGTATACCACTTTGCCTTCGCCATTGCTACCACCTACCTGCATATGGAACTACTCAGCGTCCGCCTCCGACTTTCGACTTGTCTGTGATTTGAAGACCCTGAGAAGCAATTCTAGGACGGGGGCTCCACACTGATCTTCATAACTGATGGTTTGTCCTAGCCGCATAAAGCCAAAGTGTTCTAACACAGTCGTCATGTTGTTTGTTTATGCATCTGTACTCAACGTCATGGATTTATTTAAAAGGTTTAGGGGTGGGGATCACCAAGTACTTAGTGGTTATCCCCAGTTCTCCGTATGGGTAGAACACATCAGTGCTGCAAAAAGAATTCCAGTTTCTTAGAGAACAAAATGTTGTATAGGGCTCTTTTACGTGGTGACCTCCCCACCCCCCGAGCCTATTTGCGCCTACGAATTCTGCGAATGTTGTGAAGAATGGCAAGTACACATCATCCCATCCCCCCCCTGCTCTAGACTTGCACCGCCTCATTTTTCCCTACGAGATGTCTGGGCACTCACTATGTATTGTATTTTCACAACTCCACGGTCGAGGAGAGGTCGAAAATTTTTCTGCTTAAACTTCGCCTAGGGGGGGGGGGATAATTGGGGTGCTGATCACGAATCTGAGATCCGTTTTTTTTTTTTCGGCCGATTACGGTAGATTACGGTAGGCACGGGTGATGACGAAGGCTGCCAAGGTCATAATCACCGATTTTGCCCAAACTTCGTTTAGGGGGTTATTTGGGGTGCTGATCACGAATATGACATCCTTTTTTCGTTTTACGCTGGAGTAGGTAAGTTACGGTAGCTACGGGTGACTAAGGGACTGTTCATACTTCGCGACAAGAGCGACTGGAGCGGCTGGGGCGACGGATGTACTGTGGTGTACGTAAATAATTACGCATTTCACACCACATTCGTCGCGGACAGAGTGTGAAGTACGGAATTATTTACGTACACCACACTATGTCCGTCGCCCCGGTCGCTCTTGTCGCTCTTGTCGCGAAGTGTGAACAGGCCCATACTCGAGTGCCGGCGCCGTCGCTCCAGTCGCTCTTGTCGCTCTTGTCACCTATTCATACTTCCGCATGCTGCGCTCTTATCGCTGCTGTCGCGAACTATGAAGAGGGCCTAAGGCTGCCAAGGTCACTGATTTCGCCTCTGGCACCAAAGTCGTTCTGCAAGCTCGCTGCCATCGAATACAGTTTGTCTTCTCGATTTCTTCCCTTAGGCATCACTTTTGGACATGAAGGGAAGGACATTGTGGATCTGTCTCTACCATAAAAAAACTTTCAAAATTAAGGAAAGTGGGTGTGTCTGGCTGTATTTAAGACTGCGAAAATGCAAGTCCCGCGTTTAAAAAGCAATCGGGCGCAAATAAGGTCGGGGAGGGTAACCTCGTACTCAGTGGTTGTGCGCCTTGGTAAAAAGACATGTGTATGCCCAGCTGCATCACAAATGGCCTACCTCAGTTCACTGTAGGGGTAGAACAAAAAATCAGGTTTCAAAAAGCAGAGACCGTTTTGTAGGGCTGTTCTACGTGGTGACCCTCTCCCGACCCTATTTACGCCAACAATCGTTCCTTGACAATTCGAGCTTCTTCATGCTAAAGCCAAGGTGAAGTTGAATTGAAAATTCTAAGTGGCTCGGACGAGGGGGTCACCACGAAATTCAGTCCTATTGTCCGTTCTGTATTACACAAAAATAAAAATTTTACACAGCGCTGATGTGTTCTACTTCTGTGGTGAACTGAGGTAGGCCATCTCTGATGTAATTTGGCATCATCCTATCAAGCGGATAACCACTCTCTACAAAACCTCCCGAGCCGCTTTTTGTTGTTGTTGAAAATTCTGCGCAAATAGGCTCGGGAGAGGTCGTCATGTAGGACAGCCCTACGAAAGGGTTTGTACCTCTTGAAACCGGAATTTTTTGCACCACTGATGTCTTCTACCCATACATTGAGCTGAGGTAGGCCATTTCTGATGTAATTGGACATACACATGCCTTCTTACCAAGGCATACAACCACTGGGTAGGGCGTGACTCCCCCGCCCCGATCATTTCCTCCAAAAATTACGACGTTATCAGTACTACAAGGAGATCCCCCCGAGCTGTTTTTTTTTGAAATTCGACGTTTTTTCGCTTATTACGTATTCTTGTACCAACCAAGTACGTATAGTGTCCCGGCATGCTAACGTGAGCTCCGCTTTCCTCCCATACTTACAGCTCCACAACCTTCCAGAAGGCGGCAGTGGAAACTTGGCGAGAACGGCCGAATTCATGGTACGCGCGCATGAATTTCGCGCGCGCGCCAGAATTCATCGCTTCAAATTCGGAGCTTCAGCTGCACGGCGAACATAATTCGGGGAGCTGTGGGATCCGTTGGGGTTTTTGTTCCTGACCAGGATTCATCGACGACTAACCCGCGGGTATAAGGGAGGGGGGTAAGGGTATCAACGATGAAACATTCATCTCTTGTCCCTATCTTACCTCTACCCTTATACCCCGCGGGTTTAATTGTCGACTACGGCCCCAGTTTTCTCCCAGTCGATATCTCTTGTTCTTGTCGTTATTCTGAGCCAGCTTCCTGTGTATAGAGCTACGACCATTTTGCAGTGGGAAGTCAGTGGCTTGTAATACACCCGTCACCATTTCAGGTAATACACGCACCGCCTAGTCGCGATGGTGGCACGACGGAGAAAAGGAGCCACTCCTGCTGAGCCGTGAGTGATTTTTAATAGTTAATTAAATACCGCAGGGATACCGGGTGCTAGGTGACAACTCGGTGCAGCTCTAGAGAGAGAGAGCGCCGGGGAGGAGAGGGGAGGGGGGAGGGATGTAACCTTGTATAACTCTTCCACATCTGACAGTCTTGCCAAAGCGAAAGCCGGTTCAGTGCAATCCCATTTTCGGGGGTCTACCTTATACACACTATTAAATAATAGCTGAAATGGAAAAGAATCAACGTAAGGCCGTCACTAGATTGCCGAGGGTATGGGGGTTGGACACGCCAAGAGGACGACAGGTACCAGGCTGTCCAATAATTCTTGTCCGAAAATTTCACCATTTTTAATTCTTTTCAACTTTTTTGAAAAACAAGTCTAATCAACAATATAATCACCATAGTTATCCACAACAGTGGCCCATCGATTGGGCAGGTCGCCGATGCCCTTCGCCCAAAACTCCGGGGGCTGCGACTCGAAGAAGTCCGCGATGTCGGATTTGAGGTTGTCGTAGTTGGTGAATTTTCTTCCGGCCAAATGGTGCTTCAGCGTGCGGAACAAGTGGTAGTCGGAGGGTGCGAGGTCCGGGGAATACGGCGGATGGGCAACCGTCTCCCAGCCGAGCGTCGCCAACTTCTGCTGGGTCTCCTTCGGATGAGGGACTGGCAGACGGCCACGTGGCTCTGCTTGTTGGCGTTCGTCGTCAGACGGTGGGGGATGCAACGGGCCAGAACTTTGTGGTAGCCGAGGAAGTTGAGTCGATTGTGGATGGTGGACTTGCTGCAGCCGAGCGTCATCGCCAGTTCACGGGTGGTGGCTTCCGGCTTTTCCTTGATACAGCGACGGACTTCGTCATCATCCACCGTAGAAGGCCTCCCGCTGTGCTCCCTGTCCTCGAGGCTCGTGTCGCCGCTCTCGAACCGATTGAACCAGTGCCTGACTGTGCGTTGGGATACTGCATCCTCTTTGCACGCTCTGCAGATGTTGGCGACCGCGGTGCCCGTGTCGTTGCCCAGCAGCCACTCGTAGTACACGAACGTACGAATTCGACCTTGGTCCATTTTAGCTTGTACTGGTAGCTAGACGCGACGACTGCGCCTTATATACCCCTAGCGTGGAACTCTGGAGAACCTTCTAGAAGGTTTTTACACTTGCCTGATATTATAACACTTCTAAGGAAAATTATAGAATTTTGAAAAATTTCGGACAGGAATTATTGGACAGCCTGGTAGAACGCACCTCCTGTCATAATATGGACCCCTTCAGGTCTCCTATATGTAATGTGTATGATTACTTACTTGACATTCTCAATTGAAACGTTTTTGGACAGGTGGGCAGGAGGAGTATGGGGGTGGATCCTCTCTTCCCCCACCCCCCCCCCCCCCCCCCCCCCCCCCCCCTCCTCCTTTCTAGTCTTGTGTCGGGAACTCTTCATATTGACAACCGCATCGTCCTATTGTACTTCATCGCTTCTTTTCGGAATCTTTCCAACAATGCGCATCAATTCGAGCTGTTTGACAAATTCAGAGTGGATATGGTGGGCAGAACATCCTAAACTTAAACCAAAATACTAACCATAAGTTTACGTTTCTTATATACTACTATATATAAAAGAGTAAGCGGTTGTGTCTGTCTGTCCTACTTATTATCACCAGTTCTCTTTATTATCTACACTTCTGACCTACCAGATCAAATAGGCAAATTCAACGTGAAGTGTAGTATGTTTGCTGATGACGTAAAACTATACAAAAATATTAGCAAACCAGAAGATTGCTTGGCATTGCAAGGCGCCATTAAAGAGATTGCTGATTGGTCTGAGAAATGGTAATTACTTCTATCTGCTTCAAAAACGAAGCTTCTTCATCTTGGTAAATCGAAGTCACTAAGATACAACTATATGCTTGGTGGAACCGGTATAGTTAGTGTAGATACGTTACGAGATTTGGGATTTATTATAGACAAAAAACTCACTTTCACTGATCACTGTGAAGGCATCGCGAAGAAGGCTGAGAGAATTGTTTACAACATACTTAGATCCTTGTCTATAAAATCAGCACCACACTTTTTGATAGCATATAAATCATATGTTCGCCCTGTTCTAGAATACGATACCACAATCTCTAGTCCCCACTTGAAGAGTAGTGGACAAAGGTTTGAAGCAGTTCAAAATGGTTTCACTAGAAAGCTCTGGATACGCCTACATGGGTACGATTACACCACCATACCTTCTGCCTCTAATCGCAACAAAATTTTCAACATCTCCAGTCTTGAGACTCGTAGGAGACGAAATGACCTGCTCATGATTTTCAAAATGATTACTGAACTGGTAGCTCTAAAGCTTAATGAGTTCTACACGCTACAAAATTCCAACACAAGAGGTAGCCAGAGGAAAATCCATGGGCCGGATTCATCAACGACTTACGTAACTTTAACAGAGAATTGTAAGCGAAAAGCTCAGATAACGCGGCTTATCAAGCGCTTATCAGGCGATATGGTGAGCGATAAGCCGCGTTATCTGAGCTTTTCGCTTACAATTCTCCGTTAAAGTTACGTAAGTCGTTGATGAATCCGGCCCATGGATTTTCCTCTGGCTACCTCTTGTGTTGGAATTTTGTAGCGTGTAGAACTCATTAAGCTTTAGAGCCACCAGTTCAGTAATCATTTTGAAAATCATGAGCAGGTCATTCCGTTTCCTACGAGTCTCAAGACTGGAGATGTTGAAAATTTTGTTGCGATTAGAGGCAGAAGGTATGGTGGAGCCGCTGATGAATCCGGCCCCATTTCTCCAAGGCCAAGAGCTCTATCCGTGCTTTTTTCTACCCAAAGGGCCGGCTCTGAGTTTTCAACGTTCTAAAAAAAATATGCGCTCCTTAATTCATTAGCTCAGTTTAAGAGGCTCGTGGACAGGTATCTCCTAGAGTAACTAATTAGTACTATGCGTTGTGTTGTAGTGCTGTTTTTCTTGTTGTCGAGTGTTTTGTGTTTCCATGCGTGTAATTGTAACAATTTGCACGTCTAAATAAATAAATATGATGGGCAGAACATCAACCATAAGTTTAAGTTTACTATATACTACTATATACAAAAGAGTAAGCGGTTGTGTCTGTCTATCTGTCCGTCTGTCCATCCGCCTTTCCGTCGATCTATCTGGCCTTTCATAGACGTCGAGTAACAGGCATCCTGGTTCAGCCGAGTGTCACCCTCGTCGTGTCACCGACTTCGCGCAAAATACGATCGGGTTGAGAAGGCGTGCCACCGATGTCGCACAAGAGATGTCCGGATTCAGATGACGTGGCATCGATGCCGTGCAATGAGTGTCTGATTGCAGAAGAGGTGTGGCCAAGACATGCACATCTTGTTAGCTCCCTTAAAACCGGTACGAGCGATCATGAGAAAACGAAGATTGTCAGGAAATTGTACGAATACACTTGCCTCGGCGACCTTAGTTGCAAACTTCGATATCGACGACGGGTCGCAGGTGGTCACCACAAAACGAAATCGAGGTACAGCTAGTAGAGAATGGACAAACGGTAGACGTATGTCGTAACAGTAGTCAGGGTAGTCGCCCGAAGAAGTAGCTGACGAGAATATGAAGTAGCTACGTCGACAAAATCGGCAGAATCGGGAGCCGAAACAAAACACGACCGGCCATGCGGCGGGCAACGGTCGAAAGTGTCACCGATTCAAAAGATGTGACGACGACTTAAGGCAGAAAAGATGATCTCTAAAGTGTTCTACTCTCGTGATTTGGGGGCCAGGCCCCCAACCAGACACGTCTGGTACGCAGATTACAAGGAAACAGTGATAGTATTGCAATTCAGTTTTTTGGTCCAAACTCAAAGAGAGGCTATCAAGTCGTCAGCCGTGAAACAATGTCAACAAATGTTCAGGAACAAGACAACAGCAACAACAAATTGATGAACTATATGGTAGACTGTTGCAATTTAATGTTCGGCATCTACTACATGGTTAGCGTTCTATTCGCTTGCCTTGCGGTAAACATATCGCTTTAAATTACACCATATGTTACACTTTTACAAAGTACCAGTGTTAACTCAAGTCCGGTTGACTTAGTGTAGTCACTTAGGCCTGAGTTGTACTCCCGCGGGAGCATCCGCGGAAGGGCGAGAATCGCGCCGAGACTCCTCACCTGGCCAATCGCCGCGCCTCGCCACGCCCGCCTCCGCCGTGCATCATTGGTCCGCGGACGTTCTGCGGATGCTCCCGCGGGAGTATAGCAGAGGCCTTACAGGAGCAAGCCAACAGTCATGTCAATCTTTGAACTCATGCGTGACAGATAACAGTGTAAAGGCCCCCACTAAGCATAGGGCAGGGACGCAGGGTTCGCCGTCAGCGGCGTCCCTGCCCTATCCTTAACCATAGCGGCGAGCGGTAACACAGCAGAAGTGTGCGAAAGCCTTAAGGGCTTGTTTATGCTTTTTGGCGGTAGTAACTACTTATCCACGCAAAACATGCAAATCGATGAATGTGGAGATTAAAAAATCGACAATTATGATTTTCCCGGTGGTCTAGTGGATCCCTTCGGACCTGTAGGAGATCGTCGAGGTCTAGAAATGACATGAAATTACTTAGGAATTGCGATTTTCTGTACAGTACAGTGCTGTCGTTCTGCTAACTCTGACAACGATCAGTACAACCAGTTGCTATTGTGGTGGGAACCTGTTCCCATGTATATACCTACCTGTATATACAGATGTATATACATGTGTATATATAGTATACACATACTATGTATGCGTATGCACATATATATGTAGGTACGAGCTGATTATATATGGATATAAGCATCGGCATTTATCCTGCAACATTCTAGCAACAGGAACAGACCCTTAAAGCCAATGGTATACGTCCACAGGAGCGTCAACGGGGTGCAGGTAATCGCGCCGGCCCCCTCACCTGGCCAATCGGCGTAGTCCGCCACACCCACTTCAATAGGTTCTCACCACAATAGCAACTGGTTGTGAGGGTCCTAGATAACGAATGTCCGAGGAGCTCAAAGATCTCGGAAGCCTGTCGGAGAGGAAGAATTTTCCAACCAGAACTGAAGTTCGCGTAGTTAATGTGTAATAAAATATCCAGCAAAAAAAATGTGATGGTTGTGCAAAAAGCTGCAGTTCGTGCAGCAGCGCAGTTATACTCATGTTTGTATTTTTTAGTTTTAGATGACAATGCAATAGAAACATGAAAGATATAAACTGAAGAGTAAATAAGCACAAGAAATATCACCTGGTGATCGTGCATCTGTTTGGACAGGCGCCAACGTCTTCTTTCGTCCTTGTCGCCCATCAGAATAGGGCCGTAACTGTTCGGTAGAGAGATATGAGGAGCGTCAGCTTTCATTCTGGGCTTCAAGATGAAGTCCGGGTTCGTTCGGCACGCTGTTCTTTTTAACATCCTACGTAATTCAGCCGGTCGTGGCTGTCCTCCAGCTCCAGCAGTACGTGACTCGTGCATCCTATTTTCTTCAACTTAACTTCATATCGGTTTTGCATTTCATTGAACTGGGTTTACTAAAAAAATCTATAGGCGTAGGCAATTCTATATATTCCTTTTAATTTTACTTATGTAAGTTTGGCGTTATTTGGATGAAGTTTTTGACGCATAGACTATGCATAACTGCGCGAGGTTATTAAATTGGTTGGAAGACTGTCACTATCAGAGAAAGAGCTTCGGCTGGCTGTAAAAGTGAAATAAGTTTTTAATCATGCTTTACATGTTTCGGCGGTCTTCACAGTGATTCTTTTTTAGGAAAATTTCGGCCTATAAGGCTATGAAGGGCGAGTCCGAAGCCGACGCTTACGAGGTTTCCATTCTCTATTCTGATTTCCTTTCCTGAATGAGCGTCGTCACCTTTTCAGACCATCGGAGAAGGTGGAGATGACCTGTCGGACGACAGCGGTTTTTCTTATCTCGCCAACTTTGGTCAGAAAGACGTAAGTTGAAAGAAAGGATTATTTGACCTCTCAGAAACCCTTTTAATTTTCCAATTCTGGCCCCTTAGTTCTCATTTCTGTGCCTCATAGGCGTACGGTGACTGAGGTCACTGTTGACATAGCTGCAGCAGACGCCAGAACCTTTTGCTTCGGGTCGCACTCACAAGGGAAGCCCATGAACTTCCCCCAAAGATTCTCAACGAGACCTATATGATAAAAAAAGGTATCACTTCAGATCGGGCTGATAAAGCATAAGTGACACCAACCGACCCAGGACACCAAGATGACAAAACTTTGCGGTACCCAGTGATCTCCAGCTGCCTCACGACGGTGCTTTGCGTATATCCAAGTGTCGCCACCAATTCACGAGTGGTTGAATTTGGCTTCACCTTGAAGGCTTCGCGCAAGCTGCCTTCTTCCGCAACAGAGAGGCGTTCGGAACACGAGGTCGATCTTCGAGAGAGATATCTCCAGCTCTGAAGCGCTGATACCAACGGGCCACTATGGAGTAGTGAATAATTTCCTCCTTGAATGCAGCGCAGATGTTGGAGGCTGCAGTCCTTGCGGAATGGCCTTGCAGAAATTCGTAGTAGACGATAGGTCGTAGGGTGCTGCTGCTTATCGCTGACGTTGTTGCTGTATTCGTACTCGACGAGGTCTTGTATAGTGTACTTGAGGAAGCTTCGAGAATGTACTGTGACGTCACCACACAAGAGCTTTAACTGTAAGAGCTTTAACTAATTTAACAGGCAGTAACGTAAAGTGTTGCAAGACTTCTCGATCAACCTAATATAACATATGCCTTAGAAGAATTGATCAAATCAAATTGTTGTCTTTCATTGTTATTACCTAGCTGTCGTTAGAAGATGCTGATTTCCGTTTTCTAAGCATACCTCTTGGGTGCTATGGTGGCCCTTTTAGACCCGCAATGTACACCTGCACACCTTTTTGCCTTGAAGTATTTTGGTCTTTATGCTCCCGCCACGACGCAGTTGCCAAGAAACGCTCTTAGGGACGAACGGCCCTTGGTCATTTTGCCGAAGCAGATCGAACCTACGAATGATCATCGCGGCAGCCGGCGCCGCGTACGCGACGATTACTTCTTCGGGATTTGCTTGAAGCTCTGCTTTCGTTAGAAAACATATTGGCTACCTTCAGAGTCGTAAGGAGGATGGCGAGGCTAATTGATCATAGGCAAGGAAATAGGACAGGTCGATAAAGAATGGATCGAACGATTACTAGGGGTCAATGGTCGTACTTGGAAATTTCGAGAAATGGATCTAAGTCAAAGGTGATTCAGCCCATCTACAACACTTGGGCCGTTCTGACCTACCGTTGAGATAGTATCCTGGTAAGATGTTCTATAGGCGGGCATTGTCTTGATTTTAAAAAAATGTCTTAGAAATCTTTTCAGATCAGCTCGCTAGACAACTCCGGTCCAGACAATTACTTTGCAACAATTCCAAAGGATGAAGTTGCAACTGAATCTGAAGGCAGTGCTGTAAACGAAAACCAGAGTGGCGGCGACGTTCACAAGGGAGACACTAGCATGAACGGGATTGTCAAAGCGGAACAGAAGAGGAGAAGCAACGGTGTTGTTGGAAAGGAAATACTGGCGAAGAAAAGGAGCAACAAGATTGGAAAAGGACTGCAGAAGAAAAGCGCTGGCGGAATACAAAAAGATGGAGTACGTGAGGTTGGTGTTCTCGTTTCTCGATGATTTTGTTCCATAGTTAATTTCTACGAAACAACCTTCATTTCGGTTTTGGGACCACTATGCGAACCTAAAACCTGAAAATTATAACACCTCCTTACTTCACAGAAGAGCTGTCAAGGAGGTGTTATAATGAAAAAGGTTCGTCTGAAGGAAAGTGGCATTAGAGTTTGCTTTTACTTCTCTCTACTATTCAAGCATATCTAAATTTGAAAGAAGAGCTTCATAGCAATGGCTATATGTTTCGTAAGGCCTCGCAAGAGAGGTAGGAGGAGATTTGACGCTTTCCTAATCAGTGCTGGGCAAAGTAATTTTAACACATGGCTAATGCGTACCATTTATGAAAGAGACAGTCTGTTGCTCAAAATTGGTGACCGTCTTGCGATGCCCAGAAGCGTAAAGAGAGCCTACCAATCGGTTTTACGGATTCTCACGGGTGATCTCGAATATCTTTGATGTTTATGGAAGAGATAGTCCGCCTTTTGTCCATCTTCGTGTCCACGGAGGACTGATGGCCATTTTGCGATCCTTTCAACATGTAGAGGAGGTCTATCAATCTAGAGATTTAGGGATTTTTGTGGAGAGCACGAATATGTGTGATACCCTTCAGGTACATAGACGCCGCGGGGGTGTGCAAGCGGCAGGTGAGTCGTCTACATTCGCGGGCGCAAGCCTTAGTGTCCTCCATGGCAGGCACACTGCCATAGCTTCATTTCAGCTCGAAAAGGGTGATTATAGTCCCACTGCCTTTCGTGGAGCTGCCTGAAAGATCTCGTGGTGACAGCTTATTCTGGATATTGTATATGTCGCGAAGATGAGCAGCATTGGGGATTGGAACGCCCATCCAATCATATCGCATAGAATTAGCGTGCCACTCCCTAGGGAAGGGTTTCGACCTCCCATGGAACTTCAAGTTGAGACCAGAATTATTAGAAAGAGCTTGGAATGCTGATTACGAATATGGGTGTCAAAATTACAAAATGAAACACCTGAGCGAGTTATGGCCCGCCGAAATCGGGGGCCTCACCACAGGCTGGCTGTGCGACACACCTGCCGCGAGAGTGGTGAGTCCTCAGGGCTCCGTAAAAAGGGCCCTCCACTGCGGTGTAAAAAGGTTCCCTACAGGTGCGACGTCGCTGGTTCGGTTCACGTTGCTGCCGGTTTTTTGCAAATCATAATTTGTCTTTGAAATGACTTTCTATTCTGAATTATGACACGTGTTTGATTAAATAGCCGGGAGAGCGACCATACACGTTTGTAAAAATGCTTGAAGGCAAACAACTGTTATGGTGACAGTTTTGTTTACTATTTTGCACAAATAGAGTCCAAATCATATATTGAATAACTAAAGGTGTTTTTAACAACCCCATCATTCATGCAACAAAGCAAAAAATGTGTGAAGCAGAAAGAATGTATGATGATAGAGACTGCTTCAGCGACACCGTAGAGACCCGTTTTTTGACCGACTGATCACAAGAGACGAAAAATGGATCTTGTACGATAATCCGAAGCGCAAAGAGCAGTGGCTTTCCAAAAATGAACCACCAAGAAGTACTGCGAAGCCGAATATTCAACTCAGAAAGGCACTCCCCTGTAGAACAGTATGGCAGGTAGTCGTCGAGCTGTCGTGCCAAGATTGATATCGAACGTTTATTCGGCTTACGTTTCGGCGTAACCGCCTTCTTCAGAGTCTGGAAAAGACAAGGGGAGTTAGAGAAATTACCCGTCCAAGAGTCATTTCAAGTTTCAGCCATCTCAAAAGCTAAAGGGAGAAAGAGACGAACCGCGAGGCGGACACCCCAACTGACCTTATGTAAACAGCCGAAGGCTGTGGAGTCACCCTTCAGATGGAGATAAATGTGGGTGAATGAGGTCCTCCCTTCGGGTCGGCCCCTCAGTGACCTTCCGGCTGCCCCCCCCCCCCCCCGGGTCAAGCCCACAGAGGTCGGCAAATGGAGCCAACTCCTGAGTTATGGTCACCCGTTCCTCCTTCCTCTTGATTGCGGGGTTCTTGAACGCAATCCACAGAGCCTCCAAGGCCTTGCGCGCTGCGATGTCGACCTCGCGAGCCAGGATCGTCACCGCCACTCCAACCACCGCGCCACTATGACTTCGCAGCCTGTGCTCCCCCAAGGGTGTGCTGACTTTGCACCTGTTGAGCCGGTCCACATGCTCCTTCACCCTCACCCAAAGTGGTCTGCCCGTCTCACCAACGTATTCCTCCTTGCATTCAATGCAAGTTATGAGGTATACTGTTCCTGAAACCCTACAATCGCCTTCCCTGCCGAATGGGCAGACCACGCAGGAGGGCGTTTCACAAGCGCAGTCATAAAGACGGTTCCTCACCAGTAGCGCCTTGAGATTAACCGGAGGCACCTCAACCACCCTAACGATGTCACCCAGGTCAGACTTACGAACTCTCGTACTTGAGCACTGAGAGCGTCCGAGATAAAAGGTACCGTGAAGACGATTTGACCACGCAATTGTGCCATGTGTATGCGTGCTGGTGCTCGTGGTTGACGGCCTTTGGGCATGTGTGCGCAACATACCCGTTGGATAAGGCAATGCGAGATGCGATTTTCCTAGATGAGGACTTGAACTCGCTATTCGAGGACACCAGAGCAGGTGTTTGGAACATATTCCTAACAATGGCCCTCTTAGTACTATATGGGTGTGCGGAACGATAGTGCACAATGATGTTCTTGCTGCTGGGCTTCCGGTACCACCTAGTTTGGAAGGTGTTACTAGAGAGACGAATTTCCACGTTGAGGAACGGCAACCAGTGACTTGTCGGCTTCTCCCTTGTGAGCTTAATATGCTCAGCCTGATGGTTAAGCAACTCGAAGCAGTCATCCATTTCGCTCTGCGTGGGACATACGATGAAACAGTCATCTATATACCGATAATACAGCAAAGGTCTGCGTTCCATTACGGGTCTATTTTTGACATGTACGCTATAGCTAGCACCGGAGCCAAGCGTTGACCCATAGCTAGGCCTCTAACCTGCCTGTAGTACTGTTTGGACCACTTGAATATGTTGCACTGAAGGCACTCGTCTATGAGCACCATTATTTGGGCAATGTTGAGTCCAAAAAGGGCCAGCTGGACCTCATGCTCAACAACGTTTTCTGTACCGCTTGCATGGCATCGCCTTTGGAGACATTTGTGTACAACGACGCGACGTCAAACGACTTAATCACGCAGGTATCTTCTACATTAGTCTCCCGGAGCTTATCCAAAAGGGCGCTGGTTTTAGGAAGGTGGGCTGGAATGAACCATAGTAGCTGCGTAAGAATCAAGTTCAGCAGCCAAGATATACGGTCTGCAGGACCACCAATGCCTCTTGTGATACGCCTAACCTTATACAGCGAAGGGTCGCT
Source organism: Heligmosomoides polygyrus bakeri (assembly GCA_947359475.1). Classification (NCBI taxonomy): domain Eukaryota; kingdom Metazoa; phylum Nematoda; class Chromadorea; order Rhabditida; family Heligmosomidae; genus Heligmosomoides; species Heligmosomoides polygyrus. The sequence continues at coordinate 98,173,569 of OX375867.1, read as the reverse complement.
AAGGGCAGCACCTGTTGGCAACTTATGGGTCTTTATAAGAACATACAAGACCGGGCAGACGGGATGCTCACACTTCAGCCGCGCTGTAATGCTTTTAGGGAGGTTTGCTGACTTTGCAACCTCAACCCACTTTCGGTTTAGACGGCGGAACAGTTTACTAAATTCTTCAGGAGTGGACTGACAGTAGACGGTGCTGTCCTGGAGGTGGAGTATGGTAATACTCCTCTCAAGTTCTTGTGGTAGCACCACAAACTCGCCTCCCTTATCACTAACGCCCATTTTAATTGCTCCTGAAGCCGTCAAGTTCAGGATCTCCCTCAGACCTCTACGCTGATCAACTGTGAGATTTGGAGTCATCCGCCCTGCCACGTTTCTCTGCATAACTGTGAGTAACGAGGTGGCCAATATGCGGAACTTCTTATCGATCGCCTAGTTTTGGCTCCTGCCCACAGAGAAACGAACTAGGGAAAGACGGGGGCGGAATTGCCGCGATGTTTGCGGTACCCAGCTGATCGCCTTGTGCATCGATTTTTGCCTTGCAGCGCAATTGATCCCGTAGCCTCTGCAGACTGCCTACGAATTTACGCGCTACGCCATGCGACAAGCGCTGACTAGGAGCGAAACTGGGGCCTATCTCCAGTGCGGCAAGTGCCTCGCGCGACAGAGAGACATCGCCTAGGACAGCCACCCTCTGGGAGCACTCATCACCCACACCCTGACCGAAAACAGAAGAGATGGCATGGGTCGAGGGGTTGCCCTGCCCGCGATTGCTCTTTTCTCCCATTAACTCCTGAAACTTTCGCTGCAACTTTTCTTTAACTCTAGAACGGATAAGATCACAAACTCCTCTCGACTCACCCACGATTCTCTTCCAAAGGGCGGTAGGCAGAAAACGTTCACAGCATGCCTCTTTCGACACACACTTGTTTAACAGTCTACACACCGTTCTGCCTGCTCCTAATCGCCATCCTCAAGATATGCAGTTCGATCTTCTCAATCTGCTTGTCGTCCACTGTGCGTCCGCATAATTTGTGCAATTCCTTTCCGCGAATGAACCGAGGAATCTCTCCGTGTTGCAGGCACGGCTTGAGAAAGTGTCTGGCTAAGACGATTTTCTGTCTTAGAGACAAGGCCTCCATCACCAGTCGCGAATACGTTGCTGGTACGTCACGCCATGTGCGATTGTCCTTGAATCTTGGCATGTCTTAGAACAGTATGGCAGGTAGTCGTCGAGCTGTCGTGCCAAGATTGATATCGAACGTTTATTCGGCTTACGTTTCGGCGTAACCGCCTTCTTCAGATCCTGGAGTTAGAGAAATTACCCGTCCAAGAGTCATTTCAAGTTTCAGCCATTTCAAAAGCACTCCCCTGTGTTTGGTGGAATAATCGTGGAATTGTCCACTTTGCAGTGCTTAAATCTGGACAGACCGCTGACGCAGACATTCACCGTGAGCAGCTGGATCGAGTGAACCGTTACTGGAAAAGTGTCTGGTAATCGCCAACAGAGAGGGCGTAATTCTCCATCACGCGAGAAAAAAACGTACGCTGGAAAAAATCAGCGAATTAGGATGGGAGCTTCTGCCTCATCCACTGTATTCTCCCGATCTCGCACCTTCGGATTATCACTTATTCTGGTCTCTTCAGCATTTTCTTAGTGGCAAGAAATTTGAGAGTTTGGAGGATATCTAAAAAGCTATGTCCACATATTTTGCTCAAAAACCACAACAGTTTTATTGCTCAGGTATTGAAGATTTGCACCTTAGATGGAGAAAGGTAGCCGATATTGATGGATATTACATTGTTGACTGAAGTGAAGTTTTGTCTAGGTATCCAACTACTGTTTTCTTTGATGGAAAGTTATCATAGCTGTACTACTCTAGAAGGTTCACTATGACGGGTGCTTAAGACTATTCGATGAACCCGGTGACACACAAAGATTGAATGTGCGCTGTAATTATTTATTTGATTTGCCAAAGATGTCTCACACGTATCCTAGGCTTCTTTGTAAAAGAGTTAAATCAGTAAAAACTCTGGTCTGATAGGCACAGCAGCTTAACACCATCTTTTCTGATTCCATTCCCCCTATATAGAAGAAAGTTCCGGGAGAGTAAGAATTCTATCACTAAAAAGGGACGTTGTTGCGGTTCTTCATTTGCGCGAAATCGTATCTGCAGAAGAGCAATGTATACACTGTTTGAAAGGTGAAAACTTTGCTCACAGTAAAGGTACTAAAGAAGTTAAGGACTCATATGAAAGCTTAAGAAAATAGAAATTTTCTGATATATGAGCGGTACGGAATGCGCTATGCCCTGGAATGTTATTTTGCGTTTTACACTCGATTGATTGCGCTTCGCGTCAATACTTGTTATAATTTCTTCACAAAGTGGCCGTATCGATTGATTTGTGGTTCCTTTAAGGTTCAAAACTTGACGAATACTACGGCTTGCGAAAAATGCAGGGTATCTTTAGAAAATGCTGGTACTGTTCGAAAGGTTCTAACATTGCTGCTAGTGATGTTTTTGAAAATGCTTGAGGCTAATACAAAAGGATAAGGTAACAATATTTTTGTGACGTAATATAGTCAAGATGGCGCCATGTCCACCTTGAAACGTTGCATTTCAGACTCGATTGATTTCGCATGGGCTGAATGCTTGTTACAATCTTGTTACTACTTAGCAGGATTAATCTGTGCTGTGCTTCTTTTAACATTTTCCGTTTAGTTGTGCAATTAACAAACAAACTCGCATGTCACGGGTCTTTCACATGATTGTTAAGTTCTAAACATTAAAAGAAGCAGAGCACAGGTTAGCCTCGCCGAGTTGTGACAAGATTGTGACAAGCATTCAGCCCATACCCAATCAATCGAGTCTGAAATGCAAAGTTTTAGACGAGGGCATGGCGCAATCTTGACCGTTTTCACGTCACAGAAATCTCGTTACCCTATGCTTTCGTATTAGTTTCAAACATCTTCAAAAGCTTTACTAGCAGCAATGTTAGAACATTCCAAAGTACTTACATTTTTAGGATACCCTGCATTTCTCGAGAACCGTCGTGTGTTTTAGTGTGTTTTTAAGTTCTAAATCTTAAAACAAGCACATTTCAATCGATACAACTACTTTGTGAAGCAATTATAACAAGTATTCAAGTGAAACACAATCGAGTGAAAGATGCAACATTTCAGACAAGTGCGTGGCGCATTTCATACCGCTCATGTGTCAAAAAATTTCTATTTTCTTGAGCTTTCATTTGAGCTCTTAACCTCTTTAGTATCTCTCTTGTGAGCAAAGTTATCGCCTTTCAAATAGTATATACATTTTTTGAGACACCCTGTATAAAATTCTTCCAACTTTAATTTTTTAATCTTCATTTTTGACACACTTGGAGAGAGAAATGCCTGCACTAATCATAGAAAAAGGAGTCTCATATTGTCCTTGAAGCAAATATGATCCATTGTGATCTCCATTGTATAAATCAATGGTGCTTTCAACTTTATCCAAAGTGGTCTACTCTTTTTGCGTTTGGCACCCTACCCTATCTGGGCGTGATGAGGGCTTGCCACATCAGTAACACTAATTCGATTGTTATGGAGCAGTTTCTGAGATTTGTTTGTGTTCAGGCCGATAAAGCCAAGAAGAGCCGTGTTTCGACGACGGCAAAGCTAAACCTAGTGTTTCCAACCAGTCGCATATACAGCCGTATGCGCCGCCTCAGCAGGCTTCGTGTTTCTGCTGCTAGTTGTGTGGCCGTTGCATCTATTACGAAATACCTCACTGAGGAGGTGGGTTGTAGGGATAGGAATGCCGTTGGCGCTAGACATTGGATCCGACACCGATCCGGATAATTTGAATCCGTAAATTTTTTTCAAACCCGGTTAAAGGGATTGAGCAAATAATGGCATAGAATAAGAGCAGTTTTAACAAGGACGGATTTTCTGATGACCGAATAACTGGTTTACCTTCGGATCTCACATCGGTTATCCGAATCGGATAGAACATCAGATTTCTGACCAAAATCAGCCATCTGAATTATCCGCTAATGCGATTTGGTGAAAATCACCGCAATTTAAATCGCTGTAAGATCCGGGCTTTTCGAAAATCTTACTGTTCGCATAATCCTTTGGAAAAAAGTGACAGATCAGAATTATCCGAATAGGCGTCGTATCCAATGTCTAGTTGGCAGCCCTATAGTCTGCATAGACCTGCATGGTTGCTGGCACCCTAAATCAAGTGATACTTCTTTTCAGATTCTCACGTCCGCGCACGAGTCGATGATGAAGCAGAAACGTCGAAGATTCACGCCACAGAACCTCGGAATGGGAATTCAGAGCGACGCAGTAAGTTGTTTTTCCATTGAACTTAACAAATAGACAGGGAATAGAGCACCGTAAGTCTGTGGGTATGAGAAGGCAAAGAGAAAATGGAATACGAAGAAGTGGAAACAGAATGCAGACTCTTCGTGATATATTTTCTGGTATGTACCATTATTACGCCAAATTGGACACTCGCAGGCTAGCTTTAAGACTTTTGAAAACAAAGCGAACACTTCCAAATCGGAATGACCTTCAGGAAGGTTAAATTGCAGACTCAGAAAGATGGATGGGTAGAATAATGCTTTGTTCAAGGAAATTTTGGTATAATTTTCTCTCAAGTTTTTTTAGTCTACCAGCCCTTATAAGTGTTATAATTTTACAAAAATTTTATTTTTAGAGTAGAAATAATAAATTTGAAATTGTCTTCAAGCACAGCAGAGAAGCAAACATATAACGGATTAGAAGATCAGATCGCGTCATGCACTCAAAAACTTTGCTGCAGCATTTATTTGATTGATAGTGTAAATGCTACTTATATGAAACATCAAAGTGAGGATATGTTATTTTTTAGTTTAGCTATATTTGTTATATCGTTAATAGGTGTCGAACCCCATACAAACAGAAATTCTGCTATCTGTCGAATAAAAATCGCGTCTTGGAAGAGGACGTGGCGCTATCCCTGCTTTTTGGCACAAAAAATGGCCGCCATCCTGCTCTTTAAAACGCCTTAAACCACCGTTTTCCCCAAAAAGTAAAAATAATATAAAATTTCAAACGATGTGTTTATTTATTAGTTAGGTGAATCAAGACTTCAGAAAAAGTTATACGAAAATTTTCCTTCAACAAAAATTATTCTAATCTTTTTTGGAGAGTCTCTTGTTTATTGTAGCAGAAGCTCATTCAAATATTTAAGAGTTCGCTTTGATTTCAGAAGTCTTAGACACTTGGAGTGTCCAATTTGATTTGAAAAGTGTCCAGTTCCACTAACTGGGAACGTTGGAGACTTGATGGCGCACTAAGCACTGCCTTTCCCTATATCCCGATTTTCCCTGTTATAAAGTACTACCAGCTAAGTACCGGGGGGGGGGGGGGCGGGGATCGCATGTGCCAACCACCACCGTTGCGGCAGCCGCAGCGGGATTGCCGTTGACCTTTTCTCCGCGCGCGGCGGAATCTGACCAGCCGAGCGCTGCGAGAGAATCATGGCGTTAGAGCTACACTTCACACTTAAAAATTTGCGCCATCTTAGAAAGCCCATCGTTGCGATTCTGTTGCGGTGATTAGGGCCAAAGATAAACACAGGAGTACATGTTTTATCTAACAATCAGGATTTGGAACATTTCATGGTGACAGTTTTAAAAACGACACGACCAGAAGGAGATTAAGCTCCTTCTAGTTACAGCAGTTCTTTTGCGGGAAACGAGTGCTTGCCTTGCGCATACGAGGAACTCCAAAATGTAGTCTATCCTTCTGACATGTGCGAAAATTCGGAGCTCAGAATTCGTTCGCTGATGTTCCTTCCCTTGCTCTGTGTGTATTTTTCTCTCCACGCCGGCGGAGAAGACCATAAAACCATATTGAAGATGCTATATACGTGAGGCTGCATACAATCATGGTTAAGCAGAGGAGCGTTTGCGCGGAGCTTATGATTTTTTAAAGCCCCTCCACACACCCTTGCGGGCGACAAAACTCGTGAAGCTCACGCACACTCGAGTCTTGCCAGCGGCAAACGGCGAAGGCGCTGTATTGTTTCTAGTCAGGACTTGCTGCTGCTATTCACTCTCCCGCCTTCCCTTTCTGTCCGCGCTCTAACCGATCCCTGCTGAGGTCGGCTAGAACGCATACAGAAGGCGGAAAAACGGCGGCGGCGGCAATAATGGTTGTGAATCATTATCTTCGCCTGCGCTGCCACCGAAAATCTGGCCGCAGAAGTGTGCGGCTGTGGGGCGGCACCACTTTCCGCGTTCGCACAAGCTCTGCGTACCTGCACTACGGTTAAGAATACGACCGCCGCTTTGCCAAAAGTGTGGGGAGGCCTTTAGAATGCGCGGGAAATTCGTCTTTGTAGGCGGGTGTTTGATGGTAGGAAATACAGTTGTTTTAAAATATAATTTTCGCGCCAAAATTGACATTTTCGGAAGGGGACGCCGTGTAGGTTAGGCTAGTTACGTTTAAGAAAATCGAAGTAAGTTTTCAATTTGAAAAAAATATATTTTTCAGTTTCTTTCAAATATGTCAATCCCTTATGCGTGATTCCCTAAATCCTAAACATGTTGTTGAGAAGTTAGGGTTGGTTTGTGAAGTTATTTTATTCTTCCATATGAATAGGTGTTTTTATGCTAGTCCTCATCCGTAAATATACAGGAACTTGCGGTTCGGTCGCACAAAGAGACTGCGCCATTCGTTCGACCGGTGCGTCAATATTTTGATATGGTTGGGAGTGTAAATTTTCTTTGCGAGGAGTTGCATGTAAGCCAACGATACAGCACATCAAATTGTAAAAAAAAAGCTCAGTCCTGATTAATCTTCAGCTTCTCTCTTCTTGGAACCTTGGCATCGTAAATTTTAGCTGTATATGTTGGTACTGTGCCAAATCGAGGTTGTAGGTGGATGTTTATTTCGGCCTAACCTTTCGACTGAACCGCCGTCATCAGTGGCCTAAAAGTGGCGTAAGGTTTCTGACGAATAATCTACTCGACGAGACGCCTTAACCGCTTTAGCTGTTCCGACGTTAGTCTAAGACCTCTCACACGAAACGTGCATGTTAAAGATAAACTCACTCATGAACCCTCGTGTGGATTCATGAGTGAATTTATCTTTCACATCCACGTTTCGTGTGCGACGACTTAGACTAACATTCGAACCGTTAGAGCGGTTATGGCGTCTGGTCGAGTAGATTGTACGTTAGAAGCTTTGCGACACTTTTAGGCCTCTGATGACGACCGTTCAGTCGAAACGTTAGGCCGAAATAAACATGCACCTCCATCGTCGTGTTTGGCATAGTATTAATATATACAGCTGAAGCTCATCTCTGTATTACACATTTCCGCGTGAGCAGAATTCTCCCTATCACTAACAAGGGAAGCTCATGAACTTCCCCCGAAGATTCTCAACCAGACCTATATGGTCTTGTAGCGCATCGGACCAGGATCACAGAACTGTGCTTCGTTTTTGCTACGGGCCACTGGGTGGTCCGGAAACTGCAAAAATGGTATCACTACAGAGCGGGTTGATAAGGCATAAGTGACACCAGGAATGGCCCTGTCGTGAATTATATCAGGTGTCATATCCTTGATCAGCACCCCAAATAACCCCGTGGGCGATGTTTGAGCGAAATTTTTTCTTTCGACCTCTCCTCGACCTTTGGAGTGAAAGGCTGCAGTGCCGGTTATTCTGCGTGTACTCCTTTAACTTACACATGTCCATCGTAACCTTCTTCAATCTATCTGTAATCTATCGTTTCAACGAAATTGGTTGCCAAATTGGTGTTCTGCATCCCAAATTACCCTATGGATGAATTTTGGGCGAAAAAATTTCTCGACCTCTAAAGTAGAAGGAGTGCAAGTGCTCCTATCTGCAATGCCCCCGACCCGTCTCCCGTAAGTGTATAGGGCCTATGTTATACCATCGCTCACCCCGAGCGAAGCCTAAGGCCTTTGTTATATTAGGTTGGAAAAAAAGTCTCTTCACACTTCGAATTTTTTTTTACCCTTCCCCTTGTAAACGCACTAGCCAATGTTGATTGCTGATTTCGTAATCCTATCACACTTGTCTACTGTTCGCACGCGGACACAGGTTAAGACTCTTCTTGTAATTCGTTATCCATCCAATCTTCCGAACTCATTGCCAGATCTACCTCATGGCCATTTTCAGCACGGCATTCTTCATGAATTCATTAAGGAATCCACAGCACGTCAGACAGCAGACCAAATTGACTATATATATATATATATATATATATATATATATATATATATATATATATATATATATATATATATATATATATATATATATATATATATATATATATATATATATATATATATATGGCTTGGGATCTACTACTCATCGCGCCTGTTATTAGTGGTTCGGAAAGTATTTAAAGGGAGATTATTCACTGAGGGCAAAGCATGGTCAGGAAGGCCAACTGAATAGGACGACACTGAATTACTCCACCTTCTTCGTACCGATAGTTGGCAGACGACACGTCAGCTGGCAGAGAAGCTCGAAGTGTCTCATAGGGTAGTAGGAATCCATCTGAAGAATCTTGGCTTTCATGGAAATTTGGAGCTTGGATTCCACATGCCCTGTCAGACACTCAGAAAGGTCGACGGCTCTCCATCGCTGCTTCTCTTCTCCAGATAAGGAAGAAAATCGTTTCTTCCGCAGATTGTGACAGGCGAAGAGTCCTGGGTTCTGTGTGCCAACTTCCGAGGAAAAGGCAATGGGTACAAAAGGGAGAGAGCCCTAAGTCTGATCTCAAGCCCAATGTTCACGAAAGGAAGATTCTTTTCAGTGTTTGGTGGGATATCAGAGAAGTGATTTATCGGCAAACTCTCAGAAGTGGAGAGACACTTACTGCTGTCACATACTGCGGCCAACTCCACAAAGTCGTCGCAACTCTCTAAGAAAACAGGCCGGAGAAGTCGAAGGTGATGATCCTGCATGACGATGCAAAACCACATGTTGCAAGACTCACAAGAGAAACAATAAAGGAGATGGGCTGGGAGGTAATGCCACATCCACCGTATAGCCCTAACCTCGTTCGTGCCGACTACCATCTCTTCCGTGCTCTCAAGCAAGAAATTGGAGAGAAATATTTTGGAACGGATGAAGACCTCAAAAATTGGATTCATCAATGGTTCGACTCCAGAACTGCAGTCTTTTAAGCGAGAGGAATTGGAAAATTACCCAGTCTTTGGAGAAGTGTAGTGGGACGAAATAGAGTTTATCTCAATTGATTTGACTTTGTAGTTGTGAAGTAATAAATCTTTGAAAAAAAAATGAAAAGACTTTTTTTCCAACCTAATACCATCGCTCACCCCGAGCGACGCCTAATGATAGGCTCCCATATCGATCGGGCGGCGCGATGGGATCGATATGGGTGCATATCATTAGGCGTCGCTCGGAGTGATCGATGGTATGACAAAGGCTTAATGATAAGCTCCCAAATCGACTCATTGTTTTGCGCGAATGATCATAAAACTCTTGATCCATTATTTACAAATAGCTACAAAAACTTTGTAAGCATATAGCGCAGTTTCATGAAACAAAGGGTTTAGTAGAGGTTGTGCCATGCGGTTGTCTGCCCCAAGATACATCAGTGTTCCTGATCGAAGATGTAAATTTTATCTTTTAATTCCGTTAGGTGTTAGGAAACACCAGAGAGACTGTATGCTGAAATAGTAAGATAAGTCCCTGAATTTGTTTTCGCTTATTGCTCTAGCCATAGCTAAAAGGTTATCATAACAATATTATGAATTCATGCTTCGTGATGCTATGTTATGACGACGATGAGCATTAATCTGTGGAAGATTCTGCTGCTGGCAAAGTTCTGAGCAAGAAAGGCGCAATGGAAGCCGCTTCTGACACCGTTTCAGATGCACTTTTAAAAAATGGCGAACATGTGTCATTTCCGATTCCGTGTTTCGTATTCCGGTTCCGGTCCGTCTTTCATCTTCCGGTTTTCCAGTAAAATTTCCGCACATCCCTGCTCATTAGGCTTCGCTCGGGGTGAGCAATGGTATAACATAGGCCTAAGAGAATGGTGAAGAAGAAACACACAGCAAGGCAACCAATCACACTAGTTGGATAAAATATGCAGTACGTGAGAACAGTTAGCAGAAATAGTGAAAGTTGTGAGGAGAATAAAAGGAGTTGTAAAAAAATCGGAAGAACGATGAGCGTGTCTTGAAGATGGGTGAAATCAATGCTTGTCGACCTTGTTCATGAATGAGGTGATAGCGAAAAACACTTCCAAAAGTTTCGATTATTTCTGTGCCGATCGAGGTTGTTAGGCGGATCAGTATTTATTGAGCGGCCTAACGTTTCGACCCGTTCGTCGTCTTCGGAGGCCTAAAAGTGGCTTGAGGACTCGGATGTTGCTATCTATCCGACCAAACGCCTCATCGACTCTAACCTTTCGGATATCGTCTTGAGGCATAGCAAGAAATCCCGAACCCATGAATGATAAACTCACCCGCTGATCCACCGCTTGTGCGGAGCGACGCCGCTGCCGCAGTTAGTCGACAGATGGTGACTGAGACTCACTATACTGTCAGTCGCAGTACATCAAGATGACGAGAGAAACCCCGAAAAACGGTTGGCTCCCCTATCTGAATGTACAGGTTAAATTATCCGGTGGCATGATCCGAGTGAAGTGGTATCGCAAAGAAAGTTCTAAGAACATCTTGGTCCATGCATCATCTGCGCATCCTAACGCAGTCAAACGCGCGGTGGTGAAGAATATGTTCAGAACTGCGAACGATGTATGCACTGGTGCTGAAGAGCGACGTGAGTCTGTGCAACTAGCATGTCAAATAGCTGCGCAGAATGGATACACGGTACCACATCACCACAGGGGATCCCACTCTAATCAGCGAGCTGTGCCACGCCGAGATAAAGTACCCTTTTGTGTCCCTTTCATTTCCGATAACGTCACTTCCGCTCTACAACGAAGCATAAGACGGGCCCAGTTGGAGGATGATGTTGTCTTAGTTAACATTCCAAACGACAGCATCAGACACCAGCTGGTTCGAAATAGGCTTTACGATAGGGAGTGCGTAACGGAAAACTGTGTTGTATGTCCTTACGGGAAAGTAGGGGATTGCGCCAAAGTTGGCGTTATCTATGAGCTAAAATGCCTGACATGCAGCCAGACATACATTGGGGAAACCGGAAGGGTACTTGCTATTCGTGTCAATGAACATCTAGCGTGCAAAAGGCGGGGTATCTTAACGAATCCTCTGGGCAAGCACAAAGTGGAGGAACATGGCGGAAACGACTTTGATGTGAAGTGCACGATTTTGACCATCGAGACAGATATTTCGTCTAGAAAAGCGCTGGAGGCGTTCTGGATTCTTACACGAAATCCACGAATGAGCAATCGAAATGAGTGTCCTTCGGTCACCGATGACTTTCTGCCGTTTATTTCGCATTGTGTGTTATAGAGCGACCGGTGGTGACAAGGATGTGGTTAAGAATGACACTGGTATACACAGTATACATAGTGTAGAATGAACAGTATAGTGAGTCTCAGTCACCATCTGTCGACTAACTGCGGCAGCGGCGTCGCTCCGCACAAGCGGTGGATCAGCGGGTGAGTATATCGTTCATGGGTTCGGGATTTCTTGCTATGCCTCAAGACGATATCCGAAAGGCTAGAGTCGATGAGACGTTTGGTCGGATAGATAGCAACATCCGAATCCTCAAGCCACTTTTAGGTCTCCGAAGGCGACGAACGGGTCGAAACGTTAGGCCGCTCAATAAATACTGATCCACCTAACAACCTCGTTCGGCACAGAAGTAGTCGAAACATCTAAATAATGCCGAGGTTTTACGAAGAGAGAACTTGGAAAATACTTCCAAAAGTAATTGAAAACATATTAAAGAGGTCATATGCGGATAGCATCTAACGGAACTAGCGAGACAAGCATCGTTTAATGCACGCGCGATATCGCTCCACACAACAAAACCAGCTTCTTCCACATCTGACAATAGGTTGAAAGCGGGGTTAGGACACGAAGAAGTTACCCTACCGATGCCAATATGTAATCTTCATTTGCAAAACGCTAGCAGCCCACCTAGGAACGCGGAACCCCCCCCCCCCCCCCTGGAATCGAACCCTTGACCTCCTCCCACAAGTCCGCCTCTATCCACTTGGCCATCCAGTCGCTGCCGACAACACTGCGAATGAATCACTTGGATGTACACTGCAGCTTTGTCTAAGAAACGTAGAAAATTATTGTATATAACTATGATCAAACTTTAATGAGAGCTCCAAACCTTTTGTAAGTTAAGTTCAGAGTACGACAGGGCCATTCCAGGTGTAACTTTTGCCTTACCCACTCGCCCTGAAGCGCTACCATTTTTGCCATTCTCGGACCACCCTTTGGCCCATGGCAAAAACGAAGCACAGTTTTGTGATCCACGTCCTATGCTCTACAAGATCATATAGGTCACGTTGAGAATCTTTGGGGGAAGTTCATGGACCTCCTTTGTAAGATAAGCATTGTGATGTATTCTACGAGCGCATATCGCAATCTCTTGGTTCGACACAATGGAAAACATTCGAATTTCTGCACCTTAAAATTGTTCTGAAAGCAACGGTTGAGACAATAGCGATTTTGCACGCGTTCGAAGGGATGGGCACTCTATGTAGGCGGCTGATGGATTTCAAAGGATGCACAAGATAAGTTTTCAAATCAGAAATTTATTTTTCGATCCTAAAGCGTGTCTGGTTTAATTTTGAAGGCGCCTTTTGATTTGCAGGGTGCTCAGTGTGATTTCAAAAGGGTTCGGTTTGACGTGAAAAATGATTTACATACTAAAACAGTCCTTGTTGTGACTGTTTTCAGCCTATCCGCTTCCATTTCTGGGTTTACGATTCCCTTATCCACATTTGTCCTGAGTCTCTTATAGACATTGCATTAAAAAAGCTGAGCACTATCATAGTCCTGTCGATCAGGATTCGATTCTTAAAGTACCGTACTTTAGGAGCTCGCACAGCTATTCCAGAATATCACGATTCCGTCTGCGGGCTCTTTTGGAACTTTTTACACTCGTGGTTAGAAGACTTGACAACTAACCGGCTAACGCATTTTGATAACCAATCGTAGTTCACCACAATTTAACTTTAGTTTAACCGATAGCATAATTCAATATTTTAACTACAATCTCTTCATTTTGTTGGTTCTATTTAATAATGTAGATTTAACGTCGATTGCTTCTTATCGATGTGTGTTTGTTGTTGGTACAAGTGCGGTATACTCACGTAAATTGCCACTGCATTGTTTAACTGAATTTCAACAAATTAGCACGCGTGTATTGATTGTGTTCGCTTCTGCGTATTGTGCTGCCACATGTGTGTAAGCGATGTATTAATAAAGATTGTTTCCGGAGTGTTTGCCACGTTCACGTCCCGTTAAGCGGTATTTATTCCTCAGGCGCCGGCGATGCAGTGTTATTATGTCTACCCGAATCCACTGGGCGGCGCAGACGATCAGTGTTAGTAGTATTAATACCATCGCGGTGCTCGGTGATGCCCGGAAAGTTGCGGTTCGTTGGCACATTGCGTGGAACGGGTCAGGCGATACGCCCTCCACTAGCAGCAGGAGGGCGGCATTGGCGCCAGGTGCACATTTAACCGTTAACGAATTTAACGAATGAACGGCATTTTTCGTTAAAACCTGGCATAACGACTTGACGGAACATTTACCCCTAGTTTTCACTAACGTTGCAGGCATCATCCTCACAATAAGGACTGTTCCTGAAAAAAGTATTGAAATCAACAAGAATGTTTTCATGAATTTGTTTTGAATTTTTGGAAATAGTGCATTTTGGAAGCGCGTGTAGCGCAGTCGGAGGAGGCGCGACTGTCGCGTGCACCCGATACCAGGTTCCTGATTCGGATTTCCCACCTAGGCCAACCAAGTCTTTCATCCCTCCGGGGTAGGAGAATTGGCACCATACTTGTTCGGGAAGGATAAATCGCTGGCTTCTTCATCGGCTGGCCACAGCAAGCCATTGTGTATCCAAATACACATTTAAATCGCCTCCACAATATCCTGTGGGAGTAGAATGCGTGGCGCTTCTCAAAGTAGATTGAGTAACGCCGTTCTTTCTTCTTATCATTCTGGAGCTAGAAATTTTTTCGCCGAGCCCTCAGGCACGTCAACGAATCCACACAAAGATACTGGTCTAATCTCCTCGTAAGATATGCCGCTCCTTACCTGGCGTTGCATATCTCAGAATACATTTGCTGATCACCTGAGACTTACAGAGATTTAACGAAGATATTACAGCCGAAATTCCTGATAACGCCAACGTTTCACCATATCGCCTGTTGATAAGCCACGTTAATTCGCGTTTTTTTTTCAGGAATTTCGGCTGTAACTTCTCCATTAGTTGTTCTTTAAACCTCGACAACCTCGAAACGCACGTTCTGCACGTCCATTGAACCTCGAAATGCACGTTTGGCGACGTGTTCTGCAGGTCTACTGAACCTCGAAATGCACGTTTGGCGACGTAGTTCTGGACGTTTACTGAACCTCGAAATACACTTTCTGCACGTCTACTGAACCTTGAAACGAGGTTTCGAGGTCTGTAAGTCGTCGATGATACTAGCCCCTGGAACAGTCAAGACGGATAGAACGTTTCCGGCCGCTGGACGTATTTTCAACGATTTTAGAAAAACGCTAGCAGCAAGAAATTTTGGAAGGCACTTCTCCTGAACATTTACACGTTGACCATGTGTCACACCTTTTCGGCAGTGTAGGATATGACATGATGTCGTGTCACGGTCCCGATGTTGCAAAAATTAGATTGGTCCCACGCACCAGGCACTCGAAAATCGTGCATTCGACAGCGTATTAAAATTCTACTGATAGGCTTTTAATTGTATTTTTATTAGTTCTTTCTGTACTTAATGGGCTGGTGCCCACATCGAAATTGTATATACTCTGTAGAACAGCCAGAAAAAACAACTAGGAAAGGAGGAACTATGTACGGGTACCTGCCTGATCGCATATTTTAACTTACCTTGTTGATCATCATCTTAAATGTTAATTCCATAGCCGTCCTTATTCAACACCCTGTAGATAAATTGTTGCTGGAGGCTTGTTTATTTTTCTGTGTTTGTTGATGCTGAATTGTTTATTTTTTACACTCCATTCCTTGAGCCTTACTTGTTGACCTCTTCAATTTGAAACCTATAAGTTTTTCCTTGATTTTTTTTTTACTTGAGTTAACTGCCGTTACTGCAGTTAACTGCAAATTTAACGAAAATTTTCCGTTAAAAAATTTAACGCACAGATTTTTGTGTGCACTCATGATTGGCGCACAAGTGCTCGGTCACGCCTATTGGCGTGCCTCGCACTTGCGCGCTTGGCGCGATGTGGCAGCGCGACAGGAAGTACACCCGCCCCCTGCTGGGGGGCGTGGCGTCAGGAGGTACAGCTGCTGTTCTGCGGACCGCAAACTTGTTTTGCGTGTCAAAGGTTTCGTAAGGCAGCCATTAGACTCTTGTTGAAGCCTAGCGGGTTGGGGATGGGTGAACAAGGGGGATGAGAGGAAGATCGCACGCCCCCCGCGGGGGGGGGGGGGGGGGGGGCGTACCTCCTGACCGTCTCAGATAGTGTTAGCTGCTCTCCTTGTGCAGCTTTTTTTCCCTACCTTGGAGTACAAAAGGCTCGCAGTACGTACAGTATATGGTATGATAGGGCGATCTATTGGTTCCTCACTACTGGTCCTCCCTTAGTGAAACGGTCCCCCATTACCAATACTGGTCCCCTTCAATGATCCCCCTTAGCGGTCGACGTCTTTGGCGCGCCTTCTGAATCCTCAGACACATTGGATGACGTCTTCGCCACGTCTACCTGAATCCCCAAACACGTTGAGCGACGTCTTTGGCACGTCTTATGAGTCCCCAGGCACGTCATGCCACGTATTCCGTACGTCTTCTGAATCCCCTGGCACGTAGAGGACATCTGGGTATTCTCCATTATTTTAGTGCTCCGCAATTTGATCAGTATCGATTGATGGCGATCGAAACTTTAAAAAAGAACTTCAAATTCGTGTTCAGCGATCTTGATCACCCCAGGGCTAACGAATCGGACCGCTTGAACGATATTCACAAAAAATTGATAATTTGATCAATATCGATTGATGGCGATCGACACTTCAAGAACAAACTTTAGATTCGTGTTCAGCGACCTCGATTGATTAGAGTCTGTTATCTGATTTATACGAAAAGTTGATCAGCGGCGGGAATCATCAATGGCTTACAGCAATTTAACCAACAAGCGACATGGTGAAATGTTTTACCGTATTGCTCCATAAGTCATGCTATCAGGGATTCGGCCGTATTTTCTCCGTTAAATTTTGAAAAAATATCTGCATGGTAACGCTGAATACGTTAATGGGCCTCTGGTGGCTACTTGCTGAAGACCAAGGAGCGAAGAAGAATTGATTTCTGTGCGGTGCAGGAGACGAGGTGATCCTGCTGCAAGTCGAAAGACATAGGGCGAGGCTAGGCTTCAAGGCCGTTCTATGTGGAAGTCTCAGGACCACCCGGGGTAGGATTCATCAAGGACTTGCCGCAATTTGATGGAGAAAATACAGCCGAAATTCCTGATAGCGCTGTTCATCAACAAGCGATATGCTGAAATGTTTTACCGTATCGCTTGATAAGCCACGCTATCAGGAATTTCGGCTGTATTTTCTCCGCTAAATTGCTGTAGGTCGTTGATGAATCCGGCTCCTGGTGAAAATCACTCCTAACCTCGAATCGCCTTGAGACTGCAGAGATCCCTTTCTTTGCACAATCTTTTCAACCAGAACTTGAAAAAATGACGGATACGAGTTATCCGAGCCGGCGTCGGGTCCAATGTTTAAAGGCCCCCACAGAGTTCTGCGGCAACGCCGCTCGCCGCTATGGTTAAGGATAGGGCAGGAACGCCGCCGGCGGCGTTCCTGCCCTATGGTTAAGCATAGGGCCGCGGCGCTGCCGCAGAACTCTGTGGGGGCCTTAAGGCCTCGTTTATACTTCCGACGCCGAGCGATGCGACGGCATGTATAGTGGCCACACTGATTGATCGCGTCGTCCTATCAATGTGGCCGCAATACGTGGCGTCGCGTCGCGCAGTGTCGCAGTATAAACAAGACCTAAAGCCCTCCGCACACTTTTGCGGCAGCCGCGTACGCGGCAGAGGCCAGAACAGCCGCGTACGCGGCTTCCACTGCCGCGTGCTAGAGTTCACACGGCACTCCTCCCGCTCGCTCAATCACCAACGCGGCAATGCGGCAACAATGCCTTGAAGGATTACTGGCGCTGCCACCGCGTCTGCCGCGTCTGCCGCGCCTGCCGCGTAGGCGGCACCGCGTCTGCTGCATCTGCCGCGTAAGCGACACATCAGCGGCAGGCCGCGCGAGGCTAGTTTTGCATCACGCGGCGACTCTGCGTCTCTGCCCCATGCTTAAAGATAGGGCTGACGCGTTGCCGCAAAAGTGTGCGCAGGGCTTAAAGGCCCCACACACTTCTGCGGCAATGCCGCTTGTTGCTATGGTTAAGGATAGAGCCGTGGCGTTGCCGCAGAAATGTGTGGGGGCCTTAGGCCGTAGTTTATACTTGCGCCGGTGTGCGGCGGCGCAGCACCACTATTGTCATAAATATCGAATTTCCGCACCGCCCGATCGATACCTATTCCGACCACGTTGCCGCGGCGCGCAGGGTCGCAACTATAAACTAGGGCTAATGCGCACGGTGCTTGGACAAAGTTCCACATCTCGATCAACATTATCGATTTCTGACCTTTTTCAACTATGATGCGAATATGTGAACCGGTGTACAAGCTTCAGAACAACGGAACAGTATTAAGGACTGTGTTGATCAACACGTTTTTAGGAGGTGCCATCAATTCTACATCTACGGGATATCGTGGTGACAACTGGAAAGCCTATTTGTTCATTATGTTATGAGTTATGAATTGCATTGTAGTCAGTCGGTGGAGAAGTCAGTGATTTGTCCCCAAACAAGCTAGGTACCAATTTACCGACCCGGGAGAGATGCAGGGCTTGCATGGCGTAGGCGGGACACGATACGAGAACATTGAATTGTGGGGCACACATGACAGCCGACGCGTCCTCCGCCTCTGACTGCACTACACAGCGACGGCGCCCTAGCCATCCCCTATACGTAGGCGGGACAGTTCACAGTGGCCAAAAGATAGCGGCGTAAGATACGAGACCAGATAATTAGAAAGAGCTCGGAATGCTGATTACGAATATGGGTGTCAAAATTGCAAAATGAAATTCTTGAGCGAGTTATGGCCTGCCGAATCGGGGGCCTCACCACAAGCTGGCTGCGCGACACAGCTGGTGCGAGATTGGTGAGTCATCGGGGCTCCGTAAGAAGGGCTCCAGCTGCGGCGATGGTGCAGGGTAGTGCTCTCGCTTGTCGGGTGCGACGTCTTTGGTTCGATTCCCATTGCTGCCGGTCATTCTGCAAACCATAATTTATCTTCGAAATGATCTTTTGTTTTAAACAATGGCAGGTTTTGATTAAATAGCCGGGAAAACTGCCATACACGTTTCTAAAAATTCTTGTGTGTTTGTCACTCCTGGCCAAGGTTGTCAGAAACACCTCTACTTATTCAATATATGATTTGGACTCTATTTGTGCAAAATGGTAAACAAAAATGTCACCATAGCAGTTTTTTGTCTTCATGCATTTTTACAAACATGTTTGGTAGTTTTCCCGGCATTTAATTGAACACGTGTCATAATTTAGAACAAAAGGCCATTTCGAAGATAAATTATGATTTGCAAAAAATCGGCAGCAACGGGAACCGAACCAGCGACATCGCACTCGACGCATGGGAGCATTACCTCCGCGCCACCGCCGCAGCTGACGGGCCATTCTTACGGAGCCCGATGGCTCACCACTCTCGCGTCAGGTGTGTCGCACAGCCAGCCTGTGGTGAGGCTCCCGATTCGGCAGGCCCTAACTCGCTCAGGAATTTCATTTTGCAATTTTGATACCTATATTCGTAATCAGCATTCCGAGCTCTTTCTAATGATCCTGGTCTCAACGTGATGCTCCATGGGAGCTCGAAACCCTTCCCTAGTAAGCAGAGTTATTCCCTGCCTCTTCGAATAGTTTGTCCGTCTTCCAAGAAAACAAAAAAAAATTCTCCCAATTCCAGTTTCTGGATAATACGAAAGATACAGAACGCCGTACGCAGCACGATGTGTCGTCGGCGCTTGTACTTGTTCGCAACATGGTCACTCTGCTCATAAACGGTCTAAAAGCAACGATTTATTGATAGATCCAGCTCACAGACTCGTGGAAACATACAGTACGATAATACATCGCAGCTATTAATTATACGGTGTGTAACGAAATTGTTGCCGAAGGTTGAGAAGCAGTCGATTTAAGATGATTATACATAGGTCAGTTACTGCTGAGCGAAATGTCGTAGAACTCGCTATCATCCACTAGAATAGCGGTGACCGTGTCATCATCGATACCTGAACAGATTGGTGTATCGTGACCTTTTCGTGGACTACTTCTGCGATGTAAATCATACCATGACATATCATCATCGGAGTATTCTTCGATGTTCCAACTAGGTCGTGCAACTCGCTCAGGTCCATTATCATCTCTGGAAAAATTAACGAAAAAAAAATTCGTTCTTCGGCGGGTCCTTACCAGTACAGCGCCGAAGGAGCACGCAACAATGTCTGCGTTTCCAAGATTTCATAAGCAGAAGCTAAACTCTCCAGTAGACATGAGGTTGTGGATAGTTATGCCGGGATGCATGTTCTACCACCTTACCACATTTTTGGTTTGTGGTGCAATCCTAGTTGGTGGTGGCTGCTTTTGGGCACGTTTATACTTCGACGCCGAGTGACGCGATGCCAAGTATTGTGGCCAAATTGATCGAGCGACGCGATTGATCAATTTGGCCACTGTACATGCCGTCGCGTCGCTCGGAATCGGAAGTATAAACGGGGCCCTAAACGATTTTCCGACATAACGAAACACAATAGATGGGGAACAACATGTGGAAATAAGCAAATTAACCAATATGGTTGCCCAGATGGACTCGTTCGAGTCCCTATATAGAGAAATCTAAAAAGAATCATTCTCGGTAGAAATCTAGTAAGGGAGCATCGCTTTACTAGATTTGCACCGATAACGTATCATATTCAAGCAGCAAAAACAGATAAGATCAGTAAAATACAACACAAACAGGCCAAGACAGTATCAATCAACGTTTTGGACACATTCAAGGCAATGCATTTCACGTCCTAATCGTTTGCAAATGTTCCGACCTAGCTCGCAAGTGCTATATATTTTCATATTTTCATTATTTGCTACTTATTTTTTGATTTCCTTAGTAGAGTTGCTTTCTAAGGAATGACTAAGTTCAATATATTCAACTACTGAACACAGTGCTGCTTCAACACAAGGTTCAGTGCCTATGAAACCGTTTAGGAATGGCCACCACTGACTAACAAGGAGAGCCTCCAGAGTGGCCGTGAGCTTTTGCAATGCAATTTTTACAGGATGTAGGGTCCCGTGTGGGGAATCCAAAACCATAGTTACTTTTTTCGGAATGCTCTTCTGTGGTCGAAAAAAAACTGTCTGGACGGTGAGCGCGCAGCTCATAACGCCCTGCTGCCACCCGGTCCGGTGTGGTCGGTTGGCGTAATGGTAACAGAGTCGCCTTTCGGGTGCACCGAGTGGGTTTGATAGTTCGGTCCCCGGTGTGGACAATGTTTTTGCACACATCAGATCGTTATTATGGGCTTGCGTGACCACAGGAGTCGATTTGTACACAATTAATGCTTTTAGTATTTAAACCTAGCCTTTTTGGGCTTTCATTTGAGTTACCTCTCAATGGGTCGTATTTGCACTGTACCATATCAGCAACGATACCGTATGCGCACACAAACACATAAATTTCACGGAATAAGTATGAATTTAGTTTGATACCGGTAAAAATTTAACATTAACAACAAAATGTCCTTTTCACCCGCCGGGTGCATGATTATTTGATACAGCATCACCCGGAATTTGCTACACACAGCAGAAATGGCATCTTGAAAGTAAGTAAATAGCATAGAACACCGTACGAACTGGATTCCATTTGCACGCATTTGTTCGATTGCAGATTATAAGCCAGACCTACCGGCAGTTCTGCGCTCCGGTATTCCGGCCATGTCTTGCATACGCTTGGGTGGCGGCAGGATATTCTGATGATCACCCGGGGTCCTTCTCTACGCCTACCGATTATGCCTTCAACGAAGAAGAAGTAGTGATGCCTTGTGGGGAGAGGAAGATTTTTCGTCCTTAGCGTTTGTAAGATGCTGCTGGTGTGATAAGCGATTATGTTTTATATGTTTCATAGTTCTATATCATAATTGTTGATTATCATTGTCAGCAATAAACAACATTGAGCAAGAAATTTTTTTGTATGTTTGATTCAATAGAATGATACAGAGAATGATAATGCAAATATGATCCATTGAGAGGTAACTCAAATGAAAGCCCAAAAAAGCTAGGTCTAAATACTAAAAGCATTAATTGTGTACAAATCGACTCCTGTGGTCACGCAAGCCCATAATAACGATCTGATGTGTGCAAAAACATTGACCACACCGTGGACCGAACCATCAAACCCGCGCAGCGCACTCGAGAGGCGACCCTGTTACCATGACGCCAACCGACCACATCGGGCCGGGTGACAGCAGGGCGTTATGAGCTGCGCGCTCACGCGCCCAGACGGTTTTTTTCGACCACAGAAGAGCATTCCGAAAAAAGTAACTATGGTTTTGGACTCCCCACTCGGGACCCTACATCCTGTAAAAATTGCATTGCAAAAGCTCACGGCCACTCTGGAGGCTCTCCTTGTAAGATTGCATCTGGTTTGATTCACTCCTGCCGCAGCTTCATTAAGGCCCCGTTAATACTTCGACGACGAGCGACGCGACGCCACACATAGTGGCCATATTGATTCGATCAATATGGCCATTTTACATGCCGTCACGTCGCTCGGTGTTGGAAGTATAAAAGGGGCCTAACACGTTGACAACAATGCCGCTCAATAGTGCGCGGCGGCCTATTTATTTGAGGAGGACGGCATCAGCTTCATCCAAATTTCGTCTTGAAGGGTTATTTGGAATGGTGAACATGATGCCGATGTCCATTGTATCGATTGATCGGTCGGTTGTCCTCGAAGTCGGGTAACTGCAGTTTTCGTGTCGGAACCTTCGATTTTGCATAACGTCCGTGTGGAAGGTTAATTGAAAAACTGGTAACAAATCTCACGTTTTCTTTTCAGGATTTCATCAAATTTAAATTTTCTGTGACAATCTACTTTTTTAGCGCACCAAAAATAATCTCCTACACGAAGTTCTGGCTAGATCGGTGACCCTGTCTCCGTCATATTGTCTCCCAACCACATCACGTAGTTCACCTAGCCCACATAGCTTATTTACCGTACCTATCGCAGTTGGCTGATATTTGAAAAGAGAGTGTGATATTCGTGATCAGCACCTCCAATAACCCCTCAGACAAAGTTCAATACAGCGGTGAGTCTGAAACGACCACACTAGTTATCGATTTCAGGAATAATTTTGCGTAAGCGTCCAAACAGACACCGCCATCGTGTTCATCATCCCAAATTATCCTTTAGAAGAAGTTTGGGTCACAGGATCTCGTCGCATACTTGCGTGGTGCGCTTCGTCCAACGGGACAGACAGGCGAAAATCGCTGTTGTCGTCACCGTGTTAATGGAGGCGCGATGAAATTTTCGTGTGCGACAAACTGCGCAGACACTCTATTGTTAAGGATAGTTACCAGCTCACGAGACGTGCTCAAAACGAAGAATGACCTGATGAATTTTTGAAAACGGATAACGCATGATTTTGCTCAACAGGGCAGAAAATCTGATAACGAAAAAAAACAAATACAAAACTCGGTTTAAATTGTTGAAATATAAAACAGATTTAGCCAGTTCATTTGCTAGCTAGTGCCACACGAGGTTTTGAAGTGGATTTTTCGCCCCTGGTGGTCAACTTACACGGGCGCACGTCCGCCCTCACGTGGATTCAATTGGCTTCTGAAGACAATAAGTAAAGTTTATTACATTGCTTAAGGCAAACGTCAGATCCAAGCAGAACTCAAAAAATGAGAACAACTAACGAACAAACAAGCAAAAATGCTAACCAAGAGTGATAAAGCTTCTACATGAATACAGTGAAGATGCCATGGCTTCAATAAAAAGGTCGCGACCACACGCTTGAAACATTGAAGGTCTGGCGAAAAAGCATTGTTCTTAGTAAGCTTGAGGTACATTGGACCAGCTCTACAATGTGGAGTTGAAACGTCGGACACTTCCCAACAAAATCCACCGCAGCGGTGGAGTGCGTAAGCTGCAGCGGGTGTGTTGTGAACGCACCGCTGCTTCTACCGTAATCGCGGCAGCCAATCACGGCACCGATTCAGCGCACCTGCTCCGCATGGCAGTACCTTCGAGACTGGTAGCGGTCAGATGCACACCACCTGAACCATTGATGTATCCGAAAACTAAGAGTTTTTTGGTCTGCCCAGGTAAGCGCAGGCGCACTTGGGTCTCGTTAGGGAGCTTCTTCTATGCTGATATCAGCGGTCAGCTCATCCCGATGTACGGGTGAGTGCTGCTCGTCTACGAGGTATTCATGTTGCGTTCGAACAAGCAATTCCGGTCATGTAATGGTGGAGAGAATTCCCGCCCGGTCAGCTGGAGGTGAAGGTTCAAGTCCACTTGGCGCCAAAGTTTTGATCGCAACAACCCATCGTTATTAGAGCTTACAGAGCCTCACTAGCTGCCACTTGATGCCTAAAGAAAATGAACTGGATATGTCGCGAATGCGAAAGCTCGCTCCCCAATTTCAAACCCCGCGTGCCACCGTATCGACTCGGAACCCCGATGAGGCGCTCCTGAGGTCCGTCCTGTCCATGCACGCTATTTATAGGCGCTGCTCGCTGCACGCCGCTCTCCGCCAGGCTCATTCTATACTTCCGTCGATTCGTCGAGTGACTGTGTGGGCTCAGCTCTGTGGCGCCGACCTTTCGCGCCCTCGCCCAATCGTTATTGCCGGGATCCTCGAGCGAAGCCTTGCCGTCCCTCACTCACATTACAGCCGGCTGCAATACAGGACGGCGGTCCGTGTTGGACTCGCCGAGCCTCGGATAGCCATTACAGCTACATCAGCCGGAGCGGTCCCATCACGTCACCCTTTGCTGCTTCAGGTTATCCAGTATTCACCTATGGTATTCTCTTGTGGTCTTGTGATTGTGTGCAGATTGTGTGAAATAAATCGTGTGGTGCTACTATGAACAGTAGAAGAGGGGGAAGGTGTGGAGTCTCCTCATTCCAGTTGTGGTGCACACGTATGGGTACATGGATAGTTGTTGTCGTTGGGCATGCCGGGTTTTGATGTTGCTGTTGAATGTTATGTTGGGGTTGTTTTCATACACTACAGTCGGGATCCACTACATCACACCCGTAGTATACCCACGGCTGACGTGGGGTGGGCGTGCGTCAATCCAGGCGTTATGTCTAGTGTAAGTGATTGGAGGTTACCACGCGGGATCCCGTCTGTCGGATCGGAGAGGAGGGGGGGGGGGGGGTGGACGACGAGACGCAGTGGGAAGTTTGTTACAAGCGCTGCTTCCTGTATTTATCTGTGGTAGACCTATGCTTTCTAATCGTGTCCATAACTAAGATTCAGTATTTTGTTGCTTTTTGCCATAGTCTACTACTATCACATGATACCTAGGTTGTGTCGCGGAAAAGCACAGAGCAGACCAATATCTGGAACCTCCCACGTCCAATCCACGCTGGCAGGAGCGAGTACATCGGCGGTAACAAGGTGACTCCCTCCGTGGAGCCACTTAGCACTAGAAATTTCGGCAGGGGCTGTTAGATGGACCACATCCCGGAGTTGCTTTCGCTGTTTGTTCTCGCGTTTAGAGCGCCCAGAATCAAGCTTCAGTGTTAAGCGCTCACGAAAGGGGAACCGTGCACTAATCCGAGTTTCTTCCTCTAAAAATCTATCCAATTTTCCTCTTAGTTCACAAAACTCAACACTTGGGGATGAACATGCACGTGAAACGTTCTGAAGATCCATTCGAGTGCCAAACGCAATTAGCCCTCCTACCAACTACGTCATCTGTTCTCATGTGAGGAAATATTCACTATAAACTTTCTTGCCTGTCACACCTTCTACTAATGTTCACGAACACTCTGATGGTTATAGAGAATTTTTCATATAAACCTCTCAGCACCATGTCAAATTGAGAGTTAATTAACTCGTTGTTCGTTATCCGGCCTAGAATTCCCCGGATAACGAACAACAAAACATATAGGCCAAAAAACCGGAAACCGAATAATAACGGATGGCGGTTAATCCGCCCATCCTTGATAGTGATGCGGCATCTCGGAAAGTGTGTAGAGCTCTCTAAGATCCCGTTCATTCCTCGCGAGTTATTCTGGTTCTCCATTCAAGCATGCAAAATAATTAATTGTGAACGATAAAACCATCCACCAGGGGTTCGTCAACGAATTATATAACTTTAACAGAGAATTCCCAGCGGAAAACTCAGATAACGCGGCTTATCGCTCACCATATCGCTTCATAAGCCGCGCTGTCAGGGATTTCGGCTGTAATGTTCTCTGTTAAACAAGTGCTGCGACACGCCTAACGGCGTGTCTCGCACTTGCCCGCTTCGCGGGGTAATACAGTTAGCCTTTATCTCAGGAACTACTCTTGTACAAAGAAAGATGTGCGCTTCAAAAAAAATTTATTCATAGCGCAACGAAAATGGTTTAATTTTTACTCAAACATCTCGGTGAATACTACGCTTGATATAGTCTTCCGTCCTGGTGGTAGCCAAATTTTGATCTCTGTCGAACACGTGAGCACGCCACGTATAGTTGACCATGAGAAAAAACTGGGCTGGAGAGGTATACACCGACTCTGTCGAATGTTTGTCCTTGACTCTTGTTTATTGTCATTGCGTACGCCAAACGCAAGGAAATTGTCTCTTCTTAAATCTGCACGGTGAGGTGTCATAGGCAGGCGGACAGAATAATATTCTAGGAATAAGCACGTACTGTCCTTTTTTTGCTCCAGTTGCAATTTTGCAGCATAGAATGTACCTATCCATATGTTCAACGGTGAGTCGCGTACCATTGCATAGACCCTGGTTGACTCTAAGATTCCGCAGAAGCATTATGACTGCTCCTTTCTTTAGATGGAGTTCATGTGGCGGGTATCCCTGGGGTGTCAAGCTGTTTAGAAACTCCAATGAATACTATGTGTCGTTGTTAGCTTCAGTTTCGTCATTCATAACCTCATCTATGCTTCTGTAAATCTTCTCCTGCCCAGGTAATTTCGAAAGCACTTTGTTGTTTATCTCCAAAGAGTCGAAATTCCTAGGCGTCAAAATCGCTCTACCGACTGCAGCGGACATATCTTCTAAGGTCACTATATCACCAAATATCTCATCTGCTATATCTTCAGAGCTCAGCATATCGTCGGGCACTTTCACTTCATTGGAATCGTTTTGGAGCTCTCCGTTTCCAAGTTGAAATAGAAAGTTAGACCAACCGATTCCACCGCTGGACGCCCTCACATTCTCAGTTAATGTGTATTTAAAGAAATGAGGCCACAGTGGGGAGCTCTTGATAGAAACGTTCAGAATTTCGGACCGTCCTGCTTTTGGCACGACAGGAGGAATTTGTCTGAAATCACCTCCTAGGATAATCCAGATGCCTCCTGCCTCTTAATCCAGATGCCTCTAGCGCGACGTAGAGGACCTTTTTTCTGAATCGGGACGTTTAGAAATACGTGTAGTTGCCGTTGTGTCAAGCAGGAGGAGGCTATACTTCCTCTGTAGATCAGCATCCCATGTTGAATTCTGAAAGCGCCTGCACGCCGCAGCACGCTGGTGACACAATTCCTTAATTCAGATGCTTCTAGGGCGGCGTAGAGGACCTGTCCTCTGAAACCAGCACCTCAGAGGACCCACCTCCTGAACGCAGAGGATCAGAAGCGCGCACAGTTGCCGCTGTGTCGAGCATGAAGAGGCTGCGCATATGGCAGATTCCTTGTTTCGCGTATAAATTTTCGTACGGCCCCCTTCTTGCTGGTTCCCCGTCCTGGTTCCGCCTCCAGGTCCCTTGTTCCTGGTCGATCTCTCCCCCCCCCCCTAGGAATCCTCGTTAATACTCTCCCCAATTAAGTAGCTCTCCCACGCTCACACACAACGACGGCGAGCGAACGCCCATTGCGTGTCATCGGTGTCACATCTTCTAAATCCGTACTCTCTTATTGCTAATGGATCCCTTACTGATCCTCTTAACAGCTCCCCTCTGATTGCTAACTCCCTACTGGTTCCTCCTTAATGCTTCATTGATCTCGCTATCGACCCCCCCCCCCTTCCCGATGCTTCCTCCAAGTCGCTACCTCCTGGTCGCTGTCGATTCTCCACCCTCGAAGTCCCCCCTTTTACTCTTCCCCTTTTAGTGGTCTTCTTATGCTAATGGCACGAAGTCGGCGGCACGACTTCTGAATCTGGACGCTCAGGAACGCGCGTAAGTGCTGTTGTGTCAAGCAGTAAAAGGATGCGCTTTTCATGCTGCAGCAATTCCCACATTCAACGGGAAATTTCGACCGCGCTGTGGATGATACAGCGTACCTCACTCATTAGATTAGATAGATAGATCATTCTACCGCTCTCGCTGTGGATGATGCGTCCTTCCTCACTTAGGTTAGATTACTCGACCGCTCCCGCTGTGGGTGATGCAGCGTACCTCACATGGGTTAGATCATTCGACCGCTCTCGCTATGGGTGATGCAGTGTACCTAACTTAGGTTAGATCATTCGACCGCTCTAGCTGTGGGTGGTGCGGCGTACCTAACTTAAGTTAGATCATTCGACCGCTCTCGCTATGGGTGATGCGGCGTACCTCACTTATGTTAGATCATTCGACCGCTCTCGCGGTGGGGGATGCGGCGAATACGGCGTATCTCACTTAGATTAGATCACTCGACGGACAAACTCTTTTATATATAGGTGGTGATTGCTGCAAGTCGTTGATGAATCCGGCCTTTGGACTATAAGGCGAGTGATTCATGTAACTCTCGATGCATGGATGGGCATTGCTTTAAGATAAAAATTTGATAAACAGTATTATAAAAATCCGACTGCTGACTATGCCACCGTAACCAGGGCTCCATTGAATGAATTACAATACTCAACCAGAATTTGCTGCCACCGTAGTCCAGTGTGATGTAGCCATTATCACCACCAAAGCTATGTACGGAACAACCATCAATACAAAGTGCGGTCGTCCGGCATTTTCCTACCTTGTCGGCTACAATGGTTGGTTTCAGAAAGTAAAGGCCAGTGCGCATACATATCCAAACCAATTTTAGACAACAACGAGCAGCAAGGGCAGCAGCTCCGAAACTTAGGTATAAAATGGTTCAGGGTTTTGGTTCAATCCCAATGGGGGGGACCACTCCATAATTGCTTGCAAAGCACACCTATCGAGGAAAAACACGCGTAGCATAACAACACGAGCTTACCTGATGCCATCCCCAAGAAATGGCGGGTTCCATCGTTGGAATATTGAAAAAAAATTAGTTGCAAATACATGAAGAGGGTCCAGCGGCTCCACACGTAATCCAGTTTTCAATTTAGCACGCACCAAATGCGTGCGTGTCGACTCAATCAACGTGTGGAAACACATAGAGTAACGTCTGCGGGCAGTACGCTTCATCCGACGGCCATTTTGTTGCATATTGTTCGCGTTGTTCGCTTTTCGTCGTCTGTTTCGTAGCGATTTTTTTAAATTTCAGGTTTGGATGGATGATTTCCAGGGGAGGGGATCTTGTAAGTTCACTGATGTTTGTGTTACATGTGTTTATGGCCAAACTGCCATTTGCAGGCGATTATGCGAGTGCCCCCCCATTAGGATTGAATCAGGGTTTTATCATCAGAGTCACCTGTTGCAATGCTCCAGGGATGTGGTGTTACAGGAAAATCGAAGGCTTAGGCTCTAGGTTGCACTGAATTATAGAAATCAACCAAAATTTGCTGGTGCCTGCCTGCCAATCCTGCCGACTAGGATGTTGGTTTGGATAAGTAAGTAGGTAAGTACGTTATGCATTTTTTTTGTGTTTTTCCTCAATAGGTGTGCTTTGCAAGCAATTATGGAGTGTCCCCCCCACTGGGATTGAACCAAAACCCTGAACCATTTTATGCCTAAGTTTCGAAGCTGCTGCCCTTGCTGCTCGTTTTTGTCTGAAATTGGTTTGGATAAGTATGTGCACTGGCCTTTATTTTTTGAAACCAACCATATTGCAGCCGACAAGATACGAAAATGCCGGGCAACCGCTTTTTTATTGGTGGTTGTTGCGTACACAGCTTTGGTGATGATAATGGCTACATCACACTGGACTACGGTGGCAGCAAATTCTGGTTGAGTATTGTAATTCATTCAATGGAGCACTGGGTTACGGTGTCAAAGTCAGGGGTCGGATTTTTATAATACTGTATTTAATAAACCATTTCATCTGGTACAGTTTGTGATTATCGTAGGCAAAATGATGGCGACGGTTAGAAAATCGACCACTAGAAGTAACAAGAGACCTACTGCTTTGAGTGCTTTCAACTTCCAATTCCTTGAAATTTGTTGGCTCAAGATCATGCGATTTTGTCGCGGCCCGAAGTTTATCGAGGTACTTTAAGTCGGGAATTTCACGAACACAGGAGATCCTGAATTGGCGGTAGTGTCTTTCAAAGTTGTTGAGTGAAGCGTTTTGGTGACCACGTTAGATAAAACTGCCACGTCCAGTACATTCGATTACACACACGAATACTGCAATCCTTCTAGAACCTGACTTACAAGGGACGTCTGTGCAATTACCCAAACGATTCTCAGCAAGACCTATATTGTCTTGTAGGGCATCTGACAAGGAGCAGCAAATTCGTTCTGCTGCTGACACTGGGTGGTCCAAAAATGGCGAAAAATTGTCGCCTATTAAACCAGTTTCGACTTGCAGCAGGCTCGAGAGGAGTTGAAACCATTGAGTTAATGGACGTGCTAAGGCAATTCTGGCCCACGTGTTGGAATTAAAAAGCTTACACATATGCGGCCTGAAGTGAGTGCAGCCAGATGACCATCACTAGTTGCATGAGAAAGGATACGTACCCGATCTGCCATCCATGAAAGTAGGCGACCAATTTTTACGATTTTTGGACCACCCAGTGGCCCGCAGCAAAACGAGACTCATCCCTGTGCTTCTTGTTAGATGCCCTACAAGGTCATGTAGGCCTCGTAGAGAATCGCTAGGGTAAGTTTACAGATGTCTCTTATTGGGCGTTTTCTTTGCAGTCATTGAGTCTGTAGACAGCAGACCAACGATAAGAAAACCCCTTACTACTCACCTGGACGACGACTGCCTTATGAGCGGTTCCGCCTCTTCAATTACTGTTTGGACGGGTCTGCCAGCTAGCATGGCATCTCTCTGCCGATTTTTGAGCTCCTGTGTATCAGATTACTCATTGAAGGACGTTTTACGCGCACCTCATGCTCTACTGATATGGGAATGGTCTGAAGCGTTTGTCTGATCGGGGGGAGCGAATCATATAGAGAGAATCCTCACCCCTCAATTAGTACAAAAATGAGTTTATTTCTGCCAACTCGTTAAAACCAAGGAGTAGGGCGTCCTTGAAGTCACAATGGAATATGGCGCATCACGAGTTTGGGGCATTTGCGACGCCTCTGCCGGCAAGCGGTTCGGAGTGCAGTGGAAGTGGGGTTGCTTCATGCGAGCAAGGTCGAGGGTTTGGTTCTTGTGCGCTGGTCCATTTTTGCTTCTCAACTGACTGGTTGAGATTTGGGGAATTCCGACGTCTACACCATTTTCAGCCGGTTTTATGCCTAATTTTCTAGCTGAATGCTGTGGTATTCAACAAGATGATGAAGAAATGTTCAACGCCAGTGATACACAGGTACAAAGTGCATGAAGCAGCGCTGAGCACAATACGGACAACGTATAAAGGCTACAGGCTCCTCAAGTCTGTTTCCACAAATGCACCAAAGACCTTTGGAAAAGCCATACTGCTCGGATTTTCAAAAGAGACCGGGATGTGACGTCGGAGGTGGATAAAATGAAAAACGAGGTCTGTGGATCCCACAAATTGGCCTAAACGGCATCGGTACACTCTTTCCCTCATCTTTGCCTGTCACCTGAAATCAGAGGTTTGCTGAATGTTTTCTAAAACCTAACACCAGCAATGTCTGAAGATGCTCGAGTGGTAATCCACATGCTCCCCTGAAGTGTGGCTCACCTTCAGACAAGGAATCATCAAGGGAAGAAATAAAGCTGGCCGAATGGACGGCCAGCATACTAAAGGACTTCGAAGTACATCAACTTTAAGTTGACGAAGACGTTGTGGTTAAAAAATCGATCAGTCGCAAGAAAAATATTCTCCACAGCGTACAGTTAGAAAATGCGCAGAAAACGTCTGAAAATGGTATAGACGTCAGAGTCCCCCAAATAGCAATCAGTCACTCGAAATGCAAAAATGCAGCAGCGCACAAGAACCAAACCCTCGACCTTTCTCGCATGAGGCAAACCCACTTCCACTGCGCTAGGAGCCGCCTGGCGGCAGAGGCATCGCGGGCGTACAAGATCCCCAAACTCGTGATGCGCCTTATTCCGTTGTGACTTCAAGGACCCCCTACTCTTTGGGTTTAACGACTTGCCAAAATAAACACATTTTTATACTAATTGAGGAGTGAGGATTCTCCCTATATGACTCGCTCCCCCGTTCAGACATGTGCTTCGGACCCTTCCCTTGTGAGATCTCGTCTGCGCGTAATCTAGTCTTAGAGGGACTCTATATAGCTTAGCTGTAACTGTGAGAATTACTTCCACAATGCTTAACAAATTCGACATTATCGAAAGCGTCAACTAGGATAGATCCGTTTACTATTTACTCCTGTTGCCATCTCAGCATTGTCACTTTTCACAGATCATTTAGGGATAGAGGTTTGCCGGTGATAATCGGTCCAGAATGTTCTAGACTACTGCGAGCTATAGGTCAAGTTATGTGATGCTTCTCACGAACACATACCGGCGCAATACGGGATTGCGGCATGGGCGTGCACACTTATGACGTTGATTTTCTTGCATTTTTGCATACCAGAGTTCACTCTTCCAGCACAGTCTCAGTGCGAGGTTGGGTTCCCGATAGGAAATGAAATATTCTACCTTATCGTATCGTAGGCTGTATATCGAGAATATTCAAGCCTGACAGGGACTACACCTCCGTATCCAACCCCTATTGAGCCCAGACACTGTTTCACAAGCGTAGTTTGCAAAGCGTTTCGGCACAATGTGTATTAGAGGGGGGGGGGGGGCAGTGGAGGAGTGGCGTTCTATCCCCCGCCCTTTAAACAGAGGCGTGGCAAATGTCTGCCTCTCCACTATCTCGTGAGTTAGCCAGTGGACTCTCGAGCAAGCCCAGGGGTTGGAGGTGGGCGGGCCAGGGGGACGAGTTGGTAGAACGGTCGGCCCCCGGGGGCAGTCCATCAATACTCACATTTTCCACATGTACGACGAGTTTTTACCCGTTTAGTTCGCGCGTGACGTAGCGTTCGACCTGCGCCCTTCTCGTTGTAATTCGCACATCACGTACGCACGTATCAGGTTGTGTACAGTGGGGGAAGTGGGGGAAATTCCATGTCACCACATCCGCTTGCTACGCTCAAGGAGGTGGAAACCCATGGTCTGCTTCCCCCCAACGCGCCTTGCATTGGTTTCTTGAGGTATCGACTACCTGTCGTTTCGCCACATGAACTCGTTCGCGATTTTTGTCCGCTCCACAGGTAATGATGGCGGCTCCACTTACGATGAAACAGAAGCAGAACCACAAATCTGCAAGGAGAGAATTAGGTCAGACACTTTTGATAACTCTGTTCAAGAAGAAGGATGTGAGGAATGCCTTTTAGGTGTTGCACTGCTGTGACGACTTTTCTTACTCCTTTTGCTTCCCTACTTTTCTTGCGATGATTACATAGGCGCTAGGCAGCGTAGAGCGGAGGAGTGGCATGTAAGGCAGGACTACAAAACACTTTATGGTGCACTAAATTAAAAGTCTACATAGCACAGGTGTGCAACCTCAACCTGTATATTGAAGAAATCTACGAGGATTTGCCCCTCCCCCAATAACTGGGATAGCTCCGAACGATGTAAATGTTTCGAATCACACTCACTCATCACACTAGCTGTTTCTCCTGGAACTCAACAAGTCAGGGTCAATTAGCCTTCTGTGTTTTCGTAGAAACGCGATTCAGAAATATTATGGTGCGACAGATTTGTGCTTGAGCTTTGTAATCAGTAGTGAGTCTAGTCGCTGAAGATAGTCACCGTGTTTGGCAGCCCTATACGATGTTTTGTGTTGCAAATTAACAATTTTATGCAGCTCTGATGTGGTCTGTCATGGTAGGGAACTGAGCTAGGGCACATCTGTGGCCGTATTCATGAAGCGGCGGGAGCGGGAAGGTAAGCGAAATCATATCGGTCGGTATCTATGAAACAACAGGAAGGCATCTGGCATACCTCCGAGTCGCTTCAGCTACTGGGTCTTACTTAAACCTAAGGAAATTCTGCTGTTGCACTCGGTGGCAGCTCTTCTTCCTCCGCCAAGCCGCGTGCGGTCGCGCCGTATCGACGTGGCCATTTTCGATATCCACCGAAACCACGGTCAGTCGATCTGGTCCACTCTTGATGGTCGATCCACAGCAATGTCTCGTGCTCGTGCGACAAAGACTTCAGCGACGCCCAACAACAGCTCTTCGATCAACGCAAACCAGAAGAAAGAAAATCAGGCTTCCGAGCAACTACAAGATATCATACAAAATGATGGAGTTCCGTGCTACGTCAAACTGGTATTTGAGCTCTTAATCGAAACACGCAATGAGATGAAGGAACTATTAAGAGTAACAGTGAACTTCTGAATGAGATTCGACAGCTAAGAGAAGAAAACTCATCGTTGAAACAAAGCTTGCTCAACCACCGAAGTCTGATTTAGCGAAGACAGCTGAAAATTGTCGAAGTTCCGACAAATCGCCTTCGGATTCGGGCGCTGAACTTAGGAGGTCCATCATTCTATTAAACGTACCGGAATCCTCCGTCAACACCGCTTCTGGAAGAGTTGGTCATGATATCGCATGCGTTAGGGAAATACTTGATTACCTTAATATTGAGTGCTTACCATCTGCAGTGTATCGGATGGGGAGGATCGATATGAACAGACCAAGAATTATTAAAGTCATGCTGCCCTCAAGTAAATTTCAAAATGAGGCGGTCAAACGTGTTACCGAGCTCCGATTCTTTCCCCCGCAAAAAGGTATTTATCTACGCCCTTTCTTAACAAAAGCGGAACGGGATCGTAGACGTGGAGAACGTTTGGCTGAAAGGGCAAGGAGGCAAACTTGCGATTCGTTCTGTGTTGATCGTTCTGAGAAAGTGCAGAGTGAATTGCAATCGTCTCCACCTGATCTCGTCAGCGAACCAACTCTCTCACAGCTTAACAGCTCGGTGGGAAACTGTTGAATTCTCACAGGAGAAAACGTTTCCCATTTCACTGTCTTTTTTCGAACATAAGATCTATGATTAGAAATAGTAACTCTCTAGTTTTCAATATCTGCCACAGCAACTTTGACATCGTCATCCTAACTGAAATTTGGCTCGGTTCCAGCAATGACTTAAATCCTCTCCTAGGTGTAGCCAGCAAAGGACCAATTTGGTTTTATGAAACGGCATTTGGTAGAAACCTCAGTTCTTAGCTCTCTAAACGACTGGTCAACAGCTATGGATAAGATAAAGCGGACGGATGTAATCTTTTTTTGACTTTTCCAAAGCGTTCGACAAAGTTCCGATTAATAAGTTGCTATACAAGATTGAAAGAATTGGTATCCATCCAATGATAGTGTCCTAGACTAAATGTTTTCTTTCCGGAAAAAACATAATAAGTTAGGTTAGAGACAGTGTTCTCCGCGGTTTTTTCTTCTCCCAGTGGTGTTTCACAGGGGAGTGTCTTGTCACCTTTACTATTTCTCCTGTATACCTACGAACTTCCTGAAGCCATCACCAGCCTAGGGGTCAGCTGCAAAATGTATGCTGACGATGTGAAAGTTTGTACTGAAGTGGACGGAGAAGAGCCTTCTCATGAAATCCAAGCCGCAATTAATTTTACTGAGAAATGGGCTACAACTTGGGAACTCGAGTGTGTACCACCAAAGCCAGAACCCAGCTGCCGACTATCACTGGGCGACGAAAACGTGCTTCAATGACAACGGCCGGATGGCGTAAGCGGGCGCTGGCACTTTGCCACGTCAGCGCATGGTTAGGCCCAATGGCTATCCAGCTACTGTCGTGGGAGTGATTTGAGCGCAGCGACTATCGTTGCAGCGAGAAACGCATACTTGGCAAACGCCGCAGCAACAGATAAGAGATAAGCGGGAGATCTAAGCGATTACGAGAAGTTGAAGTGCTTGATAAGCAGCTGCTGCGATTGGAATCGCTGTGCAATGCGCTGCGATTCCAATAGCTGCATCCGACCGCTCTGGAGAGAATCGCCAGGATGGAGGTGTGCCAGCCCCTCTGCGACGGGTCGCGGGAGCGACAGTGCGACAACTGGCAACCGCGACACCCACTGCGCCGTCCACCAATGCAGCGAGGGCACATCATTGACAGTTGCCGCGACAATCGCTGGAGCGACTCGGAGGTATGCTAGATGCCTTAGGCCCCGTGCATACTTCCCGTCGCCGCGATGGAATCGCGGCGATGAGTTTCGCAGAGCGACGCGAAAGAATTTGAATTTCTCTGTGCTCGACGCATCGCCCATCGCTCTGCAATGGGGCGCGACGGCGATCCGTCCAGGACCAAACGCTAAACACCGCGCGCGGCGCGAAAAAGTATGCCATGCCCGCGATGGGCGCGGGAAGCCATCGCGCATGCCGACCGTTACTGTTGCGGCGGCCGCGGCGAGGTTTCCTTTGACTATTCGACCGCGTGCGGCGGAATGGTCATGAACTGAGCGCCGCGATGGCATCGCGGCGATGGAAGTATGCCCCCGGCCTTAGACTCGCAGTACAGGCGGGAAATGCAAAAAGTTAAATGCTGCTATTGTGTTGAGAATTTTCTTAAATTTATTAATTTTTCGCAATCAGCCAAAATTGCTGGGCTTCCCAGAGGATTGGCAGTTGACTCTCAGATTGAATTAGACCGAAATTACTCCAAGTTCGTCTGTTTTCGTTCCAAATATGGAAGACTTTGCCCACCTCAACTTTATACCGTCATATTAGTGAGAAACGATTCTGGCGAAGACACCCCCGAATGGTTACCGTATACCGGCTGTCGATAGCCATTAGACCTCATCGGCGGCTGCCGTGGCAATGTGCCAAATCATGCTACAGTATCCCGAAAACCTGCAGATCATCCGTCATCGGAGCGCGTTTCTGCACAGGCTGACGCGTTGCGACGTGTCTGCTGCCGCGTGGTCTCGCAGCACCCTTGCCTTCGTCGCTCAGGGGGAGTCCGCAGCTGGATTCTGCGCTCTTCGAGCGCAGAATCAGGCTAGGGAAGGGACTCCAGGGTGGGTGCGGTCCAAGCTGCTCGGGTGAAAACTGCCTTCGTCGCTCAGGGGAGTCCGCAGCTGGATTCTGCGCTCTTCGAGCGCAGAATCAGGCTAGGGAAGGGACTCCAGGGTGGGTGCGATCCAAGCTGCTCGTGTGGGAACTGCCTTCGTCGCTCAGGGGAGCCCGCAGCTGGATTCTGCGCTCTTCGAGCGCAGAATCAGGCTAGGGAAGGGACTCCAGGGTGGGTGCGGTCCAAGCTGCTCGTGTGGAAAGCCTTCGTCGCTCAGGGGGAGTCCGCAGCTGGATTCTGCGCTCTTCGAGCGCAGAAGCAGGCTAGGGAAGGGACTCCAGGGTGGGTGCGATCCAAGCTGCTCGTGTGGAAACTGCCTTCGTCGCTCACGGAGAGTCCGCAGCATCACCAGCAGAACCAGGCCAGAAAACGCCGCTCAATGACCCAAAACCCCTCAAATCTCGACCACTCAATTGAAATGCAAAAAGCACGCAACGCTGCAGAACCGAACCCCCGACCTTCCTACCATGGAGCAGCGCAACATCCACTGCCTCACGGCCCGCTTGCTGAGGCAGCCATCGCTGGCATACACGACGTCGCAGCGCGATCCACGACGCATCGACAGCAGCCGCCTGCTACAGTATCCCGCAAACCTGCAGATCAACCGGCGTCTGCCGTGTTCGTCCACGTCAGCCACGCAACAACCACGGCAGCCGCCGATGAGGTCTAAGTAAGACCCCGGCTGTCTGCGCCCTCCTGCATAGAGATCGCGCGTCGGCGTCCACGTTGTCGATTGATCGATCGATGTCTTGTGCGCCCGTGACGGCACCGCTGGCAAGTGGGTCGTGGTACAGTAGGGCAAGGTTTCCTTCATGCGAGGGATTCGGAGGTTCGGTTCCCGTGCGTCGCCGCGTTCTTGCATTTCAGCTGAGTATCTGAGATCTGGGAGGTTTCGACGTCTACACGACGTTGCGCCTCTTTTGCGCATTGTTTCATCAGCCGTATGCACTTCGCCGCTTGAAGAACGCAGAATCCTGCTGTGGAGTCCCCCTGAGCGACGAAAGCATTTTCCACACGAGCATTTTGGATGGCACCCACCCTGGAGTCCCTTCCTTAGCCTGATTCTGCGCTCTTCGGGCGCAGAATCCAGTTGAGGACTCCCCTGAGCGATGAAAGCAGTTTCCACACGAGCAGCTTGGATGGCACCCACCCTGGAGTCCCTTCCCTAGCGTGAACCCAGATCCGCATTCCTGAGCCACGAGAGGTTCGCGTGTGTAATGCTAGGCACGAAGGATTTCGCGCGCCACCGCCAACGCGCGCCTATATGATACGTTAACCATTCGGGGGTGTCTTCGCCAGGATCGTGCTTGTTCATATTAGCTGTTAGGGCAATTGCACCGCGGATTTAACACGACGACTTCCCGACCTTCCCGACCAACCGAGTGCGGGTAGTGCAGGCATCCCCGTAGCCACGTGTGACCGTCCCGTTGGTTCCCGTAATGTTCATGAATAACAATTTCTACCTCCCACCCCGGTCGCTCCCCGTGAAAAGACGTGAACCTCCCCGGAAACGTTCACGAATACTGCCACTGATTTTATCGGACATTCATGCGCCCTTTAACCAAAGCGGAATAACCACTACCTTAAGCCTCATACGCCCCTAGTGTAAGCAAAAACTTCGAAATTCTTACATGTCACGTGTGAGACAACGGCGGGAATCGTCATCCCATTAGTGTCACAAGGCAGTACACAGCTAAGAATATAAATGAGGCATCATCGTTTGAGGTTGGAATGATAACAAGTCGGTTTTCAAGATACAGATATGAGCGCTGAATGTTTATCACAACAAGGGATGAATGAAAACGAAAAAAGCTCTACACGTGGCATCGCGTCTCGCTCTTTCGAACGATGATGCACACTCTGAACAGCTGGCGACACGGATTCGCCACCGCTTACATTTGCGTTCTTGCACATATGTAATTGTCCATCTTGGCTCCCATAGCTTTACTCAGTAGTGGTTCTCTTTTTCGACGTGTGTTTTTCCAGTTTCATTGCTGATGTGCGCTGTTACTTTTTTATTACGTCCTTGACCGTTTTTGTTCAGTTTCAGGTTGCCAGGCCAGCTGCTCTTCTATCCAGAGCTGAGTACCCCTTGTGTTATAGATGTTAATTAGTGTTTATTTTTACTTTCCCGTTGCACTTTTTCCGTATCCATTGCTAACGTTCTTTGCTGCTTGGTTCTTTTGGGTACTTGACCGTGCTGTTTTAATAGTAAAGAAGGGAGGGGAAACGAAGCGAAGAGTACTAGCAACGAAAACAGAAAAATACCGAACGAAAATGTAAAGTAAGCACATTTTTTAACATTAAAATGCAACTCGACGCAGGCACTGCGGCCAATCGCATCGCGGCGATTTCGAAAGTGACACGATCCAGGATTGGTCGCCGGTTTAAGCGATGCTCTACGACCGACTGCCGTTGACTCTAACAAGGAAAGGTTCCCAACCCATAGTGAGCTTTTGCGATGCTATTTTGATAGGATGTAGGGCTCTGTGAGCGGAGTCCAGAATTACAGTCCGTTCTTGCTGAACGCCTTTTTGAAGACCTGAAAAAGAGGTGTGAAGGCGTGTACGCAACACCGACGGAACCGACGCGCACTCACAAAGCCCGGTGAGTGTGAAAAGAATTTAAGGTCCTTGATGCGGGGACGGCATCGTGGGGCAACCGAGCTAGTCCGAAAGTTCCATAACGTAAACAGACCCGCTTGGCAACACCAACCATCCAACCATATGCGAACTAAAGAGGTTGGATTGTTGGCCTTGCATGTCTAAAAATCCCTAAAAAGCCTGCACACCTCATCCGTGAACAACTAAAAATTTACATCCGCTTGAACATTCAGCTCCTGCTGCCCGAAGTGCGTCCAGCTAGTAATTGCGGACATTGAATTTGCACTTATAGAAAGACTCAAATTCGCTCAAGCTTTCTGCCATAGTTGCTCTTGCGGCACGTGGAGACCGTGGAGAAGATCATGCACATGAAAGTAGTGGAGATAGAAAACTGAAACCGAGTTTCCAGACGACGTTTCTTTTATGAGGTTGAATTGCCCATAACGGTCACCCTGTAACCGATGAATCCGTGGCCTTGAGGCAACTGTCGATGTCTCAGTGGACTGATTACTCGATACTAAATGATCTCTCTTCTTGGTCACGCGGTCTACCCATACGATCGTTGAATTCCTCCGTAGGC
Source organism: Heligmosomoides polygyrus bakeri (assembly GCA_947359475.1). Classification (NCBI taxonomy): domain Eukaryota; kingdom Metazoa; phylum Nematoda; class Chromadorea; order Rhabditida; family Heligmosomidae; genus Heligmosomoides; species Heligmosomoides polygyrus. The sequence goes on along the minus strand of OX375867.1, from coordinate 98,133,572 downwards.
AGGCGTTGATATTAACGAACTTTTGATACTAAAAAATTCGTTTCTGCTGGCTAATCTTCCAGCTGACCACCTCAACACCAAACTAGTCCGCAACCGCTTACGCGAATGCATTGGCGGGATCTCTAACTACGTAGTGTGTCCTACTCAAAAGGAATGTGGCTACACCGTATATGTAATCTACGCCTGATCTCCAGTCAAGATTGGAGGAGCCCATGGTTAGCATGCAAAGTCGATGAAGCGTTACGGATCTATTCTGGGACTCCAAGGTCAACCGGAGAGGGAATACCAAGAAAGTAGACAAAATGGGCGATGCTATCTGAAGACATTTTGCCTTTCAATAGGTATCTCCTTCGGTTTTCTTCTTCTTTTTTTGCGTTTGTCACGCTTGGTCGCGGGGTCCTCATTCCTTGTGCGGCGTCGTCACTATTCCCTTCAATTCACTTTTGCATGGTGGGGGGTGGGTGGTTGGAATTTTTGGGCCAAAATCTATTGCATAGTAACGTTATAACTCAAACAATGTGGAACAACTTACCACCGGAAGGCTTCCAATTTAAATGATTGTAAGTTAAACGTGACACTCGCACTAACACAAAACATAAAAAAAGGACCTAAAAATTGAAAATATGCATAGAGGAAGACACAATGGAAGCACCAACTTGCTGTGATATTGTACATTTCTTCGCTATTAGCTACCAAAGAAAGTACAATCTTGGTTCATTATTGTGTTGCCATTTCCAAACGGCTTCTAAGAAGCGGATGTCCCAGATGGCATCGTTTAATTCTTTTTTCTTCTTGGCAGAGCTTTTATGTGGGACCGTGTGCTTTCAATCCTATGTGTGTGCATTCCCGAAGATCAATGAAATTTTCTTGATGATTCACGGCTATGATTTTCAAGGTTGCTGTTGCCGCAGTTTGAGCGGTAGTAGCGGGAAGCACGTGTCTTATTATATTATGATGGAGTCCAGATTAGCGGAATGCGTGTTCCTGCAATTTAAGCGATAACTACCTTTGATTCGTCTTAGATTCGTCCAACCAGCTGCCGCGCACTATTCTTTCGCGGTTGTACTCCTTCTTTACGACATAGATTCCTCAACCTGCACGACATTATTCGGTTCTCCAGTGTTCCACGAGTGTTGATTTTCAAAAAACGACTCCACGATAACGTCATCCTTCTTCACGTCGCTTTGCCGCACTCGTTTTCGACCGATCTCTTATCGCCCACAAATAATATTGACGCTAGGAACAGCTTTTTTCGACATTCTCGGAGCTCTTCAGAGAAGGTGTTCCTTCCTTCTAGAATCCAACTTCACGTTTCCCTTCAGGGGCACCGTTAACGATAAGATTCGATTTTCAATCTCTCGTGTTGTCTGCTTCAGCGGATTTGTCAAGTCACTGTCAGTCGAGAGCAATACAGCTGTGTGTTTTTCACAAGAGACTCATCCGTTAAAAATGCATTGAATTGCTAGGCACTCACCCAAACAATTCCCCTCCTATGATCCGTACAACGTCATGTTCTGCAAGCTCCTCAACTTTTCTGTGAAACCTAAGACCTAAAACCGAACCAGATCTATTTGCTGTTAGAAACTGATCAATCAATAGAAAAAAAAAACAAAAAAACATGATTTCAGTACTTACTCAAACGTCGCTGTGATTTTGTGATGGCGATCATAAAAACGTGTTCCGTTTTTTCTACGTCGCGTTTGTCCGAATTCATCTGACGTATATGACAGATGTGGTGATCATGGTTCTTGATACGGATCTTTATTTGTTTTGTACATGAACAATCGCGCAGAGTTGGAACAAAAAACAAATGAAAGACAAAGATAATACAATGACCCGAATAATGATAACATGCATAACCACGAATAATGTGGAAAACTATTAAGGAACTTCCTGAAGATCGGTATGGATACATTTGTGGGGGCATGGTGAAAGCAGTTGGCGCAACTATTGCTGCTAACGTGGGTTGTTTCTGAACAATATACCGCGATTTTCTCTTGGCATTTTTGCCTTTCTGCTGCCAGCTTTTTGAAGTATCGCTTTGTGAGCTGGTCGGGTATCCTAGTTTCGGAACATCCACTTTCACAACTCGTTCTTGAATCGAAGTGCTCTTTGATGACGTTTTCGACTGCGACCGCTTTTACTCTCTTCTACTCTCTGGACCGTTGTTCCTGTGCGAGCACTTTGACCGTGTTAAGGTTCCCTGCTCGAATCGTTGATAGGAATACCTCGGATGAGACTTTTGTATGCATGTTGACGCTTCAGCGAGTTCCCTGGTTGGCCCTGGTTCGTGTACATAAGCCGCTTTCCGATCACATGTTTTGTTGTCTCTTGGTGTTACAACTGTCATGTTCTTCATTCCTCGCCGTGCGGCTGCAGTGAGAAAGGGTGCAGTTTGCACAAGTCTTTCTTTGAGATTGGGGGACTCGATATAGAACTGATGAGCAGTCAAGAGCAATACTCCGATTAAATAGTCATTTCTTCGTTGAGTCCTTTGTACAGACGACGATTGGTGTTGTGCTGTTAACACCCAAACAGAGAACTTTCTCGCTTCGTTTCCTTCCTCGAAGTCGCCCAGTTGTTCGACTTGGCGAAGTGCACTCTCTCGTTCGTGGCTTCGCTGAGCCACAACAAGATCGGTTTTTCAACAGTGGGGAAGGCAAGAAAGAATTGATCAATCGTGGAGTGTTAGATTGTGTAACACGTGGTCACCTTTTGAAATAGGTAGAGGTTTTCCTAACACCGAATGGAATGATGAAGATATAAAATGGATCAATCAAAAATAGATCAAATGGAATATAGTAATAAGTAATTTAATCACTCAAAGTTACGTAATTGTTTTATAATTATTTTTGTTCTGGTATAACGGTGCAGAGGTTGGTTAGGCAACCAGTATAGCTATGGCATGATTCCGATTGAATAGGGAAATCACTTTCGAGCAGCTTATAAGAAGGAAGCACCTGGGAGTCCGGTCTTAATTCCGGTCATACCCAGGCCTTCATTACGCTTCCACTCGAAGCTGCTTCCATAGGAACTGAGTTAGCCTAACCAACTTGCAATAAAGCATATCTAAATGTAGCAACATATAGATTATATCTGTATATGAAACAGTATAAAAAATATGTGACTAAGAGTAGAAGCATCTGGGTCTTAATAGGCTCCTCTGTACCTAAGCTCTGGCAGCCGCAACAGAATCAGAAAAGGAAGGAGATAAAAAAGAAGTTTAAGCAGGCATAATGACACTGTAAGACATGTGAGAAGAAGGAAAACGCAAGAAAAACATAAGAAAAACAACTCAACTCTTGAACGACCCTAATTCTGAACAGCCACTAATACTCAGTAAAAAATGTCCAACGCAGGCATAATGACTCATTGAACAATGTGAGGAAGAATAGGAAACAAGACATCCATTTTTGGGTACGAATCGCTCGGCAACCATAGTGTCTTCCATGGCGCAGAAGAGTTTCCACAAGATGACATACACTCCATTTATGAAGCTACACTCAGATGTCCTGGTAACGCCACGATACAACAGTCAGCTCTGCAATTCAAGAATACTCAGAAGATCAATCTTTTTTAACCTACTCTTGAAAATGGCAACGGTAGGTGCTTCTAAAACATGATCAGGTAGTTTCTGCAACCAAACTGCTCCGCGAGAGAGCACAAAATTGGCATTGCAACGAAGAAATTTGTTACCAGGGTTTTTAAACTGCAGTGATAATATACTAGTCCGATTTCTACATGGCCTAAATGTCCAATATTTACTAGCTCTCAAGGTTAAATCACCTTTTAGTAACTTGAAACAGAAGACCAAATCATTATAGATACGTCTGTATCTAAGAGATTTTAGTTTCAAAAATTTCAATCTACTTTCGTAATTTAAAGATTGTAGATCTGGTATGCATCTGCGAACCAGTATTCGAGTAAACGTCTGTTGTACTTTTTCAACTTTGTTTTGAAGCTTTTTGGTTTGAGGACTCCAGATTTGTGATCCATATTCAAGTATAGGTAGCACATATGCTTTGTACAGCTTCAGCAGTGTAGCAGAATCATTATCAACGATGCTTCTCAACATGCCATAAAGTACTGAAAAGGCTTTACGTACAGTTATATCAACATGGGCATCAAACTTTAGGTGTTTATTCATATGAATACCAAGATCTTTGATCGCGTCAACTTGCCTTAAAGTAATATTACCGAACCTGTAATCAGGTGCCCTTCCAGGACCAAAATGCATCACGGAAGTTTTGGCAAGATTTACTGGTATCTCCCAATTACTAGCCCACGTAATCATATTAAGAATTGATTGATTTAAAGCCTTCAGGACTAACGATTGATTTGAAGCATTATACGTGCCATAAACTTTGATATCGTCTGCAAACATTTGAACGCTAATAGCAGCGTGCGTCTTGAGTCTGTCCGGGAGATCACATGTGTAAACCATGAAAAGGATGGGTGATAGAACTCCCCCTTGCGGGACACCGCTGGTACATTGGCTCCGCCCCGAAAAGGAATTACCAACCTTAACAAACATGCACCTGTTCTCTAAGTACGACATTATCCACAAAAGTAAACGTCTTCCAATACCCAGTTCTGATAGCTTGGTGATAAGCTTTTTGTGACAGACTTTATCGAAAGCTTTGGATAAGTCGAAATAGATTACGTCGACACAATCACCCTTATTGACTGCAGTACTCCAATCGAAAAGGCAATCAGTTAATTGAGTTGTAGTAGAGGCACCCTTTGTGAATCCATGCTGCTCAGTAGGAATAACTTTATTTTTAACGAGCCAAGATACTAATTTATCTCTTATAAGCTTTTCCAGTACTTTGATTGGCGTTGGCGAGATGCTTATAGGACGAAAATCCGAGAGGAGAGAAGGACTCTGCACTTTTGGAATGGCAGTGACCAGCACATTTTTCCAAATGTCAGGAACTTCACAAAATAATAGAGAGCTATTGAATATTATCGACAGTGGTTTAGAAAGTGATAAAGCACATCTTTTAAAAATAATCTGAGGGATACCATCATATGTGGACGATGTGGAATCCTTCAACGATGCAAGAACTCTTAACACGTCTTTTGGATAGATTAAAATCTCATTCAGGGCATCGGAGGAATCGCTGAAACTGAATTCATATCTTGAGCCATCGTTTGCTGTGAACACGGAAGCGAAGTAGTTTGCTAAAGCCTCTGCTTTTTCAGTATCATTTATGAATGTATTCCCAGAAGCATCCTTTAGGACTGGGATTTTGCCTTGGCCCTTCATCTTGAGCTTTACTAGAGAAAACATATGTCTACCAAAATGCTTTTTGGCAAGATGTTTCTCACGATTACATAGAAAACGCCTTAGATGAAAATCCAATTCATTGCACACGCGCTTAAAATGCGGGCTGGATATTGGATCGCGCATGGAGTGAAATAAGCGCACTTTCTGGGATATTAGGTTGGAAATATGCTTTGGATACCGTATGGCAGTTGGGAAAGTGTGCAGTTGTCAAGTGGAGGAGTAGGCTTCGACTGAATCTTTGCTTAGGCGGAAGAAGGTGGTACACTCCAACTTCCGAAGTAAAAATGTAAGTGACCAAGGCGGTCACTACGGGGGATGTTAGAGAGAGCTAGGAAATAGACAAGATTTTCAGGGTAGGATCGCTGTGCAAGATGAAGAAGAGAGAGGTATCGATGATAGTAGAAAGTTATCACCTTCTATGTATAAAGGCTACCTTTTCAATAAACCATTCTCATCCACTTGTGTGACTGACTGACTGACCCACTGATTTCTACACTGCTTTATTTTTGGCAACGAAAAGGAACTCCAGCGATGGAACTCCATCATGGCTGAACTGATAGTGTGATTATTTTCTTAGCGAATCAATAAACTGCTCGACCTTTTTGTGAAGTTCCAAAAGTCACAACCCGTGATCATTCACACGCTTGGTGCTCAACTGGAGGACAGACTTGTTTCGGAATTCTAAAAAAAACTTAGGTCAGAGGACTGTTGCACACCGGCAGAATTCAAGTCGGACGCGATCTTTCGGATACAAAAGCTCGTTGCACCACATGGGTCGGCATAGGTGAACAGGCCACTGAAGCAGTAATCACAACGTCGATAGGGAAGCCATTAAAGACTGCAAGAGGTCGCTGAGACCTCCAAGGAGGAACTTTTAAGCGACTTCAACAGTGGATGAACTATCTTCCATAGGCAACCTAAGTTTGGAAAACAACATACAGTTTACATCATCGTACAACCAAAATATGCTTAGGCTTATTCCCCACTTGCAATGAGGAATTAGTGGATGCTACTGCATTTGATATGAGGAAGGCATTCGCTAACAAAGGGGTACGTCTACTTATAAGCTGTAATGGTTTACACTATGGAGGAACTGGACTATTATAGCTCATAGCGGAAGAAGGGAGGGATAATTAATTGCGAAGAAGTTCAGCTTTTATACTCTGCTCGGCACCTTGCAACCCACAAGCTGAGCAACATGCGCAACTTTCTAGGACGAAGTAGCGACTTCAGTCTTCCGCTTGTTACATCGCTCCAAATACTCCTTCCTCTCTCAGCCATCGGCTGCTCCGACCTAGGGAAATCTGCTAGGGGAATCCAACTGCAAATACGCTAAACATAACATCTTCCATAACTCATCATCCAGAACAACGATGTGACACCCGTATTGATGTGATTTCTTTCTTCAGTGCAAAATTAATTGTCAATAAAGTCTTAAAAGTGGTTAGACTTTAGCTTCCTTCTGGTGCAACTGCTAATAGGGTGTTCATATCGGAAAGCCGGCGTAAGCCTCTATTTCACGATGGAATTCTAAACCGTAACTTAAGGCGTATCCTTGTGATCACAAAGGTTGTAGAACGGGAATCGAAGTGCTGGCGATTATCCTAAACGGATATCCCATATACTGGTAGTGGAAGGAGATCGCTATTGCAAATCGAAACCAAGGATGGCAATGTCATGGTTTTTCTCTGCAACCATATCTCATCCTGCAACTCCTCTCCTTTCCATGACTATATCGATGACTGCAGAGATCGCATTCCTTAACATTCGAACTCAGTTTTCCAACTATCAATTTGGAGAGAATAAGCCGAAGGTCAGCTTAACGTAGCCTGTCAGCAATAAGAGCTACGCTGAATCTCAGACGTATTGCATCGTTGCTAATATTCTCCAGACGCGTAAGCCCTAGTTTATGCTTGTGCTGCCTGCCGCGGTACGGTATCATGATTGTCATAGAAATCGATTTATCGCGCCGCGCGGTCGATATCCATTCCGACCATGATGCCGCGCCGCGCAGCGACACAAATATAAACTTGGGCTAACGCGATCCGCGCAGCTCAGCGCTTGCGTTTCCGTTATGATCGCATAGAACGCCTGTGGTTGATCGGCATTAGGATTGCGCTGCACATGGGATACCGCTAAAGCTGTTTCGATGCCAATACAGCCTTTACAGTAACTTGCGGTGGCTAACCGATAGACAAGTAGGAGTTTATCCCTACGAAACAAGGCTGGTGCAAAACCGTCGATCCAGCCAGGATGAAAGACTTGTAGTTAGTCTTGGCAAGACCAGAACCAAAAACCATAAATTCTTGATAATCTACAGGTGAAACTGGTGCGATGGTCAACCCTTGTTTGTTGACAACGAATGATTCGTGTGTAACGGAGATGGAGCGGCTTCCGGAGGCTTCCCGGATTCAAGGCTCCTTGTTCGGGTCCTGTTAAACTAGAAGGACCAGGGTCCCTCCACATCAGGAAGGTCGCGATGTCGATAACACCATCCATTAGTCAAGAGAAGCGAATCTAACGCTTTCATATACCGACTTCCTGTATATGAAAGCGTTAGAGTTCGCGTGAATCTCGCGAAGACGATCTCATGAAACAGAATGACAAAAGGAATGTGCTATCAAGAGCGTCGAAGGTCGGCCTTCATGTCCTCCCATTGGCTTCACTGCTCCTCCTGCGCTAACGCACCATACAAAAGCAGGATGATCAAGTGATCATCGTCGCGCTGCAAGCAATCAAAAGGGCGTTGCTTGGAGTTACATGATTCGAGCAACTGAGAGAAGGCCTCTGGAGTTTCGAGCTTTGTCGACGTTCGAGGATTAAAGACGCTACTAAATGAGTCAGTCGCCGAAAATTGCGTGGACCGCTACTGACAACATTCACAGACAAAGCAAGGGTTTTGCTCCCCTGCTAATTTCTGACTCAACGCAACGACCCTGGCCCGTTCCAACTCATCCGTCAAATCAATACTCGACAGGAGCAAAACCTTTGTTTCTGAGGTCATTAATCAGAACAGAGGTAAGTTCCCGGTAAGTGGCCGTCGAGGTAAATCGGGGTAGGCTTCACCGCCGGCCGCGTCTATGGGTCCGGACCCTGTGAGTCTTACTACAGATCATCAAGTCAACAAATGTCTCAACAACTTTCATTGCAATAGGCTACAAATAAGTTACTTCCTAAGATTAATCTTTATGTCTGTGATAGTTTCATGTACGCTATTCCACTATGTGTTTACGCAGATGTATCTTCTAATCAACGGTTATATGTGCGAGAACTTTCGAAGGAGAGCGGCGGTCGTATTCCAGTTTGATCGATCCTTGCTTAAACCTGGGCTCCTGAATAATGGTGTTGAGCTGTAAAAAATAACCAATAAAGGAGCAAGACAATAATCTAGGCTGTGGTAAGTTTCTAAAGCTTTCTAAAGCTTTTCAAATCTGTCCCCACTCTTTGTTTCATGTTCATACCTTTCCTATGATTTGCGAGTCAAGCGGTAATGCCACGAATGCACTAGAATTCGCCGTTCTTTCGATATCTATTTCGGACACTATGTCCATTGTCTCCATGGATGATGTATCTCGCTCTGTTGCATCATCGCCACTGTCTCCCGCTTCGCGGATGGCAAGCTTAAAGAAAAGTTATTCAACGATATTATTGGCAGTACTACTAAAATTAGTGACATTGTGCTACATGTCCAAAGAAGAATGCATGTGTTCAAAAAGTTCTTTGCTCTTCTAAGGAAAACTGGCAGAATTAGTGAAAAAGGTGTACAAAGCTGTATTCTGGAAGACCCACGAAAGGACGGGACGAGACAGACGTGCTTAGCACCATCTTTATAGCATCTTCAGTGCCCACTGCTACGAGAAGGCTCAGAACTTCCTCTGGGCGGCATGGAGGAGGTCCGGTTTTTATCAGACAGGGACGTACTGAGGCCAAGTAAACCCGCCCTCTCAGTTGAAAATGCACAAAGAGTTTCTAAACATTCCTCAGGCTCCCTATTCTGATAATTATGGTCACCCTTCAATGGTCCTATTACTGGACCCTTTACTGAACCCCCTTAACTGGTGTTACCTTTATTGGCTCCTTTACTGATCCCCCTTGACTGGCCCTTCACTGGTACCCCATTTATTGGTCCCCTTCAATGAACCCCACCCCCCTTTACTGCTCCCCATTGCTGGTCCCACCTTCACAGGTTCCCATTTATTGGTGAACCCTTTACAGGTCCCCCACCTTCGCTGGATCCCTCCTCCTTCACCGGTCCCACCCTCACTGGTCCTCCTTTTACTGGTCCCTCTTCAGTGGTCTCCCCTTTATTGTCAACCTTTTTCCGGTTAACCCTTCACTGGTCCCCTCTTCGCGGTCCCTACTACTGCTCTCACCTTCACTGGACCTCGATTTACTGGTCTCCTTTTCACGGGTCCCCCTATCCTTCACCAGTCCCCATTGCTAGTCCCACCTTCACTGATACCCCTTTATTGGGCAATCCTTTACCGGTCCCTCCTTACTGGACCACCATCCTTCACCGCTCCCCATTACTGGTCCCACCTTTACTGGTAGCACGTCGTCTGAATCCGGACAGGCCTTTCGCGACATCAGTGACGCCTCTTCTGAACCCAAGCATCTGATGAACGACATCGGTGACATGTGTTCTCAATTCGGACGTGCCTTGTGCAACATCGTTGGCACGTCGTGTGAATCCGGAACCCTAGTGCGACAGGGGTTCCGGATTCACACGTCGGTGACACGTCGTCTGAATCCAGACAGGCCTTTTGCGACATTGGTGACATCTCTTCTCAACCCAGGCACCTGATGAAGGAAAGGACGTCGGTGACATGTCTTCTCAAGCCGGACGTCCTTTGCTTGACATCAGTTACACGTCTTCTTAACCCAGACACCCATTACGCGACATCAGGACACGTCGTCTGAATCCGAGCACCCCTTGCGCAACATCGGTGACTCCTCTTCTCAACCCGTACGTCCTTTGCACAACATTGGTGTCATGTCTTCCGAACCCAGATGCCTGTTGAACGACTGACACCTCTTCTGAACTCGGACGCTCGCTTTCGCGACGTCGATGAATGACACATGTTCGGAACTCGGACGCTGCGTAACATTGGAGACACGTCTTCTGACCCATCTCATTACGATGTAGGTGACACTACACAACTACAACCCCCCCCCCCCCCCTATTCCCACACTTCCCCCCAACACACTCCTCCAACACTTCTGTGCAAACAAGCAAACACATACGGACAAACGACCGTCCCCACTTACATATATTTGCTATAAGTCGTTGTCGCTGAATCCGGCCCCAGATGTGGAAGAGGTACACCATGAACTTGCTTTCTGGACTTGCATCAATGATTCTTATCTCCTATGAGAACAATGGTTTTGCTACACAAACCGCAGTGTATAGGCAAGGTTGAGAGTGAGGAGTATCTTCGCAAGGGAGTGTCATCACAGAGAAGTTTACTGCAGCATCAGTGCAGGTACCGCTCGTTCTGACAGCAAGTGGCACAGCCACTATGCGGAGTGGAGCTATGGCCACTAAAACTTAATCGGAAAAGATTTTGAGAACTTGGGATGGAGGATGGTTTCCCTGCGTGAGGGCTTAACACTGAGGCACGCATATCTCCATTTGATGACTTTGAGCGCACTAAACACAGCTGGGTTCTGCGCTCGAAGAGACAGGCTAGAGAAGGGACTCCGGGGTGTGGTCCATCCAAGCTGCTCGTGCTAAAACAGCTAACGTCTCCCAGGCCCAGGTAGAGTCCGCAGCTGGGTTGCATATGCACAAAGAGAATTGCGTAGACGTCAAAACCCCTCAGATCTCGACCATTCAGTTGAAACGCAAAAATCCCGCGACGCAGGAGAACCGATTCCCCGACCTCCCTCGCATGAAGCAACGCCACCATCCACTGCGCCACGATCCGCTTACCAGTAGCGCCACCGCGGGCGAGAGACCGACGCGCATCGATCGAATCTCCACGAGGACGCCGATGCGGCGTACGTGCGCGGCACATCCAAAAAGTGTGGTCCGGCTCCAGTTGTGCGCTCCTATGTCATACATCTACTGTGAAGAATCGGCGACGCGCGAGGCCTCGCGGAAGTGATCTTTCTGGTGTACTTGTGTATTTGTAGGTTATTGGTGCTGTTCTGTTAGTAAATCTGTTATTTATTCCAGTGTATCTGTTGTTATCCCAGCAGCGGGATGGATCGATGAACGTCAGCCTCGCATGTGCCCAGCACATGCAATTCGGAGGCGGCGGGAAGGCGCGTGCCCACTTAGAGGGCCGTCCTTCTCCCTGCGCAACCTTATATAAAGCGGGCCCGGGCGCGTCGCGTCGTTGACTAGTGTCGACGTCGCGAGCGGTCGGTCCTAAGGAGCGAGGGCACAGCAGAGCTGGACGGACCGACCCCAGCTGGTGCCATAGAGTTCAAATCGCGGGCGTACAAGACCCCCAAACGCGTGCCACGCCGTATCCCATTGTAACCCCTACTCCTTGGGTTTAACGACTTGGCAAACAATAAATACATTTTCAAACCAATTAAGGGATGAGGATTCTCCTCATATGACTCGCTCCCCCCGTTCAGACATACGCTGCAGACCCTTCCCTTGTAAGGTTTGGTTCCAGTGGCCTTAGCAACTCTTTGCGGATTGTGGGGAGGCACTCCCTCCTGGGCGTGGATTTTTCAGTGTGCAACCTATGGTTTGCGGTAGCATAGTGTGTTGCGCTTTCCTTGACGTGACCTACCGCGGCTATGTGGTTCAGCTGCCATATGAAACTGTAGTATCAAAAAGGAGTAGGGAAAGTCATCATTACAACTGTGCACAACCCTAACCCGCATTGCGCCGAAGACCGTTGTCCATTAAGTGGTGTAAAATAGAGGGAAACCCGGTCATAGTGTGGGTACGATATAGGACTCGGTTCAACCCCAAGGCGGGGGGGGGGGGGAGACACGGCGCCCTAAATTTCCTCTCTATTTCAGGAAGTAGACGGCAATAGTCAGAGGTGGTCTTACTTAGATCTAACCAGATTCTCCTGATATCGCGTCATATCGACGTGGCCATTTTCGATATCCACCGACACCATGGTCAGTCGATATGGAGGAGGGCCGTTGAGCGGTAGTGGCGGATCGCGGCTCTTCCACCCCCGCTACAGGAGAGCACTGGGAGACGGGAGCAGTTCCTGCACGCGCACCTTGGACGCACTACACCCTGGAGTCCCTTCCCTAGCCGAGTTGTGCGCTCGAAGAGCGCACAACCCATCTCCGATGTCCCCCTCAGCGACGAAAGCATTCTTGGCACGAGCCGCCTGGATGGCCCACACCCCGGAGTCCCTTCCCTAGCCGAGTTGTGCGCTCGAAGAGCGCACAACCCATCTCCGATGTCCCCCTCAGCGACGAAAGCATTCTCGGCACGAGCCGCCTGGATGGCCCACACCCCGGAGTCCCTTCCCAAGCCGAGTTGTGCGCTCGAAGAGCGCACAACCCATATCCGATGTCCCCCTCAGCGACGAAAGCAGTCTCGGCACGAGCCGCCTGGATGGCTCACACCCCGGAGTCCCTTCCCTAGCCGAGTTGAGCGCTCGAAGAGCGCACAACCCATCTCCGATGTCCCCCTCAGCGACGAAAGTAGTCTCGGCACGGATTGATGTGCAAGTTTGCGTGGTACTCCAGCAGGAGCTGGCATATTGCCAGCAGAGCAAGTGGTTAGTTCTAATGGCTATCGTCAGAGGAGGGGTTCAGATAAGCATGTTATGCTGCAAGTGTTCAACTCCATTTAGTGTTTGGATGTGAGCATGGAGTGTCCCCATCCGCCTTGGTATTGAAGCTAGGACTCTGACGTGCTTGAACCATAGAAGCGGCAATGCTTACATCGAGAAGTACTAGCAAAAGTCACGATAGCGAATAACTGCTTTACCACTCACCATTTCTTCCGAGCTCGGTTTTCTGACTTCAAGATATTTCGGCTTGTCTTCGATTTCTACAGGAGAGAGGGGTACGGGTGAGTTGAGAGCTGACGCCTTTGGTGTTTTTCCAGCTCCATAGTTAACCCATTCGCGTACAGCATACATCTCTCCAGTGGGCAGCGCTCGCACTTCAGCTTTGAATGGAGTCGGCGGAGCGGGACGTGCGAGCGTGGCTGAAAGCTCACGCGTTTCACTGCCGCCTAGGGCGTGAAGGTGCATGATTACTAGTTAACGTTGACGTCATGGCAGAGCAGCTCACCTTCCTCGGACGGTGGTTTTCTAACGACAGGGCTAGAGAACGCACGTCCGCAACACATTGAGGCGATGTCTTATACAACTAAATGGTCACACACACACAACCGCTCATCTTCACTGAGACCGCTTACTATGAGCCGCTCTTAGGCTAGCTGGTTTTCTTTTCAAAGTTAGACAACAGCAGCATTTTTAAGCCGATGGATGGTGAGCAGTTCTGATAACGCCGGAAATGCATGCCTGTCAACACACCTTTAGTGCCGGTTGTGGTACTGGGTGGTCTTTTCACGCCGAGGTCTTTCGCTGGCCGCGAACGATCCTCGTCCTCAAACGTCTTCTTCCGTTGTTCTTTCCTTTCACGTTGTTTTTCCTGTTCTACCTTCTTGAGTACTTCTAGCTAAAAGATGCAACCATTTTTGATTTGCTTACTGGGGCCGGATTCATAAACGACTTACAGCAATTCAACAGAGAAAATTACAACCGAAATCCCTGATAGCGCTGTTTATCAAGTGACATGGTGAGGGATAAGCCGCGTTATCTGAGTTTTCCGCCGTGAATTCTCTGTTAAAGTTATGTAAGTCGTTGATGAAACCGACCTCTGGTTGTGTACGCCATACCTCTTTATCGCGTGCGCGTTTCTCCTGTCCACCAGGGTAGAAGTTTCCAGGTTTGTCGACCTGTATCGTTGCTATGGCCTCGCTAAAAGGCAAGTTTCAGAGGTGTTGAATTCCAAGAAATCTGTCGGTTTAGATAGGCTCAAAGCGGGAATGGGGTGGACCATGTAATGCAACCCCATACGACCTTCTGTATTGCACACAATTAAAAATTCTACACAGCACTGACGTGTTCTATCCCAGTGGTAGGCTGAGCCATGAAGTGGACCTATGGCCGCTAAAACCAGATCAGAATAGATTTTGAGGTCCATCCGAGCTTGGAAATTGCTTCGCCCAGGGGGAGATCGCAGTTGGAGGGAAGGGACTCCAGGATGCCGGGCAAAAATGCCGCAGCGCAGGAGTACCATACCGCCAAGCTCAACCGTATAAAGCAACACTACTAGCCACTGCGCCACGATCCGCTTCCCAACAGCGCCATCGCGGGCGTAGAAGAGACCTCGACTCGTGCCGCGACACATCGGCAACAGGCGCAGACTATAGTATCGCACAAACCCACGCATCAACCCGAGCGCGTCTTTTCCAATCTGGTTCTGGTGGTCTTAGCACTGCCCCTTTATAAGGCGCCTGTACTGGAAGGACCTTTACTAAACTTGCCAACAAGAGGACCTTTTTTCACAACTTTAGGCGGGATGAGCGGCCAGGTTGCACTGTATGCACCTGTTTCAGTTTTCTAGCGGTGCCTCCTTCCGACTAGGATAGATTCTAGAAGTCAATTACAGCATGCCTCTCGTGAGTCACCAGTTCGGCAGTGATACGTGGTTGAAACGACACGGTGATCGATAACCGAACATCTTGTGGTTCTTTCACAAATTTTTGCATAGTCTTGCACACAATATCTCGAACAAGCTGAAAGATGAGCTATCGTCGAGGTGTAGTCATTTCAAAATGCGTAAAAATGTCTTACAAGCGTGTTATGACACTGAAATTCCCTTTCTAGTATGAAACTTGGAAATGGCGTATGTGTTTTGTCCTTTGGCCTAAACAGAATTGCCTGTTAGAGAACTTCAGCACATCAGCACAGACACCGCTTACATTTTGCCAACAGTGGAGTGCAACCAGCCGGTGATTACAACAGTAAAAAAATAACCATCACTCTGCTGTTGACCTAGCAGGGAAGAATGATAAAAAATAATGATAAGAGTAAAGCTTCGAAAACTATCCATCATCTCGTGATGCAGCGTCATTTCCTCCGGCCTATGTCATACCACCGCTCACCCCAAGCAAAGCCTAATGATAAGCTCCCATATCGATCGCGCGAAGCGATGTGTCGATATGGGAGCCTATCATAAGGCCTATGTCATACCATCGCTCACCTCGAGCGAAGCCTAATGATAAGCTACCATATTGATCGCGCGAAGCGATGAGTCGATATGGGAGGCTATCATTAGGCTTCGCTCGGGGTGAGCGATGGTATGACATAGGCCTTCGGGACTTCTCTCGGCACTCGAGCGCGTATTTGATATACCCACTGAACAGAAAAGGCGAAGCACTGACTCACGCCGAATGGTAACTGAGTGAACCATAGGATGCGGTTATTTATTTATTTATTTATTTATTTATTTATTTATTATCAATACATCCACAAGGATGCGCCAACACTGATCGTAATAAAGCCGCGAAACATCAACCAGAAGAACAAGAACATAAAGAAACTCAGAACTCAGCTAACAATTATCGAAAAGCATTGAAAAGAACGCTACCGAGAGCATTGAGGAGAAGGCCCACCACTATGAACCTGCGCTAGAAAGGGAGAAAATAACCACAGGGAGGGTAGGACAGCCAACACATAAGTAACACGCTCACTGCAGAAAATCAATCAGCATGCCCATGGTAAGCCATGGTATCATAATGCACCGCAATATAGAAAAAACAATTGAGTAATAAGTGCTATATAGTGCCTACGAAGATGACTATCCGTAGCCAGTTTTATGAGTATGAGATAGCACTTTTGCCTGATGCCTGAAACAAGCTGTCAGAAACTGGCAGTATTGCATTTATAACCACGGCAAGGTACCTGATGAGGAAACGTGGTGAACACATGAAAACCAATAGGTGGTTAACAAGCCCAACCCTGGCGCCTCACATCGCTCTCATTCACCGACAGCATCACCATCATCCTCTCACCCCTACTAACAAAAACACAAAGAGAGGGCACCAAGAAATGCAGAGCATATGGAGAAGGAAACTCAACTCCTTCAAGGTAGAAAAACAATCTTCGTCTAATCGAGAGCACACGTATAGCAGTATTCTTGAACCAAAAGGCAGAAAGTAGACACAAGCATAATCATGACTATCAAGCTGTAATGACAAATAGATCTGCAGTACTAAGCATACAGGGTGCGTAAAAAGTATTGACGCAGTAAATGACGGTTGTGGAAATAGTATTGCGCAGTAAGTTTTAAATGTTCACTTGAGAGATATGGAAAATGATCTTGCGAACACAATAGAGTAACTCGTAATTGACATTGGCTCCTTTACTGTGAATACAGGAGCGAAAACGACGGAAAAATTCATTAGCACGCGCCGCAACTACTCGCTCGGATTTCGTCCCGTGCTTTTAACAGAGTAGCCTTCTGCGACTGGTCACTTCTGTTGAAAGTAGCCCAGACCTCATTCTCCAAAATCGCCTAAAAAGAGTAATCCAGCGGATTCATGTTTAAGCTGTGTTCGTCTGAGAAGCTGTCCACACCTGCGCGCCTTATCCGTTTGCCGTTATCGGACAAAGATTGATAAATTTGGATTTGAACGTTATCGTGCTTGAACATATTGTAATCATCATCTGTTATAACAGAGCCGTGGCTGACGTTTAGGTTGCTGAGCTCTTTCCTCACCAACCGTTTCGAACAGCGCCTAATTCTCTTGTTAAGGAAATATTCAGCTCTTTGGGTAACAGACAAAAAAGGGCCACCGTAGCGAAGACGGTCATGTTTCATCAGTTTTTTTCGTGAGTGTTTTTTGAGCACAATACAGGAAACAAAAATAACACACAAAAACCTAGAGAGGTAGAAAGAGAAAGCTGGTAGTTTGGTTCAATTACCCACGTTTGAGGAAGGTTCGACTGCCGAAAAGGACGACCAGACGGCTGGTTCAGGTACGTTCCTTCGTTAGTATACTTATAAAAGCATCCCTCCTTACTGAGGAGTTCCGGGAAGGCTCCTATGTTCTTTTAGTTTTGTTCCTACATCCGCATAAATCTAGGAACGAAACGGATGTAGGATTTTTATTTGCCTTTGGATGTATATCTTCACTTTCCTCGTAAACGGAGTTGATGGAACACATTTTCGACGTGCCGCAATGCCCCGGTGCATTTGTTAATACTTGGCATCCTTTTGTATGAGTAGGGGCGTCGAACAAGATGAGTAACTTGTTGGTGTCTTTCACGACCCTGATGTGGGGTGTCATGCACAGGAGTCATCGTGGTCTGTGGTGATAGATTACCGTGTTTGTAGTTGCTTGCCAAACGTCTTACATGCTCGCTCCACAGCGGGGACTCGCGTGGAGCTCCTTATATTGTCTTTCAGGTTTGCATGCTACAAGGGCTTTATTGTTCGAAAGGTAATGATGATTTGGCTTCCACGGGATCTAAGCGTGTATTATACTGCTGAGAACTTCAACAGTGCCGTAATGCTGCTGAAACTTTTAACCAGTTCTGTCGGGTTAGGAGTGAACAACATATGGGCCATGACGCTGTCATTTTGGATCTATAATAAGCTGGTCAATTGGTCGTTTGAACCCGGGAGAATCGGACTTTACTTTTTCTGCAATTGAACTAAGCCGAATGGAAGTTTGCAGCTGTGATTGAGAATTAAGAAACCCATTTATACCTCTAAGGATAAGCTACGCGGCAGCATGCATACTGGCCAAATCGATCAATCGCATCGTACAATCAATTTGGCACTATACATGACATCGAGATGCTTGGCGTCGGACTACAAATGGATCTTAGCACAATGCAATAGTGGGACATACTGAGGAATGTCTACAGAGTGTCTATATCTTCGATACTATATCATTCTTCATAACAGTTCCCACTTCTCAGCAATGTTAAGAAACGAAGAGGCTGCTAACATCTCAGCGCCTAACCAGGCTGCGCAAACTGAAGAGGACTAGGATGACGATCGTAGTTACAAAGCCCGCACGCTCCCATCGGAAGCATCCGTCGAGGACCTGATGATGCAAGCCAGAAAGGCCAAGCATGACGTCATTGGACTGACCGAGACGAGAGGACATCGCCGCCACCACTATGCCTGCGACCCCGGAGAAGAACTTGTTCTCGGAACATGCGGCAGTAGGACTAGGTCGATTCGTACGAGTCTTTGACAAGCCGAATCAGAGGTGTGCGACTGAAGCGATGTGGCTCCGTAAGTTCCAACATTCGACTATGACGATGAAGACGTCATTTTACGTTGACTTAAAGTTTGGAGAAAATCGCACCTTCTAGAAGCTGGTAGTCTGTGACTTCAACATCAAGACTGGACCACGAAGCTCTAGGGAAGAACTTTACATCGGAACCTTTGGTTTAAAGTGGAAAGAGCAAGGCGAAAGACCGTCTGAGTTCATCATGTTGATCGGACCATCAAGAGAAATTCACAGTGCCAGAAGCGCCGCCCTGCGATCTCTTCAGTCTTCCATCTTCAACTGCAAGTATTGCTTGACCGATATCTCCCTTGTCCTCAAGTTCTACAGGGGATCGGACCTCCGCGTCCACAAGATTCCGCTTTTCGCGTCGCGAAGAGAACGCCGGTTCAAAAAAAAAGAGTCCTAGAACGACCACGGTTTGGGACTTTTACACCTCTGTTGCCGATCTTGGGAAGACACCGTTATGAACAACATCTACGACGATTATGACCATTATGTGCGAAAATTATTTGGATGCGGCAAGGACGGCAAGTTACTAGCTCACTACTTTAGTCCACTCAATAACTCAGACGACTCACCGGTAATCCGTCCTTGTTCTCGTTGACGATCGTCCAACGCTCGATCAGAATGCAGTGGGCCTCAGTGCCCTTTCGGTCGTGCGGTCTCGGCGAGTCGAATCCTTGTAGTCGTCGAATGGCCCAGGAGTCGTGGCCTCGCAGTCGAAGTCCGTCCAAACCGATGTCGAAACTTGAGTCAGTCTTGGGCTCTTTCAAGAATATGGCCAAGCCGCCGCGCGGTTTCATTCCAGTCGGGACCCGCTCCGTCCTTTGGTATTCCTCTCCTTCAATTTTTGGGTTGGAGCAGCTTTTCTCCCGTTCCTCCAGCGCCCTTCTCTTCTTTTTCTTTTTAGTTTAGGAACTAACTAACAAGACAATGATATTGTGCCACGCTAGTCGTGACACGTGCACTATCTCCACGGTAGTGCTAAGGGAGCCGAGAGTTTGAAGACCATCATGAGACATCTGTCACGGGAAACTCTCAGTTGATACGTTAGCTTAGAGCAGCACAAGCGTCAGGCAACTGCCATCTGACGTTCCAGCGTGCGAAACTGTGTAGAACTGCGATAAAGAATGATCTTAAAGAAAGAAGAGCGGATGTGTTGGCTGAAGCTGCAGAGGCAGGGTTGAGCATTCGCAATACTGGCCGACGCGATGTAATGATAAACTGACATATCGGTTGCTCAAAATGACGAATCGACATGGTCCGTTTATACTTTGACACCGAGCGACGCAACGCCAAGTATGGTAGCCACATTGATCGAGCGACGAGGTCGATTAATCTGGTTATCACTATGTCGCGTGGCACCGCAATAGAGCTCTGAACCTTTCCTTTAGGCAACACTTTGCAGAAATCAGGATTGCATATGATAAGCGGTCAAATGGAAGTATTGCATGGAGTGAGCTTCACTCTTCTTTTTGTAATCACCCTACTCGGCCGCCATGGCGGACTCTACTAAAACGAATGTGGGTCTACATAAATTGTTTCAGAACCACAATTGCTAACGAGTGTGCATAACCATTATGCATTCAGACTTCGAAGACTACAATCGCGCCGTCTAGCGAGCCAATGTTAGATGGCGAACAGCAAATTCTACTCGAACTACTAGAGGAAAGCAGTACTCCCTATGCAAAGGTAATCGTTTTATATATGGAGCCTAACGATGTTATAAACACGCATGCTTCGAGAAAATGCGTATTGTACAGCATGTATTTCACATGAGAGTTAAGTGCGGCTGCCGGTGGCGATGTCCGTTCCTCCACGTGGTGCCACTGGAAACTGCTCGCTTTGTGAGCTAAGCTAAGCACGGACACTCGAATGCAGGCGACAGGCCCTTGTGACAGGCCGCCTACGAAGACCCATGTCACATCACATGGTGTATGACAAGTCATGCTTTTCGAGATTGTGCTACGGCGTCCGCGGGAGCCGACGCGCACTCGCAAAGCCCGGCGAGTGTGAGAAGTATGCGAGGGTCCCTGGTGCGAGGACGGCATCGGGGGGCAACTGAGCTAGTCCGAAAGTCCCGTAACGTAAGCAGGACCCGCGTAGCAACGCTGAATGTGGGTACGTTGACGGGCCGCTCGTGCGAGTTGGTTGAAGCACTGGAGCGTAGAAGAGTTGATTTCTGTGCGGTGCAGGAGACGAGGTGGTCCTGCAGCAAGTCAAGGGACATAGGACGTGGCTTCAAGGCCGTTCTATGTGGAAGTCCCAGGACCACCAGTGGTGTCGGAATAATCGTCTCCGAACGATTTCGTGACTCGATTGTAAGCGTTGAACGCTATGACGATCGGTTGATGAAGATCGTTGTCGCCGCGAAGGAGCGAATCTATCACTTCTTCTCTGCGTATGCTCCGCAGAGTGGCTGCTCCGATCAAGCCAAGGAAGAGTTTTGGAGCCTGCTTGATGAGAAGACAGCAGAGGCACCGTCGTAAGATGTCATCATAGTCGCTGGTGACCTTAATGGGCACGTAGGTGCTGCGAAGGACGGGTACAGCTGTCATGGTGGTTTCGGATACGGGTCTCGTAACGCCGATGGTGAGCGCATTCTTGAGTATGCGGAATCGCATAATCTCACCATTGTGAACACCGTTTTCCGAAAACGCGACTCCCACCTCATCTCATACTATAGTGGGAGCTCCAAGTCTCAGATTGACTTTGTCCTTGTGAAGGATCGCGACCGAAGCATTGTCACAGACGCGAAGATCGTGCCGTATGAGACGGTCGCCCCACAGCATCGACCGCTGGTGTGCACCTTTAAGATCACCCCTCCGAGGGTGCAGCAGGTTGAGCGATGCGGTGCTGCAAGAATCAAGTGGTGGTGAATGAAAGAGAAGGAAGCAGCTGTGATTTCCCGCGTACGGTTGCCGACAGTCACGACTGTCGACGAAACTTAGAAGAAAGCAACCGACGCGATACGCCAAGCTGCAAGGTTGGAACTCGGCATAACGAAGCCTGGGCGACGCAAGGTCGACAAGCAGACATGGCTGTGGACGGACGATGTGAAAGCGAAGGTTCGAGAGAAGAAGTCGCTTTATCATGTGTTTCTCAGCGATAAAACAGCCGACAACTGGCAGAAGTATCAGAAGGCGAAGAAGGCTGCAAAGAAAGCCGTGGCTGTTGCGAAAGCCACTCATTATAGTGATGTCAACGAAAAGCTCGCGTCGCGCGATGGTGAGCGGTATTTGTATCGACTTGCTAAGACCCGCCATCGCCAAACCGAGGATATTGAAATGTTTGTTGGCATCAATGATGAGAGCGGCCATCTTCTGACAGACCGCAAAAAGGCGCTGAAGCGATGGCGTGATTACTTTGGGGAAATTTCCACCATGGAATTTCCTCATCCGGTCATCCCTTCTGTGGCTTCTGTTCACGGTCCCGTTCACAAGATCACCGTGGAGGAAACAGAAGCGGCTCTGAAGAAGATGAAGCCCGGTAAGGCGACAGGGCCGGATGATCTGGCAGCCGATGTTTGGAAGTCGAAGCTCTGGTATCCTGCTGAGGGTTGGCTGAATTCTTCAACCAGGTAGTAAAGGAGAAGAAAGTACCGGAGTGTTGGCACAACAGTACGACGATCCCGATTTGGAAGAAGAAAGGCAGTCCTGCAGACTGCCCCAATTATCGTCCGATTCGCTTGCTTTCGCACAGCATGAAGATCTTCGAGCGAATCCTCGATAGACGAATTCGTGAGATCGGCAAGCTCTCGGTAAACCAGTGCGGCTTCGTAGCTGGTTGTGGAACCATTGATGCTATACATGCCGCCCGCCTCCTGGTGGAGAAGCATCGCGAGAGACAGAAGCCGGTGCATATCGCCTTTCTCGACTTGGAGAAGGCCTTCGACCGCGTACCGCGTGAGGTTATATGGTACGCCTTGCGACAACACAACGTACCTGAGGAACTTATAGAGTGGGTGCGGATATTCTACTCTTGCCCAAAGAGTAGAGTGCAAGCTGCAGCTGGAACCTCAGTGGAGTTTCCCATCTCTGTTGGGGTGCACCAAGGTTCTGCGCTTTCTCCACTCCTCTTTGTTGTCGTCATGGATGCCATTACGCGAGATCTTCAGAAGCCTGTCCCATGGACATTGCTCTATGCTGATGACGTGATGCTCGCTTGCGAAGATAAAGATGATCTCGAGCGGCAGGTGCAAGCTTGGTGTGACCGCCTGGCGATGCTCGGACTCAAATTGAACATCAAGAAGACCGAGTACCTAACGACTGACGTAAGCGAGTCCGGCTCCATTAAGATTAACGGTACTGAGCTTGCTCGCACTTCGGTGTTTAAATACCTGGGATCAGCAATAGCATCTGACGGGGGTCTGATGGTTGAAGTGAACTCACGCGTGAGTGCAGCTTGGTCCAAGTGGCGTTCGCTGACTGGTGTGCTCTGCGACAGGAAGATACCAGAGCACCTGAAGTCAAAGATCTACAGAACAGTCGTACGGCCGGTAGCAATATACGGCGCTGAGTGTTGGCCTGCGATTAAAGAAGTTGAAACGCGCCTCAGCGTAATGGAAACCAAGATGCTGCGCTGGATGGCTGGAGTCACGCGCCTGGACTGCTTTCGAAACGAAGCTATTCGGCAGAAGTTCGGTGTCGCGCCGATAGCGGACAAGATGCGCGAAGCTCGCTTGCGATGGTACGGCCACGTTCTGCGTGGAAAGGAAGACAGCGTCCGCAAGATAGGCCTTGAGTTGGAAGTGTTAGGAAAGCGGCCTAGAGGACGCCCGAAGCAGCGTTGGTCGGATACGTTACACACGGACATGAAAGTAACTGGCGTCCACCCTGATCAAGCGCATGACCGGGAAAGGTGGCGTCACGACACCAGAAGAGCGGACCCCGCTAAGAAGCGGGACAAACGCTGGAGAAGAAGAAGAAGAAGAAGAAGGCTGTATATCGAAAATATTCAAGCCTGACAGGGACTACACTTCCCTATGCAACCCCTATTGAGGTCAGACACCGTTTCGCAAAGCAATATGCAAAGCGCTTCGACGCAATGTGTATTAGAGGGGGGGGGGGCAGTCCATCAGTACTCACATTTTCCACATGTACGACGAGTTTTTACCCTTTAGTTCGCGCGTGACGTAGCGTTTGACCTAGGCCGTTCTTGTTGTGACTCGCATTTCACGTACGTATGTATCAGGTTGTATACAATGTGGGAAATTCCAAGTCACCACATCCGTCTGCTACGCTCAACGAGGTGGAAACCCATGGTCTGCAGCGTGATCGCGTGGGGTCGGTCGGCGGACTGGTATACTTCCCGTCCGCCGACCGACTCCACGCGATCAACGCTGCAATGCACCGCGGGAGGTTGTCGGTCAGTGTTATCAAGAATGTTATCAAAAAATCAAGAATGTTGTATGCGATGTGGTACTCAGAACCATTAATGTTCTATCGAAGTTCGTGCATTGAGCTGTCGTCACTCCTAAAAATAAAATCCAGGCGCAATGCGCGTTGGAGGGAGGCAGGCGATCAGCGCTCAAACACAAATACGACGTGACGTGGCATTTCCCACGTGTAGCACGAGTTTTTGCGCTTTTATTTCGCATGTGACGTAGCGCTTGACCTGCACTCCTTTTGCTGCAACTTGCGTTGCATGTACGTACGCGTCAATTTGTGTACAATGTGAGAAATTTCACGTCACCTTATCAGACTATTACATTCAAAGAGGTGGAAGCCCATGACTGCCCCCCCCCCAGGCGCACTGCGCCACAATCCATTCTGTTAGAATGCACGCTGCATCAGTACAACTGCAATATCAGCAAGCTAGCGCTCGATTTTTCTTGAAATATTATATTAAATTGATGAACGTAGTAAAGCTCCTTCCCAGCAATGTTTTATGTAGGGTCCCATGATCTGAGCTTTTTAAAATTCCCCAGTTTGGCTTTGAAAAGCAATATTCCAACATCCATCTCCTTCTCCTTTGAGTACAAGTAATCTGAAAATTGACTGAATAGTGGTTCTGTAAGCGCAACATTCTAACCAAGAAATCTATGAAAAACCCATTGTATTGAGAATAGGGTTAACCCAATACGATACCTGGTTGTAAATATTGCACCAAAATGTTCTATATTTTCTCGAAAGCGCATTCGGTTGTCAATTTTGTAGCCTTCTGTGGTTCTAATCATCCCCCTATAAGCAGTTTATGCGAACCTTGGTGAATGCCTACAATGATGGAAAGGCAGCGATACTTCAGTTGCTGTTGGACGATAGATTCAGACAATGTTGTGCATCTTTCACCTAGCGCGGCTGCTACAGAGGTTCAAATCTCCAAGGTGGAAGTTTACATGAGGGCAAAACTTATGCGGGAGGCAAGATTCTATACTTTCCGGGCATGATGCTGCCTGCGCATCACACCACTGGTGCTGTCTGATCGCACGTAACATCCAGAATGTCTTCGTCTTCTATCAGCACTCACCCGTGTTGAGTGAGCCGGAGGCTTATGACAGCACTGAACCTGTTAATCTGAAGACCTTACTAGAGACAACGCTATACGTCTTTTTTAAATTCAGCGTGGTTGTTACAACCTGCAGGCGTAGACTTGCAATCATCAGTATATCACACTCCAATGCCTTTCATCTTCTCCTTTCCGCAGTCCAAACGCAATGTTTTTGTACTGAAAACCAGACCATTTCATGAGTGATGTTTTAACGCTTTCTCCAAGTCCAAGAAACTGAAATAAAGAAATAAATCTATAACAAATATAAAATTTTGATTAACCGTTTTCCGCTAATGCTCATATACTTCTTTATTCAGGCAGCAAGTGCGCTATATTTTCGGCGTATATTTACAACAGATCTGCCCAGCGATACGCCTGATCCAGAAAAATACACTCGTCTAGTACGTTTTATGTTTAGTCGTGGTAGCGAAGTGATTTTTTGGATCTTGTAAAAATAAACGAAAAATGAAATAAAATCTCAATGAAGAAGATTAATAATTTGAAGGAGAATATATCAGAGAACAAAACGGTATGTAGGACATTTTTTGACCAGCTTACCGAACATATATACTCCTTTAGAGAGCGGAAACTAGATGAAAGCTGTGGTGATAATGTCGAAACTAAAAGATCACTTGAAGCAATACTTGCTGACTTGCATGACATTTTCAACCTGGCATAGTCCCCATAAATTATCACAGCAGAATATTTCTTAATGAACTGAATACGAAACGAAAGTTTATTTGAACACTTATGGAATATTAATGTGGCTTCCGGCTGTTGAAGCCATGGAAGTCCTCTAGCCGGTAATTCTCAGGATCCTTTCGAATCCTCTGCTCGCCTTCCTCTTTTTGGAGTGCCACGCGGATTTCGACATTGTGGACCTTGTGTCTGTGCTGAGCCTCAAACATGGGTATTTAAGCATTGTCTCAATGATTTTACAATTATAAGCGAACGATTAATGTGCTACAGTCGATAGGCAGAGTATCTTGGACAGCCAAAAGGTATTTGAAAAATAAGACAGGGAATGCCTAATTTGACAGGCAAGGGAATAGGACAGGCTAGAGTCAAGGAATATGCGGGGCTACTCGGGAGGAGACTGTGCATGCGAATAGTTTGCCTTGCTTACGCTACAGTACGAGGTGTGTTACGGGATCAATATAGAAAAAAAAGTTACGTGATCAACAGAGAAAAAGCCTGGGAGCGGTACCAAAAGGCTCCATACGGCCTATTGATTGAACAAATTGACACCTACAAATTATGGACAGTTAGTAACTGACTGACTAGTAATAGCGACCCAGGTGTCGCTACAATTAAAAAAGAATAAATAGAGCTCGCCATTCATGCACAATCTACAATCCAGAGTAAGATCAAATGGAATGGGGCGCTACACTTACATAATTACACGAACTCCGCACTCCTTTGAAGATGCTGAAGTAGAAACAAGAATCAACATCAATTCTATTAAAATATTTATGCTAGTCGTCAGTACATTATTTAACGAAATTTGAAAGCGACGGCAGGTAATAATTTCGTTGTCACTCTTTGGAGTTACTATTAAGGTGTCTCTCTTACTACGGATAATATCTAACGAAGCACATCCGGTAGAAACACGAGTGAACGCCGCATGGGCCGTTACAAATATGGCATGCATGTCTGAAAAAGTCAATCACATAATTGTTGATCAGGTACGTCCCTCTGCTGTTATTCTGTCTGTATTGCAATCTGTTTGGGTGGAAGCAGTTGTAAGTGACATGGATCTAAACCACGCTGTATCGAAATTATTAGGTCAAATTATCGGTCTCGGAGACTCGCGAGGATTTAATGGGAGACGTGGAAGTCACAGATGGCTTTGTGAGCTGTTACTAAAGCCAATTTTAGGATGGAATTGGTGCATTATTGAGCGGTGTGATGTCGGGTACGGGCGAATTTCGGATACAGTGCATATGGG
This sequence comes from Heligmosomoides polygyrus bakeri, assembly GCA_947359475.1. Taxonomy (NCBI): domain Eukaryota; kingdom Metazoa; phylum Nematoda; class Chromadorea; order Rhabditida; family Heligmosomidae; genus Heligmosomoides; species Heligmosomoides polygyrus. Next base: position 98,106,593 of record OX375867.1, on the reverse strand, counting down.
CTCTGGGAAACATTGCTGCAGACTGTGGCGAATGCAAAAGAAAGTGCCGTGAGACCGGATTACTTACTGTGTGTTCACTCCCGCTTATAAGCGACCGAAAAATGTAGTAGGTTGTACGCTTTGTAGGTGATAGCCAGGATACTCGCACAAGGGACCCATTCCGAATTAAGTGACCTGAAGAACATCGTCTGGTGTGCGATGAATGTCATGCGTGGCGGCGTCCGGAACGGATCAGTACCTCTTCCCGTGGGTAAACTTGACTGTCTACAGATAATAAGAAAACATCTTTTCTCTAACGTTTACAAAAACATTACGCGTTATAGACAATACAATTGCTAACGACATCGTTAACTGAACTGACGCGGAAGTACACAATGTGGACAGACCTAGCGAAAGACTGCTTATGGACCTTGGCGTCTATCGCAGACGACATGCATCAAGGCACTCAGGTTTATCAACATTTTAATCTATTCCTATGTGGGGGATGCAAGATAGCAGCAGCCCTTTTTGATGAGAGAGAAGTATCATGGGATGAAGCTTCGAAAGGTGATCCTAAATATGAGATAAGGAACGGTCATATTGTTGCGGAGTAGCGAGCCCTTTCCACTCTGTTTTGATTGGGCTTTTCTAAAAATTAGTGCATACACCGACGCCAACAGCGAATGTGGAAGCAGTGTGGTTAGAGACAAGGGTTTGTGGTTATGCTCCCCGTACGTAGCTCCTTTGCACTTCGTAAAAATAAGATTTGAAAAGTCAATCGAAGCTTTCAATGTGAAATCGTAGCTGAAAACTTTGTCAGGAAGGAGACCACAGGGCATTTATATTCCCAAGATCGGATAAAATTCGGCACAATTTTAAACGTCCGAGGGAATTATTAGTTGTTCACCAAAACTACAAGAATCGGTTTCGAAGACTCTGTTAAATACATGTGCTAAACTATGGATAAGGTAATATGACATAACATATCGAACGACTTACCAGTTGAGCTGCTGAAGCCATAAAATAACAAGAACGAAAGAAACCAAAAATATTAAAACCATAGAAAGTACGTCAAGAACACACAAAGCTCAATGGCGCAAAGTATGCTCCATGGTTCAAAGTCAACACTGCTCGCTCGTTAAAATTCGGCCGAGGGGGAGCCATCGGTCGATAGCACTACGGTAATCGGGACGGTCGCTGTCGTTGCCGTCATCGGCGAGTACACCTTACGTAGGAAGCCTGTAATTGTGAAACTTCTACTGGTTAGCCATCCTTCCAAACAAGATTAAGCTATCTGCTCATTCAGATTGATGTGGTACTGAACGAACCAGGCTTGGTGGATTTAACATTCGAGATTCTGGATTCGGTAAGATGTACTCAGTAATCTTCGATATTACTGCTTCTGAATACGTGCCCTCCAGAGAATTAGAGCTATGGTAGTTGCGGGTACCTCATATAGCGCTGAATACCGTTGACAGAAAATGATATGTTTCGCACAAAAGCAAACAAGGGAGGCAATTATTGGGGTGACGCCATCTCCGCGCGGGAATTGATTTTCGAACTTGAAAGGCAGGGTGAGCATGTGTACTGTATTGGACGGGTTGGGCTCTCGTGTTCCCGCCAATGTCATGCCTTCGGTCCAGGATTCCAGCATCGCTAGCACTTTGTCATGATTTCTTATTGTTGTTCATTTCCGTCACATAATTTGTCTAGATATATTACACGTTAACTCTTACTTTGGCTATCAAAGTGGGAGTGAGTGATGGTGTGACTACTGAGTCGCAGAAAACTGGACGAGGGAAGGAACTCGGGATACGGCTTATTTTAACACATGCATAACAGATGGCCCACATCCTCTAGTTCCTTCTATTACCCAGCACCAAGCTTTGCTGCATGTTCTCCTCTGCTGACACCGTGAAAAGTATGGAACAAAGCTTAAAGTTAATGCTATAAGCGATTTCCCCAATATTATGACGTCATTTTTTGTTCTGTACCCATAACCGCATACAACCTCCTATTATATGTTTAAGAACAAAATATTTTCTATCAAAGTTAATTGTTAGGGTGACATGATGTGACCCTCTTCCGAACTACCATAGCTGCGGGAATCCTTGTAAGTAAAAGAAACATAGGAGTATCGACTAGACCTTCACTTTGCAGTATACCCGCGAATGGATAGATAAGGCATGTGATGTATGTGGGTGTTTTTCTCCTTTCTTCCACGTGCAAGCTAAGTTAACCATTTCACGACACGGGTGATTTTCGTGTGACCGCTGCGCGGGACAGCGTGCATTTTTCCCAGGGGGTGCAATAACTTTACAATTTTTGCATTATTTGTTAGACATGAATAATACAGTAACCAATGAAGTTTCCCATGAACTATCGTAGATATTAGTAGACCCTGTGATTATTATCGTACTATTAAATGTTTGATAACATTCCATGAACAATTTTTATGATGCTGTCTGACGACATCGTCGGACATTCTCCCACGCGGCAGAAAAAGTGTCCGACGATATCGTCGGACGATGTCGTGAACGGGTTAGCCGTTGACATCCAGCACAAGATGTCTGCAATTTTCCACTCCAAATATAAATTTGTGGAGCCGACTTGGATTTCAGCCTTTAACCGAACTTCATCATGCTGCACTGCGGATATTGGGCAACATAATCACTGGAAACGATATCCAAACGGCAGCTATCATATCACATTCGCGATTTTATGACATTTTGGTGAGTTCGCAAACATAGTGAAGTAGTGACTCATGATAATGACAATGTCACATTTAGCGACGATCGTTGTCGTACACGTCACGTTGCGATGTTCGCAGAGAAGCTGCCTGGATGTGCTCAAACATTGCTGCCAGCAGACCAGATCATGCGGATGTGAGCATTGATAAAACTGTAGATGCAATGGATTAGAACAATAGATGGAAAGTGACGTTATTTGCCTAACCAGGAGACTATCTCAACGGTAGGTCGGAACGGCCCAAGTGTTGCATATGAGCAGAATCGTCTCTCTCTGGGAAAGAGCGAAATGCTAATATCTCGACATTGGTACAACTCTGTGAGAGTTAGGGACGACGGAAGTTGGGCCGTTGGCGGCGTTTGCTCTCTGCCTGCTCGCAATTGGCGGGCTCAAGTTGGCTGGAAACAGCGATCATGGGGATTACAGCTACCTCCTGCGCCACCGCCGCTCGCTCGTCATCGCTGTTTCCAAACAACTTGATCCCCCTTTCGTGCGCTGGAGAGCTAACGCCGCCAACGGCCCAGCTTCCGTTGTCCCTAACTCTGCTCAGAGTTGTTTTGGGGTCGAGATATTTGCGGTTTGCTGTTTCCCAGAGAGGCAATTCTGCCCATATACAACAATTGGGCCGTTCTGACCTACCGTTGAGATGGTCTCCTGGTAAATGTAAGAGTCAGCTAGCATGTTAGATTTTCTTGAGGAGTTTGGCAACAATCTGCCGAAAATATAATGAAATTTGGAACTGTACGGCAGACTGTTATGGTGCTACCTTTACCTGAATACATGTTGAAGGATTTTGGCTTCGAACGATGTTCATCTTGCGATTTGTGCGCCAACGCGGTACTCAAAAAATCGGCGCAATGCGAGTTGGAGGGGAGCAGTCCATCAATACTCAAACACAAGTACGATGCGGCGTGGCATTTCTGACGTGTTGGACGAGTTTTTACACGTTTAGCGGTGTGAAGCGGTGTTTGACCTAGGTTGACCCTTCCCGTTGCAACTTGCATTGCGCGTCAGGTTATGTACATAGTGGGTAATTCCACGTCACTATATCTGAATGCTACGTTCAAGCAGATGGAAGCCCATGGCCGCTCCCCCTCCCAGCTCGCATTGTGCTAAGAAATCCTACAAGAGAACCGGAAGGACGGGTAAGCTGGGCCAAACACGTAGGTTTTTTAACTCAAAAAGACTTCTTGGGATGGCATTTCCCAACTTCCCAAGGAGGACTAGCGCGAGCTGACAACGCGTCATTAAGTAGTACTTTATATATCCCCGGTGTCTGGTCATAGCCAAAACAAGAGGCAGACGGCCGAAGCACTACTGCCGCCATTAAGCGGCTGACTCTCCCTCCTCCTGAGAAGGGACTGCTATCAAGTGCAACTCTTGCACGATGACGGCATCACTCCATTGTGATTAGTCTGACGTGCCGTTAAAGTCTCTTTTTCTCTGGCAGAGACTCTATGTCGGTTTGTCATTCTCCTGCAAGAACGCTTCAAAAAGCTTCCTGTAGTGTTCAATGCCATCTAACGAGGGCTGTAGTTGACAGAGCGCCGCATTCGTTTTCAAATTAACACATTACATAGGTAATTATTAGGCTGTCCTGAAATTAATGCAGGTTTTCGACCTCCAACTTTAGAGTGGGATTTTTGGAAAAACTTTTCCTGGAATAGTGCATAATTGTGTTTCTTACTATGCTATTCGTTTTTACTATAGTTTACTTCACGGCAGATTTTATAGGCTATAAATGGACGTGTCAAAACAGCGATTTCGCTAGATTTACTTCTATGAGTTCAAGATCGGCCGTAATGATCGGCCGGGAACAAGTCGGAACACCAACCAGGTATGGGACCGAGGAATTGTTAACGAAACTACGGTGATGCGCTGCTTCCGTAAATTTCGTCGAGATGAATTTGTTCTTGAGGATGAGGCAGGTCGCGGACGTCGCTCTGGCACTGATGACTAGTTGAAGACCTTCGTGGAAGCAAATACACGTGTGACCGTGCGAAAACTTGCGAAAGAACTCTGCTAAGCAAATCGAGTACTTGGGAACATCTGCGAAAAATTGGAAAGACGACGAAGTGATAAATGGATACCACACGAGTTGAACGACCATCAAAAAAATCGTCGGTTCGAAGTGTCGTCAGCGCTGCTTCTTCGCAACAAGATCGATCCATTCTTTGACCGTTTCCTAACTTGTGACAAGAAATGGGTCCTCTACGATAACCGGCGACGATCGGCTAAGTTGTTGGACTGCGATGAAGCTACGCAGCAGTTCCCGAAACGAAAGCACCAAACGAAGATCATGATAATTGTTTGGTGGTCTGTTTCTGTGTTACTTCACTACAGTTTCTTAAATTCGAGCGAAATATTAACGGCTGAAAAGTACTTCCAACGGATTGACGAAATGCGAGAAAAATTGGCGAAAGACCGGTTCTTCTCCACTACAACGCGCGACCACATGTTGCGCATCCGACGCTGCAGAAGTTGAACGAGTTGGGCTAGGAAACTCTACCACATCCATCATATTTCTTAGACCTTTCGCCAACCGATTACCACTTCTTCAAGAATTTGAATAAGTTCTTGAGCGAGAAATGCTACAATAACCGAGCCCAGGTGGAAACTGCCTTCGACGATTTCACCTCGCTCCAGAACTCCGCACTTCTAGGCAACACGGATTAGTAAGAATCCAGGATGTAACTCCAACGCGACGTCGCACTCTAGCCGCATGCGACGTCGCGGCACTGAAACGCGCGGACGGTGACGCATGGCTAGCCGCGTAGCACGAAATTCTGCCAATGTTCAAGTTTCTCTTTAGTCGTTCAGGCCTATGTTGCTCTCTCGAAGGTGATCATTCGCATCATCATGCGACCAGTTAACAGAAGGGAGCACAGATACCTGACCTGATCTGCAGATTGCACATCCAACACGGCACACAAGTGACGTTGGATGGCTGCAGTAACCCATAATGCATTCACGGCAGAACACATATCAAAAGTTTATAAGAACTGAAAACAGAGCATTGTCGTAGACAATGGGAAATTACGAACAGCTTTGGGCCGCTCGACCTCCATCCGTTTGGCTTCATTCACTCATTCACTTTGAACACGCGCAAATAAGTCTCGAAATCCCTGCACGTCAAAACCCAAGTCGGGATGACTTTGAGAAAGCACAGTGTTTCTTAAAATTAAACGAATAAAATGAAATTGAAATAGTTCACAACACAAGCTACAGCGCTGACTATTAATATAGAGAATAATATGATAGCATCGTTGCCGGATCCTTTAGCGAGCGTCCCATTGTCACTAGCATCATAGCATCAACACGACTTGTAGACTGATGGTATAACAATAAGCATGTAATCCTTAGCAGATAAGCGAAGAATTCCCTAAAAGGAGGCCAGGAATGGGATACAACTACTTTCCGTCTTCTACGCAAAAAGCGCGTTCGGCAGTCGCCAGCACACACTTCCGCTATCTAGCGCGCTCAGCAGCAAGACGCGACTACCGCGCGCGTATGACGTCACTAGCCGTCCCTGTCGGAAGCAGTCGGATCGCGACAACTGGTCCAATTTCGTCGCGCACTGCGCTGACGCCAGAGGGGGTGCGGAGTTGGAGTTATGTCTGCTCCCAAGGATAAGTAAGCAGGTATCTCGTTGGCAAAGATGTGTAAACTCGAATGGTTCGTACTTCGATTAAAAAAGTTGTGTTTGAGCCGAGGTATGTCGTTTTAAAGTTCGAGGTCCAAAACTGCACTAATTTGCGAACAACCTAATATTAACCATATCTCAAACTGCAGCCTGTTATATTCTCCTTCCTCTTCAAGTTCTATACAGCCCTAAGTTTCCAGTTCGCGCCTGCTAGTTAACAGACAATAGCTATCGACGGGTTGCACGTCGGTACTGATTTTCAAGCATTTCCCAGCTAACTCACAAGTGCAACGAAGTTGTATGTACTCTCAACAACGTACTAATTGGACCGATTTCCATACCGTTCCTGGTGCTGGTCTTACCATCATAAAGTTGAGCATCGCAGTCGACACAGAATGTGATTCTTAGCGAGCTTCTATAGCCTTCTAATATATTGTCTCTTTGCAGTTGCTGTTTGTCGACTGGAATGTATTTGCGATGTTACTAGAAGGTGTGAGTTCAACAGAGAAAAAACTTAAAAAGGTACTTTTTGGATGGGACTTTACAAGTGGTTTCGTCTATTTAGCGGGACCTTCCTGATTGTATCCCAAGCAGGGGTGCACAGTAACGGCTAATGATTTAACGCTGATAACGAATTAATAGCATTTCTCTTTAACATCTGGCTTAAGGATTTAACGGAATGTTTCGGAAATTTAATGTAATTTTTATCGCTTTTTTTTTTGAAATTGGAACTTATCGACGATCCATCGACAAATTTGCGAATCTCGGGCTTGTAATAACTGACGGGAAACTTCTTTTTAAGAATTCATCGTAAAGTAGAAAGCACTGCTGAAAATAATTGATCTTAGGACGAAATAGGGCGCTATTGAACAGTTGTGAATAAGCCCTGCGCATAGCTCGCTGTACTCTCCACTCCTCCCCCCCCCCCCCTCACGCCCATCATCCCTCCCCTGAACTTGCTGAACAGATCGAAAGGATCTCTTCCAAATTTAGGAGAGGTAGGACTCATATCGGAATCCATCATTTTCACGTCAAACTGAACCGCACTTCGAAATCGAACTAGGCGTAATCCAGATTTAAGTCGAGAATCTCTATAGCGGCTTTCACACTCCCGTTGCTGTTGTTGCGCAACCGATGCCGTAATGATGAAATATAGCAACAACAGCAACGAGGGGGCTTTCACACTGCTGTTGCCGCAGCCCCGCTTCAGCAACACCGGCATTGGTTGCGCGGGCTTAGCAACAAGAAATGATCGCCATCATTCCTTGTTGCTGATGCTCGTCAACGAAGGCAAATCACAGGTCTTATTTCATTATCTCATCTCACCGCGTTGCAGCTGCAACAATCATCGAACTCCGCCCCTTTTTCGTTGCTCGTTGCTGCAACAGCAGCAAATGGCAGTGTAGAAGCCGCTTATGCCTTTAGCTTTCCATAGAACTCTGGACAGAGACCTAGGCCGTGTGAAGGAGCTCGAAACGCAGATTACAATATGCGAACCAAATTTGCTAAATGGATCTCCTGAGCAAGGTCGAGTGCCGCCAGTGTCGGCATCTTACAAGAAAAACTCCAAACTTGCGGTGAATTGTGCGATGCAATTTTTACAGGATGCAGGGTCCCGTGTGGGGGAGGGGGTCCAAAACCGTAGTTAATTCTTTCGGAATGCTCTTCTGTGAACGAAAAAAGCGCGAAAACGTGAGCGCGAAGTTAACGCCCTGCTGCCACACCGCAATGTGGTCGGTTGGCGCGGTGGATAACGATTTCGCCTCTCGGGCGCACCGAGTGGGTTTTACGGTTCGGCTCCCGGTGTCGCCAAAGTTTCCGCACACATCTGGGTCGTTATTATTATGTGCTTGCGAGATCACTGGAGTCGACTTGTGCACGATTAGCGCTTTAACTGTATCATCTCAACAATGATATCTTAAATGCATACAAACACACACACACGAATTTGGCTCGATACTGGTAAGTGCTTAACACCTGCTAAAAGCATTAATCATTTACAAATCTACTCCTGTAATCACGCATGCACGTAATAACAACTACCCGATGTATGCAAAAACATTTGCGACACCGGGGAGCCGAACTCGGTGCGCATGAGCGGCGACACCGCTATCCACTGCGCCAACCGACCGCATTCTGCGGTGTGCCAGCAGGGTGTGAACTTCGCGCTCACGTTTTCACACGCCTTTTTCGACCACAAAAGAGCATTCCTAAAATTATTTACGATGGCTTTTGACTCCCCACACGGGGCCCTACATCCTGTAAAAATTCCATCGCAAAAGTTTAGAGGCTCTCATTGTTATTTTTCATCAGTGACACCCTTCAACCTCAGTTCCCACACATTATTGAACATAGGCCTGGTAACAACTATCATTTATTTTTTCAAGCTCTTTGAAAGGCGAAAGATAACAAATCACCTCATCTCACCTAAGGTAGGTCGAAAACGGATACAATGCTCGTGGCCTGCGTCCAATTTTATCCCCATTTACAAATTTTGGGCGAAATTGGTGCATCTGACCTAGTCTCCCTCACCCTCACTTCAAGCTAGGTCGAGGTTTGCAGCTCGACCATTATTATTTAGTGTCATTTTTACCATTTTTAGTGGTAAAGGAAGAGATTGCGCAATGTCCTCGTCCAAGACGTCGCAATTTTTATTCGACTGATAGCGAAATTTCTGTTTGCATGGAGTTTTACACCTGTGAACGATACAATACTTGCTGCTTTATGCAAACAGCATTTACACTATCTATCGCGATGAGCTTCTCGAGTGCATGGCGCGATCTGTCCTTGACTGCTGCCCTGTTGCGCTTTAAACCAAAATCCAAGCTATTATTTTTTCTCAAAAATATAAATTTTGTTCAAATTTTTAATGTTATTCATTCGGGCAACTGAGCTAAAAATTTCAAGATGGTCATGCGAAAATTCTCTGAACAAAAGATATTCTAACCTTCTCTAGTGCTCTAGTTCTCTAGAAAATATTCTAACCTTCTCTAGTGCTCTAGTTCTCTAGAAAAGAGTCTCTAGTGTTTAGATTAGCTTAGAAGTGTCCAATGTGACGTGAAAAGTGCCTTATTTGATTTGAGGAGTCCAATTCGACGTGAAAATGGTGTACTCAGCCTCGTCCCACGCAACTAGGAATGAGCTTGAGCTTCGCATGAGTATATAGCGATTTCTTGTTCAATTCAGGCGTGTAAACTTGCCTTCCATCATGGCTTCCTTTCTTGCAGGAATGCATGTGGACAATTGTAAACTTACTTACTGGAGCAAACCCAGATAAGACAAGGTTTATGGTAGCGGCAGGTAAACTCGATTCTCTTCACAATTAACGATAAGCTCGCATCGTGGGACCAGATTCATCAACGACTTACGTAACTTTAACGGAATTGTAAGCTTATCAAGTGAAATGGCGAGCGGTAAGCCGCGTTAAAAACTCAGATAACACGGCTTATCGCTCACCATATCGCTTGATAAGCTTAAAATTCTCCGTTAAAGTTACGTAAGTCGTTGATGAATCCGGCCCCTGAGGCCGCAGTCATATCTGACGAGTGACACAATACATTGCCCGCGGATCGATGCATCAATCGATCCAATGATCAATCGATTCATCCTGATTTATGCCTCGCTCGCGGGCTATGATTGAACCCAGAACGTTCTCAATTAGAATTAGACGGGTGGTACTCTTTTCTCACCGTTTTATTCCCTTAGGTGTGTTCTACCAGCTGCCGACACTACTGTCGACGTCAGATTTCCGACTAACCGAACGAACACTGCAAGCAATACGCCTGCTATTACCATTCTATCCGGAGCACGCCATCTATGTGAAAGACTCGAATATGTTGTCATTAGTGAAACCACGATTTCTAGAAACTGACGTGCATATACAGGTGAGGTATTGGCCGCAAAAATGACATGAAGACCAGTTTAGACCAGGGACCGGATTCATCAACGACTTACGTAACGAGAATTGTTAGCTTATCAAGCGATATGGTGAGCGATAAGCCGCCTTATCTGAGCTTTTAGCGCGGCTTATCGCTCACCATATCGCTTGTTAAGCTTACAATTCTCCGTTAAAGTTACGTAAGTCGTTGATGAAACCGGCCCCAGGGGTGCACATTTAACGGTTAAGGATTCAGCGGATTTAACGAATTAACGGCTTTTCCCGTTAAAATCCGGCGTGCCGACTTAACGGAAATTTTTAGAAATTTAACGGAATTTTTAAGAGACCTTTTTTCTCAGTAAGTTTATCACCTTCCCATCAGTCTTCACAAACATTGTAGGCCCTTATCCTCCCAATGGGCGCGTGTAGCGCAGTCGGAGCGCGTGTAGCGCAATCGGAGGAGGCGCGAGTGTCGCGTGCACTCGATACCAGGTTCCTGGTTCGGATTTCCCGCCCAGGCCAACCAAGCCTTCCATCCCTCCGGGGTCGGTGAATTGGTACCAGACTTCTCTGGGAAGGATAGAGCGCTGACTTGTTCATCGGCTGGCCACCGCAAGTCATTGTATGGCCAAATACGCATTCATGTCGCCTCCACGACATCCCGTAGAAGTAGAATGCGCTGGCGCATCCCAGAAGGGATTGAGTAACGCCGTCCTTTATCCTTTATCCTTTATCCTCCCAATTAGCACTATTCCTGAGAAACTATTGAAATCAGCAAGAATATTTTGACGTTTTTATGCTATTCTCATGCCTTCTGTGGCGCATTTAAATTTTTGGAAATAATGCAATTGGAGCTAGGAACGTTCTTCGTCAAGCCGCCAAGCACGTCAACAAATCCAGAAAGTTGTAGTGATCTGATCTCCTCATAAGATATGGTTATCCTCACTTGGCGCTGCTTATGCCAGAATACTTTGCTCGCCACCTATAGCAGTCGAAAAGGAGAGAATGTTTTCAGTCAGTCGGCGTGTTTTAAATGATTTGAGAAAAGCGCTAGTGAAAGGCTAAAGAACGCCATTTTGGGATGCGCCACGCATTCTACTTACACGGTATGACCTGGAGACGATTTGAATGCGTAATTGGCCATGCAGTAAATCATCTGTGGTGGTCAGCAGATGAGAAAGTCAGCACTTTATCCTTCCCAGACAAGTCCGGTACCAATTCACCGACCGAAAATTCACCGAAGGGTGGAAGGCCTGGTAGGCCTGGGCGGAAAATCCGAACCAGGAATCTGGTACAGGATACGGATGCAAAGGCCGGCACCCCCTCCGACTGCGCTTTGGAAATCTACGTTCCTGAACGTTAACACGTCGACGACCGTGTGGGACCGTGTGACACGATGTCGTGTCAGGGTTCCGACGATTTAAAAAATCGATTGGTCTGACGCACAGGACCAGCGGAAATCGTACGCTCTTTTTTTCAACATTCCACTGATGGGCCTTAAATTGTATTTTTATTAGTTCTTTCTGTACTTAGCGAGCTGGTTCTGGCATCGAGATTGTACACGCTCGTAGAACAGTCAGACAGAACGGTTTCGCAAAGAACTAGGAAAGGGGGAACTCCTGGTTTGGCCTGATTCCACATTTTAAGATGCCTTGTCGATGTGGGCACCAGCCCGTTAAGTACCGTTCTCTTGATTGATAATCCCATACCTGGTGTTATTCCACACCATGAAGATAATTTGTTGCTGAAGGCTTGTTTATTTTCCTCTCCACACCTTGTTGATAATTAATTAAGTTACATTGTAGTGTTACACTCAATTCCTTGAGCTTTAGCTGTTGAAATGATATCTAGTTTGTAGCTAATTGTATTTTTTTAACGAAATTTAACGATTTACCGGAAATTCAACAAAAAATCTCCGTTAAAAAATTCGTTAAAATAATTTAACGCATAGAACTTTGTGTGCACCCCGGGGTCGGATTTGTCAACGACTTACAAAACTTTAACAGAGAATTCTCAGTGGAAAACTCAAATAACGCGGCTTATCTCTCACCATATCGCTTGAAAAGCCGCACTATCAGGGATTTCGGCAGTAATTTCTCCGATAAATTGCTGTGAGTCGTTGATGAATCCGACCCTGGTTTAGACTTCAGTCGTGTTGTGATGTCTTCAGTGAGAATCCTAGCAAGACTTTTCATTTTATAGAAGCTAATTGCCTGTACTTTTTTTAGGAGCTCAAAAACCAAATCGAATTGATGATCAACCTTCGATCAATACCAGTTGTTCCGCCATGTACATACACATTCGTCTATTAACACAAGCACACACCGTTTTCTCAGTGAACACAATAAGAAATGATCTCTGTCTTGCGGTGTATGTTGACCACAAAATGTGCTTTGTAAATGATTAAAACCTTTCATTAACCAGACTTGAAGCTATTTTTACGATAGAAGGTCAAATACGTGCATGTCGAGTAGGAAAGGTCATTCGTTACCTCCTTCATAGGGCCCATGCACATTTCTGCGACAGCGGGGCGCGGCCATGATGAAGGATAGGGCCGCGACGGGCGCGGCGCTACACTGCGACACGTGCCGCAGGGGGACCACACTCCTGCGGCTGTCGCGGCGGCTATCGCAGGTGACGCCGCGCTGAGTGCCGCAGGCTGGAATGGTTCAGATCATTCTTGGCGGCGCGGCATGCACGTGGACGTCAGTCCCGTTGCCTATAACGATGCTATAACGCGATCGGCGGATTTCGCGGAGGTAGCCGTCGCCCCACTTGCCGCGCCGCGGTGTCGCAGAAATGTGCATGGGCCTATACGCCGTCTATTCGCCGAGAAAATTTGTAATTATCCGTTGTGGCACTATATATTCTCCAAGTTCTCGCTTCGTAAAATCTCTGCATTTTCTTAACATATCAATATTTCTGTGCCGAACAAGGTTGTAAAGTGGATCAATTTTATTGACCGGCCTAACGTTTCGACCTATTCATCGTCTTCACAGGCCTAAAAGATGCCGAAAAGCATTTTAAGACTCCCAGCGCAATAGAATTATGCATATCCGCTGATCCACTGTTTACGCGGCATCGTTACCGCTGCTGTTAGAATTTAAGACACAAGTGCTCCGACACGCCTAACGGCGTGTCTCGCACTTGCGCGCTTCGCGCGACCTTGTTGCATCACTGTGACCTATGGAAAGTAGTTTTTGTAAAATAAAAAATTCACTAGCATCTAGGAGCTGGTGCGTACTTTATCGGCATCAAGCCCTTCACCACTTCGGTACCTTCATCATAGACATTCTTTCCTCACCGGCCAGTAATGTCATTGGTTTGTGCTGCGCAGTAGTTCTGTCCCTCAGGTTGTTCCTTCGCAATTGTTCTCATGCTCAACAGCTTGCGTTTCAAGTTGTCGTTGACATGTCTTTCGAAGCCAGGTTCCCCTTCTTCTTATTGGATCTAATTGCTGGTCCGGCTTTACTGGTCTTCTCTTCCCCTCTTTAGTCCCCCTTACTGGTCCCAACTATTGGCCCACTTCTTTGTTTCTACTATTGACACCTACTGGTCTCTTCTTGCTGGTTTCCCCATCCTGCCCCTCCTCCAGGTTCTTCCTTTCCTTTCTGGGCCCGGATTCATGAACGATTTATCGGCGGGTAAGTGCAAAATTTACCCCCACTCCCCACTTACGCGCGATCGAGGTAAATGCTACCCCGTCGGAGAACATTTACCTCCAAGGCGAGGGTTTCGCTCCGCTGCCATTTTCTGGCCCAATGCATGCCTCCGCTGGCCCTTAGCCAGCTCTGAGCTGGCCGCCAGCCGCAAATTCAATGCCTGGCAGGGGCGCCTAGTTGCCGTCGCCATGTGCACGTCCTTCTCCGCACTTCGGTGAGTTGTTCTACCTTTTCTTTTTCTCTATTAGGCTTGCACTCTGCACTCCCCTCTGCTCTGCCCCCCCCCCCCACTCCCCCCCCCCCTGCACTCTCTTCTCATTCCATGATTTTTTGGGCTCTGTAGACCATGGCGGCCCAAAATGCCACTTATTTTTAAGTGAATTGCTTCCTTTAGTGGCATTGTGGGTCGGCTTGGGCCACCATGAGCCTGATCCACCATGCAAATCGTAATTTGCGATTTGCGTTGGTGGACTATGCTCGTCCGCCGCCTTAGCCTTCCTTGGCACATGTTGTCTATGGAGGCTACTGTGGTGGATGCCACCCAATATTAGTCGTGTAGGCCCACATTTACCATTGTTTCTGTACTTCCTGCTATGCTACTAGTTTCCACCCCTCTCCCTCCCTCCCCCCCCCCCCTCGCCCAACCCCAGATTTCAAATTTCCTTTTCCCTAAATACGATGCTAGTGTCGGTGCCAGCGACGTCCCAGCAGCAAGTATGGCTGCTTGGTTTCGGTGTTAGCTGATGCCAGCGGGCCAGCGGAAGCGTGCACAGTGGGTCAGAAATTGACCGCGGAGCAAAACCCTCGCCTTGGCCGTCATGAATCAGAAAACGGAGGTAAGTTCGGGTAAAGTGGCGGCGAAATGGCCGTCGAGGTAAATGAAGGTAGAATTTACCTGCGGCCGCGTTCATGAATCCGGCCCCTGGTCGCTCTCCTGGTCCACCATAAAGGTCCCCCTCACTGCCCTTCTCCACCACTCCCTTAGTGGGCCTCCCATGTCCACGGCATGGTCGGTGACACGTATTCAGAATCAGGATGCTTGCTGCGGGACGAGGGGGTCCGTTTTCTGGATCAAGCAGCTCAGAAGCGCGCGCAGTCGCCGCTGTGTCGAGCATGATGAGGCTATGCATATGGCAGATTCCTTGTTCTCCGTACTAAATCCCTTACGGCTCCCTTCTTGTTGGTTCCCCGTCCTGGTCGCGCCTCCAGTTCCCTTCCTTCAAGTCCTTCAAGTAGATTACTCCTCCCCCCCTTCGGGATCTTCCCTACTACTCTACCCCAATTAAGTAGGCCTCCGCTCACGACACGACGACGACGAGCGAACGCCTATTGTGTGACATTGGTGTCACATCCTCTAAATCCAGTCTCTCTTAATGGTAATGGATCCCCTTGCTTATCCTCCTTACTGTCCCCCTCCCCTTATTGGTAACCCTAATGATCCCTACATATTGCCTAAACTCTTCTTGGTGCCACCTCCTGGCCTGCTTCCTTGTTCCCCACATTGACCATCTCGATGCTCCTCCTGGTCGCTGCCTCCTGATCGCTGTCGGTTCTCCACCCTCGAAGTTCCCCTTCTACCTTTACCCCTTTAGTAGTCTTCTCGTGCTAATGGCACGAAGTCGGCTTCTGAATCTGGACGCTCAGAAACGCGCGTAGGTGCTGTAGTGTTAAGCAGTAGAGGGCTGCATTCCCCTGCTGCAGCAACATCCCACGTTCAACAGCAAATTTTGCGCGCGCTGTAGATGATGAGGCGTATCTCATTCAGGTTAGTTTCTTGCTCCCAGTCGTGTGCCAGAGTGGTCCAGTGGATCCTCCTCGTTCGAGGGACACGAAGAGCGTCATATCGGTCGTTCAGGGCTTTAACGAAGAAGTCCGAACAACGCGCTGGTGGGCGTCCTGATGTTCTCTTGACATCCCGCGGAATCCAGTCGGTGATGGCTCTCGTTCAGCGGGTGTCGCATTACGTGGCCGGCCCACCTAATTTTCGAGGACTTGGCCCATGCGACAGCGACTCTGCTCTTCGAACGTTGGCGAAGCTCGGAACTCAGGAGGCCTTCTCTCACTTGCGTGGCCGTGTCACTCCGAGCATCGTCCTCTCGATTCCACGCTGAGCGACGCTGATCGCGTGTTCATCCTGCTTTCGTATAGCCCAGGTCTCGGAGGCGTATGTTAGGGCAGGAAGAAGAGTGGAGTCGAATAGGTGGGCACGGAGTCGGACGTTCTTCGTATTCTTCGCGACTTTTTCGACGCTCTTGAAAGGTCCCCAAGCTGCTCGTTTCCTCCTGCTCAGCTCTGGTGTTAGGTCGTTGGCCATGTTGACTTCGCGACCCAGATACACATGGCTGGAGCATTCGGAGATGTCCGTTTCGCTGAGCGAGAATGGGGCATCAGAAACTTGTCCGTTCCTCATGAACATCGTCTTCGTAAGATTCAGCTGCAGTCCAACGTTCCCACATACACGATGGAAGTCGGCCAGCATTCGCTTCGCCTGACTGATGCTCGATGTTATGAGCACGATGTCGTCAGCGAAGCGCAGATGGTGCAGTTGCCTGCCGTCGACCTTCACTCCCATGTCTTCCCATTCTAGTTCGCGCATGACGTTTTCAAGGGTGGCGCTGAAGAGCTTCGGGGATATGGTATCCCCTGCCGAACCCCCTCTTTACGTCGATGAGGACGTCGTTGTAGAATGGTGAGGTCTTGGTCGTGAATCCACTGTACAGCTCTCGAAGGATTCTGATGTACTGAGCAGGAGAACGCCCTGAGCGAGCAGGGCTTCGAGGACCGCTTCAGTCTTGACGGAGTCGAATGATGGTGATCGGTGGTGATATCCCACATAGGTTAGATCATTCGACCGCCCTCGCTGTAGATGATGCCGCGTATCTCGCCTAGGTTAGATCACTCGACCGCTCTCGCTGTGGATGATGCGGTGTACCTCACTTATGTTAGATCACTCCACGGATAAACTCTTTTATATATAGGTGGTGATACTATAGCCGCACGCACACTTTGCACACCGCTTTTTACTTTGGAGATCAGATCCGCCCACATTCCACTGTCGCACGTGGAACTGCGCCGCAGCGGCAGTGAGGAGTGCCCGAGCTCATTCCTCGCTGCCACTGCGGCTGCGGCCGCTGCCGGCAGCACTCCGCCGCCGTTGTGCGACTCCGCCTTGCACGCAATGCCTCAGCGTGGCTGCTGCACCGCCGCTGTTGAGTGTGCATGCGGCTTATGTCGATCTGCTCTGGTTGTACTGGGTATACCATGTCTTAAGCACAGGCACGTCGTCTGTGGTTAGAAAGCTTTTGTAGATGAAATATCGGTCTCATACGCCTCAAAACGAAGCTCGGTACGTTCTCTATCTGACGTTCTTCTTCTGATTCTGATGAGCTTCTGGTGTTATTTCTTACTGTTATGACCGGAACAATTTCAGATTCTAGACCCACTCTGGATGTACTCTTATGTGGGGTGTTAGTTGCTGAGGTCATTGGATTCCTTTGGGTTCAATAGCAGGATGCACCGTTGCGATGACGGCTTTTCCTACTCTTTTTTACTAAGTTTCATTTTCCAGAAGAGTCTTAGAGATAGGGTGAACTAGATAGAGTTAGCTACGCCAAGGAAGGTGGAACACACTGACCTATCGTGAGCTGCACGTTGAAGAAAACCACGCCTATGTGAGAGTACCCCCCAACCCTCATAGCAGAGACTTTTGATCCCTCTTCATGTGCTCAAAGAGCAAAGTTCTGGTTCCAACTTGGATGGCAACAGCCGCTCTCTACCACGACGTACATTGTTGTTCACGGCGCACTCCAAAGGCAAGCTGGACAGGCTAAGAGCATTTCCTAAGTGGAACGACTGGGAATTTCGATAGAACTCCTCAAACGGTCACTCTACAGGCTCTCGCGCCCACTCGATTGATAGGTTCGATTCTGTATGCATTGTTCACGGCGCACTCCAAAGGCAAGCTGGACAGGCTAGGAGCATTTCCTAAGTGGAACGACTGGGAATTTCGATAAAACTCCCCAAAGGTCACTCTACAGGCGCTCGCGCCCACTCGACCTCACTTTGCGAGACTCGCGCCCACTCGATTGATATGTTCGATTCTATATGCGTTGTTCACGGCGCACTCCAAAGGCAAGCTGGACAGTCTTAAGGCAATTTCTGAGTAGGGCGGCTAGGAATTTCAATGAAATTCCCCAAACTGTCACTCTACTGGCTCTCGCGCGCACTCGATTATTTATGTCCGGCCTATATGCATTCAACTCTATTGATTTATATGTCAAGAGATAGAGCTCGGCCTGCTGAACTCAAATATGTGTTTATTTTTACAAGTGCTTGATTTTATATAACTTTTTTTATATAACTTTTTATATATAACTTTATATATAACATTTTATATAACTTTTCGGGAATTGACCAAAAGACATGCGCGGTACTGTAGTTACTCGCGATTAAATCGCCAAAGGTCGCGACGAGTTGTCCATCGAGAATTGGACGAGTTGTTTCACGGTACCCAGGCGGTCGTTGAGTGACCACTCACTTCGTCAGCTCGTCATTCGGCAGTGTACGCTCGATGGTTAGATCGTCAGTGGAATCTCCTGATTTTCTTTTTTTAAACTTTGAACTGTTTTATCGTGTTAATTTTGTTTCTTTCCTATATCCCTGTTTCACATGCTGGTCGTGCACCTCGTCTTTTTCTGGTTTCTCCGCGGTTTTCCATGTGAAACTTTGCACTGAAACCCGCCAGCCCTCGGTGCATTAGGGACCGTCACGTGCACAGGCGGTCCCGCAGGGATTATCTGGTTTCGAATTTTCGCACAAATAGCTCGCCTATGCCTATATTGGCTTAATTTTTTGCATTTGAGAGCCGGTCTGCGAAAGCTGCTGAGAAACGACGAATTTCTGCTCTCATTTCGCTTCTATTCCCAATTTATTTCACCAGCTACAAAATCTACCAGCGATTCTTCAGTGATTGATAAACTTACAACCGGAAAAAAAACCCGTCTGAGTTGTCCACCGCAGTTTTAGGGAAATAGAAATTAGAATTAGGAAAGCGGAATTCAGGGAAGTCGTAACGGGACCACGCAGTTGCCTATCTCTCTGCTAATTAGTCGCTGCAGCTAGTGATACTTGCGTCCTTGTCCGGCGCAAATAGGGTCAGGAGGGAGCTTCTGGTGGGCAGGAAATCCCATAGAGCGTCGTTAATGTTCCGCATCCCTGGCTTGAACGCATAGAGCATGTTGTAAAGGTGCTCCACGGCTAATAAAAACAAGGTTTGAATCGCGCGGCTGTGGGCGTTGCGCACCGGACAACTCGGACGGCTTTTCTTTTTCGGTTGTAACTGTATCGGCGAGTCGATTCTTCGGGGTCGTTTAGTGTGCGTGCGACGCGCGACGCGATGCATGTGTGGTGGCCAAATTGATCGAGCGAGGCGATTGATCGATTCGGCCTCTACACATGGCATCGCGTCGCGCACGCTCTAAACGACCCTTCCTTGTACTGATCAGTTCTTTTCAGGAACAAGGTATGACATGAAGCACAGAAACGTCGAGCGTGTGCTTCCGCCTGATTCTGATGACGCTGTTAAGGCCAGCATTGATCAAGAGAAGCTTTGTGATGGCATATCCACACAGACGTCCGCTGTGGAGCAGTCAGGTGGCAATCAGATTTCTTCATTCGGTTACTTTGCAGTTGGAGTTCTACAGAAACCCGGCTTAAGAAAAACTTGTGAGGATCTCTCAGAGCTGGATACCGATTATCCGAGCTGACTAATCGATACTGCCGGACCTCAAACTACAACGTTTTGTGGCGACTTAAGTGCAAACTAAGCCTCACAGAATTTTTGTCTGTTAATATTTATGTCAGTTTCAAGTCAAGGTGTGAGCTGTTCAAATCAAATTCGGCGCTTCTCTAAGCAAGCTTGACGCTTTTGAAGTTAAACACGCGTATGCTCCAAATGAAAATGAGCGTTTTCCAGACGAAGCTAAAGACTCTGAGACGGCTAGATTAATTTTTTGTCTAAGGAAACTTTAATACAGCTTTCCTCGATTTTTTTTTGATTCACCGACACTAAGGCCTATGTTATACTTCGGCGACGCTGTTGTCGGCGGCATTGGCGGCAGTGGCAGTGCGTAGCAGCCTGCGCAACACTGTCGCCGACGTCGCTGACAACAGCGTCGCCGAAGTATAACATAGGCCTAAGCGGGCTGGTGTCCGCTCCATTATGAGACCATGTTCGTGGAACGCTCAATCAAACATGGTTTCTGTGCTCTCCTCCACTGACGAGAGCACGGGAACTAGGCAAGCGAACGAACTCCGGGGTATTTCTGATCCAACTTACCCGGTTTAAGATACCTTGTCGGTGTACAGCGGGCACCAGCCCGTTTAGTACCGATTCACCTTCCTCCAGAGTCAACACTTGGTTTGACTTTTTGAATTATTTTCGGGAGAAACAATGGCTAGGAGCCTTCTTTATAGTGCGGAAAGGAACTGTGTATTAAAATAGAAGATCGTGCCGTGCACTTGTCTAGCTGCTTCTGATCCACGAATGATAGTGTAAATGCTGCCTGCTTGGCAGCTTGCAAACTGAAGATATATGTTGTTGTTTTCTACAAATAAAATGACAAATGTAAATTCTGCAAAATTGCAATGGCTTTGTTATAGTGTTGACAAGTGTGTAACTCCACACAACTAGAATTTTTTTTTTGCTAACAATTAAAGGAAAATCACGACGTCCTGGACGGGTGCATGGCGCAATCCTTTCCTTTGCATTAAAAATGCCGCCTTCCTGTGCCATAAAACACGCTGTGAACCATAACGTTTCCTCTAACAAACTAACACTTTGTAAAATCTCAAGAACTGTGTTTGTTCACTTGTTGGAGGCGAGTAAGTTTTCGAAACAAAATTCAGGGCATGTCAATAAATTTTCCTTGAGCATAAAAATTGTATTCTATTCTCAAAGAGTCTCCCGTTAAATCTGAAAAACGCACACTTTGATACAGAAGACGCTCAATTTACTTTAAAATATGTCAAGCTTGCTTAGAATAGGGTCCATTTTGATTTGAAAAGTGTCTAATTTGACAGAATCAAAATGGGGTGTATTGACGGCGTTCCTACTCAACTCTTATCCTCATCGTAGTCTGCCTCTCTTCTGGTGACAGACTGCCGGGAGAAGCACACACACACATCGATTTCTGATGGCTCGGAAGTAATCGATACCTGAGCTTTGCCATCGCAGCCGTTGTCTACTATCCCCTGTACTTCGCGACAAGAGCGACTAGTGATCCGTGCAAAGCATGCATATCGATTAAAACCGAGCGCGCACTGCCGAAAAGTGTTTATACTCGAGCGCCGGCCTGCCGCTCTAGTCGCTCCAGTCGCTGCTGTCGCCTGTTTATACTTCCGCGCATTGCGCACGCTGGCTGTGGGACATTATGTACGAATGGTCGCCGCGAATAGTGCGGCGAGCGCGGCAGAAGATGTCGCAATTGGGTGACTTCAGCGGCCGGTGATATCCAGTCCTGTATCAAAACTTGCACATCAAGTGTTAGAAAGTGTATACAGAGTCATTTTCACTGCGATAGTGTGTCATATTTTCAGCTCTTCCTGAAGAAGCGTCATATAAAATTGAGCATTAGAACGTCGTTCAGTTTTATAACTCGAACTCAATTTCTGAACCAGAGCATGTTTTTCCGCATCTCCTGCAACGGCAGAAAGTGATATCAACAACTCAAACCTAGCGTCTGCAGCAGGTCATGAGGCACAGCTCATACGACCGCGGCGGAGCTCATCGCGCACGCGGCAGTCGCCGTCGCGGGCGCGGTGATCATTCGTACATAAAGCCCGCCCCTCGCGCACGCCACGCGCACTGCGCTCTCGTCGTTCCCGTCGCCCGTGCAAAACGTGCATATCGATTAAAACCGAGCGCGCACAGCCGAAAAGTGTTCATATTCGAGCGCCGGCGCTGTCGCTCTAATCGCCTTTGTCGCCTATTTATACTTCCGCGTGCAGCGCGCTGCACTCTCGTCGCTCTTGTCGCTGCTGTCGCGAAGTATGAACAAGCCCTATGAACGTAAATTTTCTCTAGACAGTTGCTTAATCCCCGAACTCGTCCCCTTCTTCTAACTCACTTTAAAGTACCATTGCAACAAAGTATCGTTCCAGATAATGAGCCAATACCGGAGGATCTGAAATCGATGGGTTCAGCTGCCCGATTACGCAAGTATCTGGGTGTTCTTATACACCTACTGAATCACCACGCATGTACGGTAAGTTCACTCATTGCTTGAGACATGGTGGTCCCGTAATGATTGTTATTACGGTAATAGTTTGAAAACGTGGTGCACTAGTATAATAATATTGTGGCGTCAAAGGGGAATCGGGTGCGAAGGAACTCGTCTCAGCCTTCTGGTTTTCCGCATTAATAAAATTTCATGAGGTGACCCTCAAATTACCATACTGCCCGACTTTCCATAGTTATTCGTTCTGTCTGTTGGCTTGAAGATTGGCCTTAACATAGATGTGCCCGGAAAACGGCCTAAAGGGCGGCCGAAGCAGCGTTGGCTTGACACGTTACATGTGGACCTAAAGGTTGCTGGTATCCATCCCGATCAAGCATTTGCTCGCGTGAAGTGGCGTCACCGCACCAGAATAGCGGACCCCGCCTCGAAGCGGACAAACGCTGAAGAAGAAGAAGAAGAAGAAGAAGATTCGTTCTGTCTGTTGTCTTACTATTCCCGTGTGCCGTTGTCGGTTAACTGCAGGCTATAACAAAAGAATGAGTGTCAAAGAAAAGAAAGTTTAACGTCCCTTCGTCCTCATCTCGCCCTTCTGATATGCTGTGTTCTTGCACCTATCCTAATCTTCTCTTGCTAAAGCTGTTCTGTACCAAGCAGGATGGTGGTCAGCTACTTCTGATAAGATTTTCTTGTCCGACTGTTGTTGAAATTTGGCATGCCGTTTAGCTTTGGTCAGGATGTTGTGGAGCTGTTGAGTCAAGATTGAGAGCGATATTCGGCTTACTTCTCTGCCTAATCGCCTTCAGAGCCCGGAAAAGGCAAGGGAGTTTGAGAAATTACTTGTCTAAGAATCATTTCAAGATGGAGGAGCCTCGAAATTAATGAGAATGAAACGAATAGGGCGTAAGGCAACCCGACTGACCTTATGGAAACAGCCGAAAGGCTGGTTGGTCACCATCGGATGGAGGACGACTTTGGTGAATGAGCTCTCCTTTCGGATCCACCCCAAGTCGTTCTCCTTCCGATGGTGACCAACCGGCATTTCGGCTGTTTCCCATAAGGCCAGTCGGGTTTGCCTTACTCCCTTTTCGTTTCATTCTCTCATTAAATTTGAGGCCCCTGTGACTTGAAATGTTTCTTGGACGAGTAATTTCTCAAATCGTTTTTGTCGTTTTCAGGGTTTGAAGAAGGTGGTTACGCTGAAACGTAAACCGCATGAAGCTCTCTTAACAATCTTGGCTCAGCATCCTCATAACATCCTGCACTTCAGATAAGATCCTTTCAGCCGATACCTGACGGTCCTAATGTTGTGCTGGAGTGTACGAAACTCTCATGCTGGAAGGAGTCGTGGATTTTGCTACATGTGCATGGATGTCACAAGATAGGAAAGTGTCAAGGCGGGTTTTCTTTTTGAGAATAAGTTTAGTATGAGTACGCCTAGCGCACTTTGTCGAACGCGGCGTCTCTTCACACATTGGCAACAATCGCGTTTTGCGGCAGACTCCCACATGGGACGCGCGCGCGATTCTACACGCGTGCGCTGTGAGCCACCGGTGGCTCATAATGTCCCTCGCGGACCACTTTTTTGTTTCTGGACATTTTCATAGATTTTTCTGTTCCCTAATCACTTGTGGTAGGAGAATGTCCAACAGCAATAAGCAAGAAAGATGTCGTTGCTTTCATTATACATATCGAATTTTAAAAATTTACTGGGAAGGAGGCCAATTCTACAGTCAAATCAATTCAATTTAATCTTTTTTGGCCAAGGAGGTAATTTGGAGTGCTGATCACAAAACTGACATCCGTTTTCGGAATTTCGGCCGTTTGCGGTAGGTGACGGTAGGTACGGGTGAGTAAGGCTGTCGGAGTCACGGTCTCGTAGACGAAGTTTTGGCAAAGTCGGTAACGATGACGCCGACAGTCTTACCGTACTTACCGTAACTTACGTAATCGGCCGAATATTCGAAAACGAATGCCATATCCGAGATCAGCACCCCAAATAACCCACACAGACGAAGTTCGGGCAAAATCGGTGAAAACGGCTCCGACAGCATTACTCACCCGTGCCTACTGTGGTAACCAACCTCAATCGGCCGAAATTTCGAAAACAGGTGTCAGTTTCGTGATCAGCACTACAGATCACCTCATTGGGCGAACTTGGCCGAAAAAGACTGATTTGAATTGATTTGATTGTAGGATTGGTCTCCTTCCTAGTAAATTTTTGAAATTCGATATATGTATTGAAAGCAACGACATTTTTCTTGCTTATTGCTATTGGACATTCTCCTGTCAAAGGTGTTTAGGGAACAGAAAAAGCATCTATAAAAACCGGAGGCAGCAGAACAAAAAATAGCGCAAAATCTTATGAGCCACCGATGGCTCATATTGGAATTCCATTACATTGCACCAATGCCATTACACGGCCTGTCGTAAATTTGCGCGTAGCTGGTGCAGTTTGCTGTCTGCGCCCTCCTAGCTTAGAGATCGCGCGTAGGCGTCCACGTGCCACGTTCGATCGATGTCTTGTGCGGCCGCGATAGCACCGCCGGCAAGCGCGTCGTGGTGCAGTCAAAGTGGCGTCGCTTCCGCGAGGGAAGTCGGGGGTTCGGTTCTTGTGCGTGGTTGTTCACTTGCATTTCAACTGGATACTTGAAATCTGAGGAGCTTTGGCGTGTGAGCAAATTTGAGGCTTTTTTTTGCGCATTTTTTCCAGCCGTAAGCGCTTCGCCGCTCCAAGAGCGCACAACCCAGCCGCAGACTCCCCCTGGGCGACGAAAGCAGTTTCCACGAGAGCAGCTTGTATGGCGCACACCCTGGAGTACCTTCCCTAGCCGAATTATGGAGGCGAGTTATGTGTGATGCTTCGCTTCGATTCATCTAGGTTCAGTTCCAAACTATAACGCTCCTAGGAAGTCGAATTCTGGACACAAGTGATGTGTTATGCTTCGTTTCCACTCCTCTAGGCTCAATTCGAAACTAAAACCCACGCAGCAAGCCGAATTCTGGACCCAAGTGATGTGTGTGGTTCCGTTTCCATTCATCTGGGCTCATTTTGTAACCAACTGGACAAATGAGTGATGAGGCGTGAGGAAAAGAAGACGACGGTGTGTGGTGCAATTGCACTGCACCACACACCCAAATTCACGACAGGCCGTGTAATGGCATTGGTGCAGTGTAGTGGAATTCCTCATATTGTCCACGCGGACGGACACGTATGAGCCACCGGTGGCTCATATCGTCGTCAGTGTTTTAATTGCACCGCGAATCGATTTTAGGTTCTTCCCATGAACGATCTAGGCCATTCTTCTGGAATCGTTTATGTGGTGGCTGTTATATTTGGGGTGACTAAGCGAAGCAAAGGTTGAATTGTCTATCGGATAGCCATCTAGACACGTAGTGGAAATACCTTCGCGTTATTCCCCAGAAGCGCAATATATTGTGCATTCCAAAAATTGGTTGCTTAGGGCTAGCAGTTATTCTCTACCGATTTCGTTGAAGAATGTTCGTTTAGCAACTCATCACATGCAGTTGAAGCAAGTTAAGAAAGGATGGAGGTTGACGTTAGGACCCGTTTATACTTCGACGCCACGCATCGTGGCCGCATTGATCTGGCGCCGCGATCGATCAATTTGGCCATTATACATGCCGCCGCGTCGCTCGGCGTCGGAAGTATAAACGTGGCCTTACTCTATCCCTCTGTAAGATGTGCAACGTATTCTAGCATTTCGGGACGTCACGAAGCTAATTTCGGCGTGGCTTTGGCTTACACAATCACTTGAAATGGTGGCCCGTCAATAAACGAATTAGGCTTCCTAGACAGGCCTGGTACCGATTCACTGATCTGGGAACGACGGAAGCCCTGAACAGTTCGGCCGGCTCTGATCTGGACTCGATTCGCGATACTCGCGAGAGACGGCTGCTTTTTCAACTGCGCTCCATGCGCCTAGGAAATACTGAACTTACCTGGTGCTGAATTCGCTCATTTTAAGAGAGCTGGCTGTGCGAATTCGTGTGGAAGCTGTTGAACCACTGGTGCCACTGTCACAGCAAGCGGTGTGGTATTTGTGGTCCATGGCTAGTGCCTCACCAACTACAGAACAAGGGTAAGTCTTTCATTGCGAGGAACCGGCATGCGGATTCAAGAGAACTTGTTTAGTTGCGGTCGTGATTGGAGGGGATCAGTCTGCGTAGGTGTAAACGGTCGCGTTTAATTACCCATGTTTGAGAAACTGTGGCGTACGTGCCACCGTCGGACGTGCCGTTGGCATTTCTCATTCGTTCCCATGATGACGTCATTCCTAAAGTGATACCTCGATTGAAGCCTAATAGGAAACGAAAGCTCACTAAACTCTGCACCACCGTATCGAGTAGTGCCGGTTATGATGGTCTCACAGAGTATTATGAGCATTCAACGCATTAGCTCCACCCAACTGGGACACCTTTGCTGTTCTCTATGGTGCATTCAATAGCCTGTATTTGTACGTTTATACTTCCTGCATGTTTCAGCACTGAAGTTCTTCCGCGACATCTTCGTCAAGTCTGCGTTGCCGTTCGCTAAGTTGGTCGAGAAGTTGGAAGAAGTACGGCGAGAATACGCACAGCAGGGAGAGAGCTCATCTGAAAGCGACGACGACGAAAATGTCAACGAAAAGATCGCTGGGGAAGTGAGGATTATGGTACCCGTCCTGCCCGTCCTTGTGCAGCCATATCATGGAGGAGCTTCAGTGAAAAAAGTACCGATGCATGTGAGTCAGTGATGCTTCAAGGTGTCGGCCGAGTACATGTCGCGAAGGCGAGCAGCATTGGTACGTGAGAACGCGCCAGCCAATAATAACCAAGCAGAGCACAGACCGAACACATTGCATCCGATCACTGTACCGACTGTACACGCCCTCTCTGAATGGTACGCCCATTCAGCGGTCTGATTGGATGGGGTGTTCCCATCTCTCAATGCTGTTCGTTTTCGCGACATACAGGATGTCTCAAAAATGTATACACTCTTTTAAAGGTGATAACTGAGCTCACTGTAAAGCTACTAAAGAATTTAAGGGGTCGTGTGAAAGCTCAAGAAAACATAGTTTTCTGACGTATGAGCAGTATGGAATGCGCCATGCACTCCTCTGAATTTTTGCATTTTACACTCGATTGACTGTGTTTCGCTTGAATACATGTTACAATTTCTTCACAAAGCGGCCGTTTTGTGCTCCTTTTAAGGTTTAAAACTTGAAAACATACTACTTCAAAAAATGCGCGGTATCCTTAAAAACATGTACTATTTGAAATGTTCTAATATTGCTGCTAGTAAAGCATTTGAAGACGATTAAAACTCATAGGAAAGCACAGGGCAGCGAGATTTCTGTGGCATGCAAATAGTCAAGATTGCGCCATGCACCCGCACGAAACCTTGCATTTCGGACCTGGTTGATTGTGTATGGGCTTAATGCTGCTTACAATCTTGTTACTGCTTGGTCAGATTAGCATGTGCTGTGCTTCTTTCGACACCTAGGACTTGACAATCACGCGAAAAACACGTGCCATGTGACATCATTGATTGCACAATTTAAGCAGAAGCCCTATTTTCCAAGACGGATTATGTGGACTGATCAGGCCACATTCAAGCTGAATGGAGAAGTTAATCGGCATAATTGTAGCTACTGCGCAACGGAAAGCGTCAAAAGAAGCCCAGCACAGGTTAATCTGGCCAAGCGTTCAGCCCACGCACAAGCAATCAGGTCTGGAATGCAAGGTTTCGGGTGCATGGCGCAATCTTCACTATTTGCAAGCCACAGAAGTCATGCTACCTCGCGCTTTCATATAAGTCTCAAACATCTTCAAATGCTTCACTAGCAGCAATGTTAGAGCCTTTTAAATACCACCTGCATTTTTTAGGACACCCTGCATTTTCCGCAAGCCGTGGTGCTTTTTAGGTTTTAAAGTTTAAAAGGAGCACAAGCCGATCAATAAGGCGAGCCTGTGAAGAAATTACAACAAGTATTTAGGCGAAACACAATCAATCGAGTGTAAAATGCGTGACTTCAGACGAGTGCATGGTGTAATCAATACCGCTCATATGTAGGAATTTTCTATTTTCATCCTCTTTTATATGAGCTTTCAACTTCTTCAGTACCTTTACAGTGTGCTAATTTATCACCCTTCAAACAGTGTTTACATTTTTTCGAGACACTCTGTATATTGCAACGATTATTGATTTTTAGTGTGTGATCGCGTAGCATTAATCGATCCGTACACCTAAGGATGACTGCGTTGCTTCTTTCGCAGACTATAGACGTGTCGTAACAACGTAGATCTTGCTACTTTTGAGCTTGCTGTGCTTCATTCGCCGCGCTGCAGTACAGGTGTAAAGATCCGATCGCTCCCCCGCACCAAAGAAGAGAAATATTCAAGAGAAATTTAGGATGGCTTCTCTTGAATTTTTTATTCGCATTCCCGAAAGAGTGAACATAGTGTCCTAAGTTTTATTTTTAAAAACTATAAGCAAATTAATAAAAAAAAACTGGCGCACATTTTATAATGCTAAAAAAGATTGCGCCATGCATCCGTTGAGTCGTCCTGATTTTCATTTATTGATAGCAAAAATTGTTTTTGCGTGGAGTCACATACTTGTCGACGGTACAACGAAAACATTTGTAGGAAACAAACATATCACTTCATTCACGTTGATGTTTCATGCTGAGGTTTAGGAACATTTAACTACCAATCAAATCAAAATCGCGACGAGCTAGAGGAGTGCATGGCACCATCTTTTCTTTTACTACGGCAAAATTGCAGTCTGTCTACACTTTAGAATATGCTCAAGGCCATCACTTTGCATTTGAAAATAAAAATTTTAGAGAAGGTTATACCCGTTATACCCAAATTTTGGAAGAAAAAAAACATTCGAACAGTCTCGGAGAGCTCCTAATTTAATCTAGAAAGGATTTCGATCTTGAAGATTTTTAGCTTGATTTCAAAAGCGCCACGCTTGCTTTATAAGAGTGCCCAGCGTAGTTGGAAGTGCGCCTAATTTGATTGGAGAAGTGTTGGTATGGAGGACGGTCAGGAGATACAAAATGTAGCCAGGCACCTCGCCGGGGAAATGCGATCTTCCTCTCATCCCCCTTACTCACCCATCCCCAACCCTCCCCCCCCCCCCCCCAGGCTTCACCGAGAGTCCAACGGTTGCCTTATGAAACTGAGACGCATAACAAAAGTTCCCGGTCCGCAGAACAGCGGCTGTACCTCTTGACGCCACGCCCCCGAGTAGGAGGCGGGTGTACCTCCTGACGCGCTGCCAAATGGTATAAACCTGCTTATGAGACAGTCATTTAGGTCTCCATATTGGACACAAAATCAGTTCTCAATATTGCAGAGAAGGAAAGTGAGGAAGGGATTGTCCACCTATCGCTATCGAGCTAAGCCCAAGAAAATCAAAAGCAAAGCAGCTTCCGGTAAGTTGTTGCACTTTATGGACTCAAGCAATTCATCCAAGACAGCCTATATTTCTCCAAATCAAAGTACTTACAACGGTGCAAAATAACACAAATGAGGTCTGTATTATTCTGATGAGGCGCTTATCGTCCCTCGTAGTCTTTTCCTCTGCCTCGTTTCTCTTCTATTGCTTTATTCCTGCTTTTTATTTCTGGTAGATATACGGGGTGTCATAGGGTATGTTGCGACACCGCAACCTTCACTAATAGATTTAAGCCGCATGCACACTTTGCAGCGCCGGCAGCGGCAGCCGTGATGAAGCATAACGGCATCGATTCCCGCCAAATCGATGCTCCTATGCTTAATCACGGGTGCTGCTGCCGCCACTGCCGAGTGTGCATGCGGCTTTAGTTGTGCAAGTCCAAGTCTTCCAGTTGTAGTTGAAAAGGACAGCCTAGACCACCAAGATGCTGTCTCGGCCCACGTGGATCTCCATGTCGTTCTTAATGTGCTGTTTTTTGATTTATGTTTCCAAAACTAACGGCTTGTTTATATATTGACGACGAGACCAGCATCCTGAAGTTATCAATTCCTGTCATTTGTATGACAACATGTGGCAATTCAACTTCATGAAGTATAAACGCTCCCAAAGGTAACCTATTCGAGAATTGCTAAGGGATTTAAGTCTATCACAACCTTTGCATTTATATTTGTGAAGGATAGAGAACGGAAAAAGGAATAAAGGAGTAGAGGAAGTCATTCAAATTTAGTTTCGATGCGACATCACTTCGCCTTTTCTGTTTCGCCCCAAAAGTGGACAGTAGCCGATGATTCATTAGATTCATTAGTAGAACTGTAATGTCTACTTGCTGTGAAGATAGTCCAATGGCCATCTAATTGACACGATATACACATTAAGCTATCTAAACAGGGCAAGGTCTACAGCTTCCGACCGATAGATATCCTTTAACCTCCCCCCCCCCCCCAAACAATGAACTATGTGAAAGTCAATAATAGCGACCGAATTTTCTTCAGTTTCACGAGAAGTTGATTCAGTGACGATCATATTCGCGTAATTAACTCTTCATAAATGAATGCTAACTATGGACCAATGTTCCCTGCCTGGGAAGCCTATTCAACGGCCTCCTTTATTTGTGTCAATAGATAATGATTCTGGTTAGTTGAAACTGTTCGTAAGCTGTGAGCCACGTCTGGAACAACGACATCTTCTGCTGGTTGACTCTATTGGCTAAGAAACCCAATATCAACATGAAGAATCGGGAATGAAAATGGGTCTGTGGTCAAAACTCCATGTCAAGTTAAAACCTTCGCTACTGTTCGGGTTAAGTGAGTGGAAGTCACAAATTTCAAAGACGTTTTGACTCGCGCAACAGTTATTCCGCTGCGTCAGCTTTTA
This sequence comes from Heligmosomoides polygyrus bakeri, assembly GCA_947359475.1. Classification (NCBI taxonomy): domain Eukaryota; kingdom Metazoa; phylum Nematoda; class Chromadorea; order Rhabditida; family Heligmosomidae; genus Heligmosomoides; species Heligmosomoides polygyrus. Next base: position 98,075,605 of record OX375867.1, on the reverse strand, counting down.
TTGGGTGTCCAGAAAGTATCTGCAGAAATACGACAATTTTTTCAAACTAACACAATTTTTTATCAACATTTTATTAATCGACCAAATAATTTGACAATGCTACTCTCCGTCAACGTTCCACAAGACTTCGACCTTCTATGGCGTAGAAATCCGGCGACTTGGAGGAGAAAAGAGCTTGGAGGTCATTTTAGAGATGGTCGATCTTCTTAACGCTTCCCTTCCAGATGATGCTGAAGTGATAAAAAAAATGTGGTAGTCACTTGGGGCCAGATCTGGGCTGTACGGTGGATGCGGCAGAACTCCCCATCCGAGTTCCAGAATTCTCTGAGAAGTCGTCTTCGCGATGTGTGGGCGCGCGTTATCGTGCAGCGAGCGAACTTTGTCGAGCCTGGGCTGTTCCTTGCGCATCTTGTCGGCCAGTCTCTGCAGATGGGTAGCGCAGACCTCGGCAGGGAGAGTCGTGCTGTCAGGCAGCAGCTCGAAAGATCCCATAAACTCCCCATCAGACGCTCAGCATGACTTCCCAGCATGAATTTCACCTTTTACGGAGGATTTCGGCACTTTATCGCGTTGGCACCACGCACGTTTACAAGCGTGATTGACGTAGAGGACCCATTTTTCGTCTTCTGTAACGATGGTGTCCAGCCAGTTGAAGGTACGACTTCGGGAGAGCAGCTGAGTGCATATGTCCAAACGTCTTCGCCGGTTGTCGTCGGTGGGTTCGTGTGGGAGCCACTGACCGAGCGTTTGAACCATTCCAAGAGATCGCAGTCCATTGTCCACGGGAACAGCCAAGAGCAGCAGCAGAATAACGCACACCTTCATATGAATGCTGCTCCGCCAGTTTCCTCAGTTCATCCAAAGATATCGCTGTCGGTCGACCAGAGCGAAGCTCATCTTCGAGACTCCTGTTGCCGCTTCTGAAGCGTTCGAACCAGCTGTACACAGACCGTACAGGAGCTTCAGAGCCGAATACACGACACAAGTTTCGATAGGCTTCTGCAGCAGAGTGCCCAGATTCAAACTCGTAAAGGAGTACGTGTCTAATATGGGCAGACAGTTCGGTCATCGTACAGTCAAATAGACAAGGAAAACGGAGCTGGATATGTTACGCAGATACAGCAGGATAGTGTCTTTCATAGCACTTATGCTAAAATCTTCAGAACATTTAAAAAAAATCTGGAACATTGCGAAGTTTTCTGCAGATACTTTCTGGACACCCAGTACTAGAAGGGCTTTCCCAAAACGCTTACAAGACGTAGAGGAATAAAGCGCCGTTCTCTTTTAAGCAGTGAAATTCATGTTTTTTGTCTCTTGTGGGACAGTAAACTGTTATAAAACGAGTCTGGAAAGAGAAAAGACTTACCCGCACCGCGACCAACTGCCGCAAGTCATGTATAGGCTGAATACGCATTCAAACTGCTACCACAACAGGCTGTAGAGGTGTATGGAATGCGTGGCGCATACGCAAAGGGACTGATCAACGCTTGTTCTCATTTATCCTCCACTTCAACCAATGTCACAATTTTTCGTCATCATGCCTTCCTGAGCTCTTCATTTCACCAAAGATGCAGTTTCAGATGATGAGGAGGACTCTGATGATGCGGACGTTGTCGTGAAACAGGTTTTCCCGACTCTAGGTGCGCTTCTCAGAAAGTTTTTTTCGGTGGTTGTCATCAATGTGGCCTGCGCAGGGATCAGTCTGAGCGCTGTTTGAAGGCGTGCCGGTAAATGACGTCTCAGACCGTACCCATCATCTGACAAGGAAAGGTTACCAACTCAAGGTGAGCTTTTGCGATACTATTTTGACAGGATTTACCGTCGTGTGAGCGGAGTCCAGAACCACAGTTAGTTTTTGCCGAACGCTTCTTTAGAGACATGAAAAGGAGGTGTGAAACTTGTGCGCAACACTCATCAACCCCTATGACATCCCACGAGATGTGCCTTGGTGGCGCAGTCGGTAGAAGTGCCGCCTCGTCGGAGCATACTGGCGGGTTTCTCAGTTCGAGTCCGTGTACTGCCAACATTTTTGTGAAGACGCAAATAGGCAGCTTTAGTTTGCTGTAGACATTGATGGCTTTTATTTGACCGTTGTGGTCATGAGAAAGCGTAATAACATTCAACTGATATGTGCAGGAATGTTGGCAGTACACGGAATCGAACTCAAAAGCCCGCCGGTGTACTTCTATGAGGTGTCACTCTTACCGACTGTGCCACCGAGGCACATCTCGTAGGTGTCACAGGGGTTGATGAGTGTAGCACACAGGTTTTCACACCTCTTTTTCAGGTCATAAAAAAAACGTTCAGCAAAAACTAACTGTAGTTTTGGGCTCCGCTCACACGGCCCTACATCCTCTCAAAATAGCATCACAAAAACTCACCTTGAGTCGGGAACCTTTCCTTGTGAGTACAAAGTCATCGTAGCCTGCTGCATCCCCATACACCTCTTTTCCCATGTATGTAGGCCACTTTGACGAATAGCTCCGATTTTTCCTTTCACTTTTGCACATCTAAACGGAAGCTTTTAGACATACCGACATGTTCAGTAACAGGCTTGCCGCTAGAACAGACTTCTGACGGTGCTCCAGGGCGTTGTTGTGTGCATTGCAATGCATATGAGCTTCGTTCTTCAGAACAAGGTAGCTCAGAGCAGTAAGACAAAAATCCAGGCGATATCCCTTCCGTAGTTTCCAGCTTCGATAAACCAGTAGTTTGCGGGATAGTGCGCAGCTTCGCGCACACTGGCGTCACCCAACCAGGAAAGCGCTTCTACCTCTGCGGTGATAGTAAGGCCCCGTTTATACTTCGACGCTGAGCGACGTGACGCCACGTATTGTGGCCACATTGATCGAGCGATGCGATCGATTAATTTGGCCACATACATGTCGTCGCGTCGCTCGGCGTCGGAAGTATAAACGAGGCCTAAAACTTTGATAAGCGATTCTGATCCGGTATCAGTGACTTCTGCTTTGGTCTGCTTCTTTTTTCCTTTTGAATTCCCCTTTTCTTAATTTCACATCTCAAGAAACCACGGTGGTTGTGCTGGCATTCCTTCACCTATGACCTATTTAGTATCCATCTCGGTAATTACTTGCTGCCAGCTCGTATTTGCTTTGATATCAAGCCTATCCAAGTGACAGTTGTGAATGCTGCAGACTGTCGCGAATATGATAGCCGTCTCTGACAGGTGTCAGCGTCTGAAGACGCGTTGCTTTGTGCACAGTGTCTCAACCTGGGGTCGGATTCATCAGCGACTTACAAACTTTAACAGAGAATTCACAGTGGAAAACTCAGACAACGCGGCTTATGGCTCACCATATCGCTTGATAAGCCGCACTATCAGGGATTTCGGCTGTAATTTTCTCTGTTTAATTGCTGTAGGTCGTTGATGAATCCGGGCCCTGAAGTCTTTCAATGCACGTGCGGAAGGGTTCATTATGTCATTTGTTCCAATTAGGTTCCTTTGGTTTTTTTGTCAGTTTGTGTACATGTTGAAGAGGTTTTTAGGCTCCCTTTGTTTTTGTTTCTCTATGTTTTTCTCTTGTTTTGTTTTTAAGCACCCTTATCTGGATTATGGTCTGTGAAATGTCTATCTCGTCTTGTCTTTTTCTTTGTCTTGTCTTCGATCGACTCTGTTTTGCTCATAATTACGAGTGATTGTCATTGCCTCTTCTTCGCTGTACCTGTTGCATGTGATTCTTGTATTATAGTCATGTTAACTGTTAAGTTTTAAAGACGTGGCTGAAGTTTAGTTGAGCCGCCATGGGACGATATCTGCGGCGCAGCGCCGAGGATCGATGTCGGAGGCTCATACATAGAAATCCCTCCCGACGAGAAGCGTCGTGCTCTTTGTTGTAGGAGATGTTGCATATTTTCCTGTCAAAATGAATGACTGTAAATATGGGTATCAATAAATGTTGATCAATACGTCGAGTTTGCGAATTGCTGGTCCTACCGCGAAGCGGAGTAGACACAGAGATAAGTTTGGTTTTTTTTTCTTTGAACGAGCGTCATCAGAATTTGTCCTCTTACTCTTACATACAGAGTGCGGCAAAATTACCCGTGCACCTAAACATTTTAAATTTTTCAAAAGTTCTTAGAAATTTTTTCGCTTTTTTAGCCTAATATATGATGACTGAACACTGTGGAACTCATACGTACTTCAGTACAAAATGGTTAGGTGTTCCAACCTACGAAGTGCTATTATCGAAGTTCATAAGGCCGGCAAGCAAACGGGAGATATTGTGAAGATCCTTTCCGTGCCCCGAAGGACGGTTCAGGATACAGTAAAACGCTACAAGGAATTGAAGAACAAAGAGGGTAGAAAAGGAAGAGGGCGTCCCACGGCAGCTGCGAACCGGGAAAAACCCGTGAGAGTAAAAATCCGGAGTAACGTCAGGAGATCGATGCGCCAGATGGCAAAAGACGTAAGAATAAGGGAAAGGTCAATAAGGAGGATAGTCAGGAGAAAGCTTAAGAAGTCCCCTTACCGTCTGCACAAATGCCAACTTCTGACGGACACTATGAAGAAGAGGAGACTGGAAAGATGCAAAAGGGTGCTGCAACGATTCACGGTGGCACGCGCTCGAAACATCGTCTTTGGCGATGAAAAGATTTTCACGTTGAATCCAGCCTTCAACTCCCAAATACGAGGATTATTGGGGACTCGCTTGCTGGTGCTACCGCCAAAGGACGACTTCAGGAAAGTGCGAAAAAGCCCCAATCCATTATGCTTTGGGGAGGAGTCACATCTTCAGGAAAAACTTCACTTGTTTTCGTTGAAGCTGGCGTGAAAATCAACGCAGCAAGGATATCCTGGAAAAAGCTCTCAAGGCGTGGACCGATGCGCACTTCGGAGGAGCCTACTGGTGCTTTCAACAGGATTCTGCTCCAACACACAAGGCGAAGGTGGTCCAGGACTGGTGCACCGAGCTGCTGCCTGACTTCATCACACACGACGCATGGCCGTCCAGTTCTCTGGACCTTAACCCGATGGATTATTCTGTGTGGACCGTCTTAGGGAAAAAAGCCTGCTCTACCAGACACACAAGTTTGGACTCTCTCAAAGAAGCGCTTTTGAAATCCTGGGACGAAATTGATGAACCGTACCTGCGTGCCACATGCGAAGCGTTTTTCGAAGGTCTGAAGGACTGTGTGGAGGCTGAAGGCGATCATTTCAAAAACTGTTAGCATGCTTTGAATTGTCATGCTTGTAGTAGATAAATTTGTTAGCTAGAATTGATCTGCGAAGTTTGATTTCGAAATACCATTGATTTTTTGATGGACGGCTAATTTTGCCGCACCTTGTATAATAAATGTTGCCAAATTTTTTCTCAAATCCAATCTGTAATCAAAATCCTCTTTTCTGCATTCAAAAAATCACAGAGAGGGTCTATGAGAGCGTTCTAGATATGCTCAGGTATTGGTCATCCTCGTGGGAGCTCGTCCTGTCAGCCTGACCGTAAACCGTCGGCGCTCTCAGGTCACTGAAACACCTCGAAGCAACAATGCAGAGTGGAAGGGAGTGGACGGGCCCTGCGGTTCGGCGGCGGCGCGCGACGCTGCGGTGCTGGATGTTTGTCGTCTGGTGGCGTGCGTATATGCGTTCGTGGCCGATGTCTTCAATGGTGATGACACTTGAAGTCGTTCTCCATAAGGACTGACACGATTCTCGCACCTCGTCGCCGTCGCCGTGCACTTGTCGGTACGAGTTTAAGGTTCTTGGTCTGCTTTCTCTGCAGTTGCATGACACTTCTACGCTTCATCTGCGATGCGGACACTGTAGCCCTCTGGTTGGCCTTCTGAAGGACCAGTAGCATTAAGGTCTCTTTGACTGTTGCAAAAAAAGCTGTTGTTTTTGGCCAGAGTATACCTGTATACCATTTTCATGAGAGATTTATATTTTTTCTCATTTTCAATCCATCGAAAAAGAAAACCATACAGAAGCCTGAAGCTGTACAGAATTGTTTCACAAGAAAACTGATCAGTAGGGATTTACATACAGTCATAAGTCTCCATCTTTAGAGAGCTATCGCAATTTTCGGCCTTCTTTCACTTGTTTACAGAAGGCGCGAATTCGATTTGATGTGGTTCTGCGAAATTCTGCCGGACTTTGCTTCTTGAACATATATGAATTTTGCATATCGAGGAGGTCGACTACCAGAAGAAGCCCCTCAAGTTCGTACCTCTGAAGGTCGAAATACAGAAGAGTTCACTCCTTCTGGATGAGAGCTGCTTGAATTACTTGACGCTTTCGTTCTTTGAGGTCATATTTGACCACTGGCCTTGCGTTCTTTAAATCCTCATCCTCACAACGCTGTGTTGCACCTGTTTATTTTGAGTTTCCATGCTATTTATTTATGCGTTTATTGCAGATGATTAGTCCATATAATAAATATGTACTTTTCAAATCGTACTGAACGTCTTCCAAATCGAAACGAACGAATTACCAATTAAACTGCAGTCATTTTAATTGAGTTGAAATTAATTGTCTATTTAAATAATATTTCAACTTGAGTTATTCTCTCGAAGCCTCATGTGGCTGTTACCGAGACTGTATCTATTGGGTTGATCGAAAAGTCTTGCAACACTCTTCTTCTTCTTCTTCTTCTTCTTCTTCTTCTTCTTCTTCTTCTTCTTCTTCTTCTTCTTCTTCTTCAGTGTTTGTCCCGCTTCGTGGCGGGGTCCGCTTTTCTGGTGCAATGTCGCCATCTTTCCCGATCCCTTTCCCGATCAGGGTGTACACCAGCTACTTTGAAGTCCTTCTGTAACTTCTCAGCCCAGCTCTGCTTCGGGCGTCTTCTACGCCGCTTTCCTGACACTTCCAACTCAAGGCCTATTTTGCGGACGCTGTCTTTCTTTCCACGACACCGAACTTCTGCCGAATGGCTTCGTTTCGGATGCGGTCCCTGCGGGTGACTCCAGCCGTCCAGCGCAGCATCTTCGTCTCCATGACGCTGAGGCGACTTTCCGTTTCCTTTGTCGCAGGCTAACACTCAGCTCCGTACATCGCTACCGGCCGGACGACGGTTTTATAAATCTTTGACTTTAAGCGCTCTCGCATCTTCTTGTCGCAGAGTACCTCTAAGTCTTGCAACACCAACACAACAATATTACAATACAATACAATATAATACAATACACAAAAACTTAGTCCACTATGTATTCCCCATCCAAGTGTAAGATCCTGTCCCATCGTTCAGGCAGCCTTTCAATTCCTTTCCGCCACGATTCCGAGGGCTGTGAGGAAAAGAATTCGGAAGCCTTCATTTCCAGTTGACGTCGATAATCGAACTCCCTACCTCGAAGGTGCTGCTTCAGAGTTCTGAACAGGTGGTAGTTAGAAGGGGCGAGGTCTGGAGAGTACAGTGGATGGGGCAGAACTTCCCAGTCTAACTCCTAACTCCTTGATTTTCTCGCGACTCGCTTTTGTTCTGTTGTCGTGCAGCAGATAGACATTTTCCCGTTCTGAACGTTTTTGGCGCATGGCGTCGGCCAGGCTCTGGAGCTGGGTAGCATAGACAGATGCTATTACTGTGGTCTCACTATCCAGCAGCTCCCAATAAAGCATGCCTTCTGAATCCCACCAGCAACACAGAGAACCTTCTTTTCGAGGTGTCCACGTTTCGATTGTCTCGGAGCCGGTTCCCCGCGTCGGAGCCATTGCTCTTGCGGGTGTGGTTAACATAAAGAACACACCTTTCATCATCAGTAACAATGTCCTTCAGAAAGTCCTTTCTGTGCGAGCGAAGAAGCAGCGACTCAGCAACACTGATCTGGCATGCCTTGTCAGCGTCCCGCAACTCGTGTGGTACCCAAGACGACAAAACTTTGCGGTACCCAAGGATCTCCAGCTGCTTCACGACGATGCTTTGCGTACATCCGAGTGTCGCCGCCAATTCGCGAGTGGTTGAATTTGGCTTCACCTTGAAGGCTTCGCGCAAGCTGTCTTCTTCCACAACAGAGGTCGACCTTCGAGAGAAAGACTTCGAGAGAGATATCTCCAGCCTCGAAGCGCTGATACCAACGAGCCACTGTAGAATTCATAGCGAACGACTTCCTCCTTGAATGCAGCGGAGACGTTGGAGGCTGCAGTCCTTGCGGAATGACCTTGCAGAAACTCGTAGTAGACGATAGGTCGTAGGATGCTTCTGCTTATCGTTGACATTGTTGCTGTATTCCTACTCGACGAGGCCTTATATAGTATGCTTGAGGAAGCTTCGAGAATGTACTGTGACGTCACCACACAAGATCAGTACTGTAAGAGCTTTAACAAATTTAGCAGGCAGTAGCGTAAAGTGTTGCAAGACTTTTCGATCAACCTAATATTATAATGATGTTTTGTTGTGATCAAAACTCTAGCGCTAGGCGAGACCCGAACCCGCACCCCTCCCCGAATGATTGTTATTTTATTTATTTATTTATTGTTTACACAATGTCGTGCGCACAAAAATATTACATCTAACAAGGACACAGCACATTAGAAAACACATGGTGAAAAAATAACAAATAAAAAAAAACTAGCCTAACTAACTGTTATTTTTCATGTGAGCGCAACTCTTACACAAACAGCAGAAGTCACGTAGAAGGGAAAAAGTTCTGAAAATGGGGGGGGGGGGGGTAAGGGAACGGGATAAGGATGACGGGTAGCTGATGAAGAAGAGCAGTGGCCCGCCAATACTGCAAGTCGTAGGAGATATCGGCTCCGGATAGCAACTTAGTAGGTCCGTCAACTCCATCAAAACCCATCGAAGAGGCTGCATGGGGAAACGTAGGGCGGTAGCACAGGCTAATCAGAAACAAAGTAGAGAAGTTCTAAACATCAAGAAAAATTAGGAACACTAGGAAAGAAAGAGTGCAAACGGAAAAGACAAGGAAAAAAATGAAAACAAAAAAAAGCTCAAAAGAAAAGTTATTCTAAAACAAAGGAATTCCTAGTTTTTGAAAAAGGAAAACGAAGAATAACAGAATCTTCTGTTAGGCAATATGTGGTATATGCAGTGTTGGAAGCAAATCTATTCTTTTCAATCCTTTTGTAAAAACATTTGCGTTTGGTGCTATTTTGACTTTGTCTGGAAATTTGTTTACCGGTTGTCAGGGTGGCTCAGGTTTGAGTGTTCGTAAAATTCTTACCTTTAAGCGACTATTTCATTGTTTAGGTTTGCAAAATGCGTGGAGAGCAAAAGTTATTCGTAGCGTCACACGCAAAGATCGCATGCACTCCGCCACCACGTAACGATTTCTACTCAATTATTAGCGCAAATACTCCACAAATTGCAAGCTTAGAGAAGATTTTGACATCTTCTTTGATTTGTTGCATCGTTGCATTCGTGACTCTACGTAACCTCAACTTTCGCTGTCAACGAAATAAAATTTATGGTGAGCGTTGTGAAGAATCTTGGATCTTCAATTTGGTATTTATTTAGTCATTCATTTATTTGGAGGTGCATGACATTTCTTGTTTAAAGGAAACAACTACATAAGGCGAGAAAGCAACTACAAAGGAAAACTCAATATGGACAACGACGACAACGGCTTATTTTAAAGAAAATGAGATGAAACGTTAAAAAAAAACAATTATTGTTGCATAATAAGGATAAGGATAAAGGACGGCGTTACTCAATCGCTCTTGGGATGCGCCACGCATTCTACTTCTACGTGATGTCGTGGAGGCGATTTGAATGCGTATTTGGCCATACAATGACTTGCGGTGGCCAGCCGACGAACAAGTCAGCGCTTTATCCTTCCCAGACACGTCTGGTACCAATTCACCGCCCGTGAAGGGATGGAAGGCTTGGTTGACCTGGGCGGGAAATCCGAACCAAGAACATGGTATCGAGTGCACGCGACAGCCGGCGTCTCTTCCGACTGCGTTGCATAATACATTCTAAAAATAGACAAACCAACTCTCTTAGGAAACACTAGAGGATACTCCAGCAGTAACCATCTTCTTGAAAGCCGATAGCGACATTGGTAGAGTGTTCCGATTAAGCCGTTTGTTACAATCAAGAAGCACTCAATTCTGAAAGCTTTTGAGCGGGTAGAGCTCAATCTCTTCTTATTGCACACCGAAAATGTTTTTTGAGCCCCAAAGAATAAATATAGTCCTAAAGCTGAACAGTTTCTAGGTGCAAGACTAGAGAAGGTTGTCAACCATGTATCTCTTTTATGCTTGGCAGTTTCGTCATAGACAAAGCGGGTTTAGATGTGTTCATGCAGTCGAAGTGTACATATTTGCTTTCTCGGCTTCTTTATGTTAGGAGATTTTGATAATATTTTTTGGATTTTACGCAGAAAAATTAAGCTCAATTTTTGGAATATTACATGCTCTGCTTTTTTATTCGATCCTCATCAATCCTTCAATGATTAAATGGCTTGAATCACCCCATTCTTGAAAAGAGCGGTAGATACGTATATGCGGAACTAGATGCCTTCAGCACCCACAACCAGCCCAACTTTGGTTATTCTTTCGTGGTAATTGCGTTAAGCGAATCGGTTTCATTCAATGGCGCTTTGACGATTTCCGAAGTCAACTGTATGGACGGCCAATTGCTTGGCCGGTAAAAAGTGGCAGTTCGTGCCAGCTGAGCTGGTTCGTAATTACGTCAGCCTCCAGAAGAGTATGATTTCCAACTTTCCCGGTCTGATATATGTACTTGCTCTGTTATCCTCCCATGGATCTCTCCAGCCTTTCTCTTTTTTATAAGAGCGACTTTTTGTTTTGGCTTCGTGGTACGTCGGTTTATCTCCTTCTCCTCTGCGTTTAGTGGAGAAAATTCCTCGCTTTTTTCCTTGGGGTATATTTTAGCTTCGCTTCGCAAAATTGTTACCTTTTGAAGAGTGCAAAAGAAGATTTGGTTCGGTATTTGCGTTGCTTTTTCCGTTTTAAGGTTGCTCTTACTCTATTCATTTTCCCTTTTTATTATCTAGTTTCCCATAGATTGTTAGTAGAGGAGAAGCAGGTGTCTTTGTTTTAACACATTTGCTTAAGCCTGGAGCGGCTGGTAGAGAGGCCATATGTTGTTACATAATGTTTTGTTGCGATCAAAACTCTTGCGCCAGGCGGGATTCGAACCCGCATCTTCTGCTTTCCGGGCAGCGATGTTCGCCTTACACCACCGGCGCTGTTTCACCGCATGTAGGATATGGAGATGTATCTGTCTTAAGCTCTAGCGAAAGAACTGTCTATAGCCGTGAGTAGCTTTGCTCTCCTTACTGCATTTATCCTCCCTACGATATTGTAACGGATTGTATACCATTTTCACTCTAAAGTGGACATTTTTGGAAATAAACTGAACATTTTGCAACCCAGATCAGACTTATCTAAAGTTTAAGTAAATGTTGCCCTATGAAGTGATACTTTTATTTTTTTTAATTTTACTAAAAATTCGCTTTGTAGAATGTCTTATTGAGAAATAACGGTACTGTTTGAGAATACATGAATGTCAGTTTGTGCCAGCTGAGCTGGTTCATAATTAGCTCAGCCTCCAGTGGAGTATGATTTCCAACTTTCCCGGTCTGATATATGTACTTGCTCTGCAAACACTGCGTCACCAGGCAGTAACCCCGGTCTACATAGAGTAACCCGCTGACCATGAACAATACTTTTAGGTTTATTACGAATGCTGGAAATTAATGAATTTGTTCATGTGTTATATATGTACCATTTTCGCGCCAAATTGGACACTTTTCTAATCGAATTGAGCACTATTCTACGCTAGCCTAGGATTTCTGAAATCAAAGCGATCTCTTCCAAATCGAAATGAGCTTTTTTCATTAATTTGCACTCTCCAAAAAGGTTGAAATAATTTTTACTTACTTATCTTACTTTGATACTTTGATGGTCCTTGTGTCGGCTGGAGGTCTTCTCAGCGGGGACCACAACTCTTCCAGACTGCTCGATCTCTGGCGGCTTGCATCCAGTGAGGCAGACTCCGCTCTCTGAAAGGTCTTAAGAATGAGTCTGCCCATCGCGTTGGCGATCGTGTCAGTGGTCTCTTATTGTCTCTCGGGAGCCATTCTGTGACACGGAGACTCCATCTACCGTCCTTTCGTCGAAGCAGGTGTCCGGCCCAGCGATATTTGGACTTCTTCATGTACTGCAGCGGGTCTGCTAATTGCGACTTCTCCCGTAGCTCCGAGCTTCGTAGGCCTTCCTGCCATTGCTGACGAAGGCTTGTCCTCAGAAGACATCCCTCCAATGCACGATGCGCAGTTTGCATGGCTCTGGCGATTGTCTTGTTGTCGGGCCAGGTTTCCATCGCGTGACATATCGCAGGCAGTACAGAGGCGTTGAATATCGAGGCCTTGAGGCCGGCATCTTTGACCTGATCGGTGACTTCGCGAATCTAACTGAAGGCTGCCCATCAGGGGTGTGCGTAAATGAAATTTGAACTTTCGTAAATCGTAAATCGTAATTACGAAAAAACCGTCGTAAATCGTAAATCGTAAACCGTAAATCGTAAGAGTCGCCTTACTTCTAGTGTAGTACAATTAATCTCCAGAGGGAGTTTTCTGCTAATGTTAACCAGATGTGATTCAGTATTTATTTGTCGCGTTACTCTCAGCTCACGCTGAGCGATTTTCTTACCAAACTACTTTCCTTTTTCACGTCTTACTAGTATGACATCTTTCAAATTCGATTTCACACGTTCCAAGACAGCCGACAAAACTGTAGATTCAAAGACTTTACTTTAGCCTATGCATGATGTACCAACAACACCCTGTATCGTTTGAATATTCATTAAGTTCCTAACTTACCACCAATTTTTTTAGCTTGCGTATTTTTAATCTATAACAGCGAGAAGTGGCTCTCAACATTTAATTAAAGGATAACTTTACCAGTGACTAATGCGGAGAAAACATCAACTGTGCATGCAGTAATCAAACAAACATATTGAGTCATACGAAGGGATTGCGCCATGCATTCAGAGTGAACGCATGGCGCAATCCCATTGTGTAACGCACCAAAAGTTCTCAGCTTTTCTACATTTTGAAATTAGTCCATGAGCGTTCCCATAGCAGAAGGATAAGAGAGTTTTGGCCGCCAAAACAGTATGAACTTTGGTCAGTGGTGAAATGACCATATTTCTTGAACAACTTTTGTAGTCACTTTAAAATGGCAAGGTTAACGTATTCCTTAAGGTAACATTCTTAAGGCATTCTCAGTTTGATTCCATAGACAAGACAATTTTTATTTAGAAAGTACTAGTGTGATTTAAAAGTAATCCTATTTGATCTGTGAGTTGGGAAGAACGCGGACGAGGTTGAAACAGGATCAGTTTGAGCTTGCAGACGTTCATTTTAAACGCAGCAAGTGAAATAGACCGCCGCAGGAAGGTAGTGGCACAGAAGGTTCCAAGAAATAACCTCAGCGCAGTATTCAAATTCAGAAGCTCTGTTAGTTGTAGGCACTTCATAATTTTAAAACTGCTCACAACTTCTGAACCATCGATCGACAATATATATATATATATATATATATATATATATATATATATCGGGGCGGGGGGAGGGGAGTAGCCTAAACCTACCTAGAGCACTGGATTTCTACGCAAATTTGTCTGCACTTGTCCGATTTTGAAAACCACTGAAATACTGCACTATCATTTAGTATTATAATTCTCTGCACTCGCTCGGGCTGCTCTTCATAAGTTCTGTAACGAACGTTTGCTCCGAAAGTCTGCAGCATCGTATCAGACAGGGTGAATACGATAAACTCAACCACATCACCGAAAAGGGGATCAAAACTGTCAAAACCAGTTCGAGCGTTTCTTGAAATGCTACGCGCTTGGTCCTACCGCACTTTGTATATCAGTAAGCTCCGTCCTATAAAGTACAATGCAAACCAATGGAAACGTTAGTGATTTATCTTTTCCACACGAGTGTAGCAACTTTCTAGATCCGAATCCACGAATGATGTTCAATAGTGGATTTGCGTCAATTCTATTAGCTAGGTTTAGCATGAATATATTATAAACAAATTGACTAAACCTCACTACCAAACAGGACGTGGATCTAGAATATTCATCGCTTTTTCTCTAGGAAACTGATAGTCGGATTCGAGAACCCTGTGCACAGGACGGTGTCTTCTACCACAGTAGCACATTTGAATATCAAAAAACAAATCTGAAGGGGAGTGGTAAAGAGCTATATCATCCCCTTCATTTCTTGTTGTATAGCCAACCATTGTTTTGCTACGTGTTTCGCTTGTCGACTTTGTTGTTTGATGTTGGCTTAAATAAACATAACATAAACATAACATAACATATAAGATTGGATCATTAGGGTGGGCACATCTTTAAAACCCGGACCACATAAATTTGGACGTCAGTTGGTTGTTGATCAAAGACCCTTTTACGAAAATTTACGATTTACGACCCAAAATGTCGTAAATCGTAAATCGTAAAAAATTCGGCAAAAATAGCCGTAAATCGTAAAATCGTAAATCGTAAATCGTAATTACGCACACCCCTGCTGCCCATGCTGCGCGTCTCCTGCGGGCGATTTCAGGAGCAAGGTCGTTAACCATGTTCAGCTCTCTTCCCAGATAGACGTAGGAGTGGACCTTTGTAGAGCGACTCCATTTAACCTTACGAGACTCATGTCACACCACTGGTTGACCATAAACCGCGTTTTGCACATATTCATATCCCATCCAATCCTTATACCTGCTACATTGAGCTCGTTCAGCATCTCGTTGACTTCTGCCGTGCAGGTAGAGATGAGAACAATATCGTCGGCGAAGCGAAGGTTGCTGATCCGTTTACCGTCGACAAGGTAGCCTTTATCGTCCCAGTTCAAGTCTTTCATGGCATCCTGGAGTGCCGCTGTGAATAGCTTGGGAGAAATCGTGTCTCCCTGCCGTACTCCTTTCCCGATAGGAATTTTAAGCTTTTGATCGAACAGCTGGATGGTAGTCGATGTGTTCGAGAAGCATTCGTCGAGAAGTCGGATGTAGGGCGATGGTATACCAACGTGCACAAGCGCGTTCAGAACGGCGTTGATTTCCACAAACTCGAACGCTTTCCGGTAATCCGCGAAGGCAAGGAAAAGTGGGAGGTGGTATTCGCGGCTCCTCTCGATGAGCTGTGAGACAGTCTGAATATGGTCCATGCAGGAGAAATCCTTGCTAAACCCTGCTTGCTCCACTGGCTGATACTCATCCAAGCAACTCTCCATGCGGTTAAGCAGTATCTTGGTGAAGATCTTGTACACAGAAATAATTTTTTGTTCAAGAAATTTTTGTTATGATTTTTCTTGAAATTTTAATTCACCTACCCAATAAATGAACACAATGTTTAAGATTTTATAAAAATTTTATTTTTAAGGAAAAATAATGGTTCATAGCTTGATTTAAAGAGCTGGAACGCAATCTCATGTCTTAACACTTTAAGAAGAGATCGCCCTACGCGCTCGTCCAAGACAGCAGCGATTTTCATTCGATTGATCGCAGAATTTCTCTTTGCATGAAGTTTTACGCCTGTTAACGATACAATAAATACAACTGTAAAGAACACGCAAATCCTCAATTTGATGGTTTATGCAAGTGACATTGACCGTATCAATCAAATAAAAACTGCCGTGAGCTTTTTGAGTATATTGCGCGATCTGAATTATTTGCTTGCTTCTTTGCTTTGTTTCGAGAAGAATTTTAATTCATCGTTTCTTTTTCTAAAAAAATTATAAAATTATTACACTCATTGGGGCAGGTACACTAAAAAATTGCGAAGAAAGCTTAGCCTGCCTGAAGGTCATTTCGACTTGGGAGTATTCGCTTTCATTCCAAAAATTTTACGCTAGCTTAAGGATGGAACATCTTGTTTAAGTTTTAAGTTTAAAATTAAACTGGTAGATACTGGGAGCGTAGGACAAAAGCTGATAAGAGTAAACCATGGCAAAAGTGAGGGTTTGATGTGTTTCGAGATAATTTGAATTTCTCTCTCAAACTAGGAAAGAAGCTAACAGATTCCTGCGAAACTCTCTCGCTTTACATCAGCAACGGCTCTCCTACGTTACAGCATGACCTAAAGAATACTAGGTGAGCCTAGTAGAATCATGTACATGCATACATACATGCCAGAACAACGCTATCGTCAATGTATGTACAGTGGAACGCTAGACAATCGACAGCTGGTCGACGGTCAAAGAGCGGTGTCGAGGGAGAGTTCGAGGCCCTGTGGCCTAATGGATAAGGCGTCGGTCTCCTAAACCGAAGATTCAAGGTTCGAGTCCTTGCTGGGTCGGAATTTTTGCAACTGCTGAGACATTATAATTCACGTAGTTGATCTGGGTTTTGTACTGCTAGGACCCTGCGGGAGCTGAGCTCTACGATACGATGCTAGCTTTACGATCTCGCTACCTTGTGGAGTGATTCATAGTCCTTTCGAAAGGGAAGTTTCCTCGCCCTTCTGATCACGGTCACAATATTTATTTATTTATTTATTTATTTATTTATTTATTTATTTATTACATGGCGTATCTCATGTAGAAATAAAAACAACCGAAGTACGAAACCTTATTGCGGCTCTAATAACATGCAACTATAATACTAAGCGGTATAACATTGAAGAGAATGTCCAAGAATAAAATAAAATGTGAGGAGGAGAACGGTATGAGTGCAGAAGTAAAGGTAAGAAACCTCGGGGAAACCATTCCTAA
Source organism: Heligmosomoides polygyrus bakeri (assembly GCA_947359475.1). Lineage (NCBI taxonomy): Eukaryota > Metazoa > Nematoda > Chromadorea > Rhabditida > Heligmosomidae > Heligmosomoides > Heligmosomoides polygyrus. The sequence goes on along the minus strand of OX375867.1, from coordinate 98,058,946 downwards.
TGAGCACTTGTTTTGTTAAACTTTTTTGCGTACTTCGTGACTAATATTACTTTGCTGGGATCGGAAGTTGATCATGCCATCAGAAGGATGAAGCCGGGCACTGCTCCCGGACTGGACGGCATTTCTGCTGATCTCCTTCGTGCGGGTGGCAGTGCCCTCTGCTCACTTCTTGCCAAGCACTTCAACCACTACCTTCGACTTGGTAGGATTCCGGACTCATGGAAGGAGTCGAAAACAGTTTTGGTCTTCAAAAAAGGTCAGCAGGAGGATATCAACAACTATCGACCCATCAGACTTCTCTCGGTTGTGTACAAGATCTTCACCAAGATACTGCTCAATCGTATGGAGAGTTGCTTGGATGAGTATCAGCCAGTGGAGCAAGCAGGGTTTCGCAAGGATTTCTCCTGCATGGACCATATTCAGACTGTCTCACAGCTCATCGAGAGGAGCCGCGAATACCACCTCCCACTTGTCCTTGTCTTCGTGGATTACCGGAAAGCGTTCGACTCTGTGGAAATCAACGCCGTTTTGAACGCACTTGTGCACGCTGGTATACCATCGCCCTACATCCGACTTCTCGACGAATGCTTCTCGAACACATCGACTACCATCCAGCTGTTCGATCGAAAGCTTAAAATTCCTATCGGGAAAGGAGTACGGCAGGGAGACACGATTTCTCCCAAGCTATTCACAGCGGCACTCCAGGATGCCATGAAAGACTTGAACTGGGACGATAAAGGCTACCTTGTCGACGGTAAACGGATCAGCAACCTTCGCTTTGCCAACGATATTGTTCCCATCTCTACCAGAAGTCAACGAGATGCTGAACGAGCTCAATGTGGCAGGTATGAAGATTGGATTGGACATGAATATGTCCAAAACGCGATTTATGGTCAGCCAGTGGTGCGGGACTCGTAAGGTTAAATGGAGTCGCTCTACAACAGGTCGACTCCTACGTCTATCTGGGAAGAGAGCTGAACATGGATAACGACCTCGCTCCTGAAATCGCCCGCAGGAGACGCGCAGCATGGGCAGCCTTCAGTTCGATTCACGAAGTCACCGATCAGGTCAAGGATCCCGGCCTCAGGGCCTCGATATTCAACGCCTCTGTACTGCCTGCGATGTGTTACGCGACGGAAACCTGGCCCGACAACAAGACAATCGCCAGAGCGATGCAAACTACGCATCGTGCACTGGAGAGATGTCTTCTAAGGACGAGCCTTCGTCAGCAATGGCAAGAAGGCCTACGAAGCTCGGAGCTACGGGAGAAGTCGCAATTAGCAGACCCGCTGCAGTACATGAAGAAGTCCAAATATCGCTGGGCCGGACACCTGCTTCGACGAAAGGACGATAAATGGAGTCTCCGTGTCACAGAATGGCTCCCGAGAGACCATAAGAGACCACTGGGACGACCGCCAACGCGATGGGCAGACTCATTCTTAAGGCCTTTCAGAGAGCGGAGTCTGCCTCACTGGATGCAAGCAGCCAGAGATCGAGCGGTCTGGAAGAGTTGTGGTCCCCGCTGAGAAGACCTCCAGCCGACAAAAGGACCATCAAAGTATCAAAGTAAGTAAGTAAGTATTACTTTGCTTCAGTGGAGACCATACAGGTGTGCAGTGTTCTGAAAGACGTCTTAGGCAAATAGAAATGAGTTTGACCAATGGTGTCATACTGCGAGTTTGAAATGCTCATAATATGCAGTTGGACTTAGCAGGTGCTGCAGCGACAGTTCATGTTCAGCAAAAGATAGTTGGTTGTAGTACACAACTCCTAACAGGGAAAGGTTCCCAACTCGTGATGAGCTCTTGCAATGCTATTTTGGCAGAATGTAGAGCCGTGTGAGCGGAGTCCAGAATTACAGTTAGTTTTTGCTGAACGCTTTTTTACAGACTTGAAAAAGAGGTGTGAAAACGTGCGCGCAACAATCATTAACCGCTGTGACATCCTACGAGATGTGTCTCGTGGTGCAGTAGGTAGGAGTGCCGCCTCATAGGAGCACACCGGCAGGCTTTTGAGTTTGAGTCCGCGTACTGCCAGTATTTTTGTACATATTAGTTTGTTGTTATTACGCTTTATCATGATCACAGGAGTCAATTTTAAACCATCAATGCTTACAATAAATCAGGGCTATCTAATTGCGCCTTCATTTGTGCTAGTTTTTCAACGATCCGTATCTGCGCCATATAATGTCCCTGGAAATAAAAGATCTTATTGCTCTTCCCTTTTAGTCAACAGCTGTCGTACAGAATTATGAAGCAAGTAAAACAAGCGCGTGTCACACCAGCACCATCTTACAGAAGCCAGAGAGGAACAATCTTCGCCCTGGCAAGGAATGACCACTTCTTCTTCGTTGAACGCGTAATCCGTAGGTTTAGAGAGGTCCTGGGTGAAAAGATGTAACCAAATGCTCCCACGAAAAAAAAGTAAAAAAAAGTAAAAAGCACATATGTATGAAGACGCAAATAGACAGCCTTGGTTTGCTGTAAGCACTGATGGTCTAAAATTGACTCCTGTGATCACGACAAAGCATAATAACAACAAACTAGCATGTGCAAGGCAGTACGCGGACTTCGAACTCAAAACTCCACCGCTGTGCTCCTATGAGGGTCAGTCCTGCCGACTGCGCCACATCCTGATGGAGTTCATGAGTGTTGCGCACACGTATTCACAGCTCTTTTGCAGGTCTTTAAAAAAGGTCCAGCAAAAACTAGCTGTAATTCTGGACTCCGCCCACACGGCCCTGCATCCTGTCAAAATAGCATCGCAAAATTCCACCTTGACGTGGGAACCTTTCCTTATAAGTCGCGAATAGAATTTGAAGTGGAAGTGCAACCGGCTAGGTGGAAGTAGCATATTTTTGGATGATGGCGCCCAATGGAATATCGGCAAATATATTTATAACCGAGACGTTCACAGAAGGCCAAAGGAACCTGGAAAGGAGCTCTGAGGAGCCCTAACGAGAATGTTGAGAATGTCCTCAAAAGCTACCTGATCCCAGCAGGTACTACAGGAAAAGAAGTCTTTACTTCTAAAGAAAAGATGGTGACAGTTCATGCCGAGCGGATGATCTTCCAACTGCGAAATGCTCGGGTGGGAATCAGCTTTTCAACCACTCTGCGCATACTGCACATAAGAAGCAGGCTAAATATCCCTTCAGACCCAACTGCTCCTAAATCCCCCTCCACGGCTAGCTGTTCTTCTTCGGCCCAGAGCCACGCGACCGTCTCTAATCCGTCGCTATCCGCTAGCGTCTCATCAGCTAGTTGTCTAATTATCGGCGGTGAGGCAATACGCGAGCAATTACCGTAACAAGTATCAATGTGTCCGGTGAACTGTGCTGACTGATGTCGGACAAAGGTCGGGACAAAAGATTGAATAAGATGCCGATTTGAATAGACTGCAACACGTCGCGGACCATCGTACTCGGCTACCGTAACTTGGCAGAGGTTTAAACAGCTCAAGGAGAAGGCCTGTTTCTTCACATAGGTTCTGACGATTAACTACGCCTGACAATCGAAGCCTTGAAATCAGTTTGATGTCCGAAGGAAAATATTGATGAGGTGGTGATGAGTTAGTTGATCCAATTCTCTGGGTCATTCTGAAAATCTCTCAAACGTGTTCTAGTGTTTAAAGGAAATGGGTGTTGCTATCAATCGATTTATTTATTGTGGACGCACATTTATTTATTTATTTATTCATTCTACGCTAACTCAATAACGTTCCATAAACAAAGAACACTATTAACACAAGACAACATAAGCATTGACTCCTGAGCGGTGCAGGAGACGAAGGGGTCCTTTAGCAAGTCAGAGGACTATATCTCGATTTTCGATTCCTAGAAAAATCAAAATTTTAAAAGCAAGGTCTCATCTCGAATCAGAAAAGGGCAAATTATAGAGCAAAACCACCATCTATACCTTTTTGATTTTTTCTTTTTTTATAACAATTGCTCTGTTCGCTCTAAATTCAGTGAGCAGTTGCTGAATGTTTTCTATTTTTTCTCTTTCACGTTTTCGTTTTTCTTTTCATTTCCATCAAGAGCATCAGATTAACTGATGGTGTAATGGCGTACAGCATTACCTCCCGGTTAGGTGGGTTCGAGTCCCGCCTGGCGTTAGCGCTTTAATCGCAACAAAACATCGTTATCAGAACTGACTTGTCCATTAGCAGGCTACCGCAAGTCATAGTATGTATAGGCCCAATACGCACTCGAATTGCCTCCGCAATATCAAGTAGAAGTAGATGGCGTGGAGTATCCCAAAAGGGTTTAATTGGCGCAGTCATCTATCACTTATGTCCTTTATCTCCATGGAATTCTCAAAAGCGGTCTCGAGTAAGCCGTGTGGGAAATAGTTCGGATTGCCATGAAACGGCTAGCAGCCGTGTGGACGACGTCCTTGTATTCGTGTGTATTTGTCCGTGATCGCCGTACCACTGCGTCTAAGTGAACGGGCAAGACGTAAAAACGGGGTCAGCGGTAGGGTCACGACGACGGCAAACAGCGGCGGCTATGTCGAATCGCGCACTTCACCTCATCATTTCATGTGTTTTTCGGGGCGCATGAAACCTATTTTCGAGTACTGCGACGGTCGACCGCCGTGGAGGAACAGCGTCTCACCCTCCCGCGCAGTTGCTGCTGTTCCACAGCGGATGACTCTGTAGGTAGTAGACCTCTGCAGAGCTGTAACAGGCCCATTTCACCTGAGTTCTGTTCTATTTTGAATTTTCCTAAAATAGATGCTGCTAGTGGATGCGTTGGCATGCGTTCGGATACGCCATGCACTCCATTCTATGCGTGATATAGTGCAGGCCTTTGGACACTACCACGCGAATAGAGCCGTAACCAAAGAGATTTCAGATCTGCGATTTCTGGCATAAAGGATAAACTCAGCGTCAAACCTGTTCGTGGAACGCGCCACGTCCTCTATTTTTAGGGATATCGTGTAGAGAAGTTGACGGCACATTTGGTCTCTACGCTAACTTGCGTGGCCACGCGGTGGAAAACTCACTGTTTTGTCCTCCTTCCCAGAGAAATGTGGCACAAACTTACCAATATTGGCCTGGAATATTCTACTCATGGGCGCTTGTAGGATACCAGGCTTTTGGTTCGGATTTCCTCTCAGGCCAACCAAGCTCTCCTCCGGAGTCGATGAATTCGTACCAGACTTGTCTGAGAAGGACACAGCGCTGACCTGTTTATCGGCTGGCCACCGGAAGTCATTACGTGGCCAGATACGCTTTTGAATCGCCTCCACGAGATACCATAGAAGTGTAATACGTGGCGCATCCCAAGAGGGATTGAGTAACACCGTCCTTTACCCTTATCCTTCATTTGCCTTATACAGTAATCTGCGATGGCTAACTAATGAACAAGGTAGTGGTCTATTCTTCCGACAAGTTTGGATTGGTGGATTTCACCACCAAAGAGGGATGGTAGAATTGGTTCATTGGACGAGATCCGAACAGGAATGAGCGGATTAACCGTTATCCGTTATCCGTTATCCGGTTTCCGGCGGGTTTTGGCCTATCCGTTTTGTTGTTTGTTATCCGGTGGTTTTTTGGCCGGATAACGAACAACAAAATCTGGCACCCTTACGATTACTTAGTTGAATATAAGGTCAATTTTTGATCGTTTTGTGTTTTTTCCACTGACAGTCGAGATACGTTTGCAATGCTAGGTCGGTGCCTTCTCTTAGTTCTCAAAGGCATAATTATGCCAAGCTATCAACCTGCTCATAGCGCGTTCTGAAATGAAGAACACTGCCTTGCTCATTTCTATTTGTAGGGTTTTCACCAAAATTCTTTCCAGCAAAAAATTCCTTCTAGCTTTCCTCCTTTCTAATGTACTGCCTGGAAAAAACCTGTCGGTTAGAGGAGAAAGGAATAAACCTTTATACGAATCACTTTGTTTTAAGGATGTGCCCGATATTCATCTTCTATGCACACGATCTTTTAGCTCATTGAAACTATGTTTGGCATGTGCATAAATTCCGAGTGGTGGGTGGAAAGTCAGTACTTTAATATCTTATCCTATCCTACTATATATAAAAGCGTTAGTCCGTCTGTCCGTGTGTGTGTGTGTGTGTGTGTGTGTGTGTGTGTGTGTGTGTGTGTGTGTGTGTGTGTGTGTGTGTGTGTGTGTGTGTGTGTGTGTGTGTGTGTGTGTGTGTGTGTGTGTGTGTGTGTGTGTGTGTGTGTGTGTGTGTGTGTGTGTGTGTGTGTGTGTGTGTGTGTGTGTGTGTGTGTGTGTGTGTGTGTGTGTGTGTGTGTGTGTGTGTGTGTATGTGAGTCGCAAACCAAAGTCTTAAAGCGCAGCAAAGCAGGGATCACGTGAACAAGTAAAACATGTCAAACGTGTAAAGGTGATCCACACGTGCATGTAAAACCTGTCAAGGCTATCCTCATGTGCAATGGATGGAAGTGAACCAAAATTAGCGGGAAATGACCAGGTTGGACGAATGAGTGGAAGGATTCGAACGAACAACCACTATTGATCGATAGCATCGATTTTCGATCGGAGTTGTCGTTCAACTCCCCGATTTGACCAATCGGAATGCGATTATGATTATGCCGGATGAGGATACCAATATTAGTCGATGGTATCGATTTTTAAACCGCAGAAATCGGTTTTCGCCCATAATTGACCAATTGGTGTGGGAGTCACACGACAGTTTCTTCGAGAGAATTACTCCCGCCTGCAGGAAATACTCCAATATAAAAAGATTCAGACAGTTTCTAGAACAAGATAACAGTATCGATTGACCGAATAACCGATCGACTATCAATTTTTCTGCCGATTAGATCCCTCGGAGTGGGAATAGCACTAATGCGATGGGCAGCAGACAAGGCTTACGTCAATCGTTTTGAGGATCTTCCCTTACTCTATTCTGTGTAATAAGCAAGATTAGTTTCTTATTCTCTAATGGGGCCGAAGGGTCAATAAACCGTCATGTCCAAGGCGTTTTGTTTTCGGAGTTTGGGCCGAAGTCCCAACCAGACGTTTTGCTGTTGACAGGTTTACGGGTAGTTGTTGAGCAGTAGAAGCAGCTGTTGACGAGCTGCAGGTTCAGTACTGGTATACGTACTTGGCCAGTGACTTACGGTGACTAGCCGGTGGACAAGTCAGTGCATTAACATTCCCGTGCAATCCTGATATCTACTGGAAATCCGAACCAAGAACATTGAGTCGGAGTGCATGCGAAAGTCGGCGCCTTCTCAGAGTGCGCTACTTCGCACCTCGAAGAAAAACACCGATAAGAAGGTTAAACGTGGCTCATTTGACATGTGACGAGGACAATATTACAAATCCCGACCTAGTATTAGGGAAAGAATGGTTTAAAATTAGTTTTAATTTTTGTTTGTTGGTTATCTGTTTTTCCGTTATCCGGCCATTTTTGGAAAAAATTATCCGTTATCTGTTATCCGGGTTTCAAAATTTTATTATCCGCTCATCCCTGGATCCGAAGCAGTAACCCTCATTCGGGGTGCATAGGCTGAGCTCGTTCTACTATTGTACGTTTCTTAAAAATAACGCATAGAAACCTTGAAAGTCATTTCTTGCGATTTCTTGGTATGCGCCACGTATTCCGTCTCTAATTAATGTTGAAAGAGCGCATGTTTTGTGCAATGCGTACTTTACGCAGTTTAGTTGAGATTGAGGACGTGCGCCGATGGATAGCTGTCGTACCAGTTCCCAAATTCAGGCGGGATAGAAAGCTTGGATAAAATGCTTTAGTCCATGTGCACCCGCTCACGTTCTCTGCTCTATATTGCCGGATTCAATTGAAGCAAATCCTGCCGGCCCCTTAGACTCCGCTATTCAGGAGCCGTTCGGTGTCTTCAGTGCGGCTGACCGGCTGTCATTCGCATGCGGCGTTCTAAGAGTTGTTGTCAACTGTCTTGAGCAAAACATGTCATCTACAGATATTTTTCGCGAAATGTCACGCAACCGATGCCTTGGCTGATGTCTTTCTTCAACTCTCCAACACTCATAGGGTATTCTTGAACGAAAACTATTAGGATAAGAGCTTTAAAGTTCTTGGGACATAGGACTGGGGAGCAACAAACCTTCATCTTTCACTTCTCGCAGTTCGTTGTCAGTTTCTCTTCTATTCTCGGTTCACCATCACTTAAAGGTGTCCATTTTTATTTTGCATGATGCTCTTCAAAATGTCCCAAGGACTCCACATAACTATTAGGTTGTAACGAAATAAATGGCACTGAACCACTGTAAATTTAAACAGTTAATATCTCGGCTTGTAGGCAAGTTTATTAATCGAAATAAAAACCTTCTGATTCTACACATCTTTGCCAACGTGACACAAGCTTTTTTATCCCAGAAGAACCAGAAGTTCTGGAATTGACGAAATCTTCGAAGGCACTTTCGGCATCCTGTTGGTATTTGAATATCTTCCCTACCAAGAAGTCGCCAAGATGCTTGAAGAAATGGTAGTCTGTTGGGGAGAGGTCGGGAGAAAACGGAGGATGTGGTAGAGTTTCAATGCTCAGCTCATTCAATTTCTGCAACGTCATTCGTGCTACACGGGGGCGAGCATTGTCGTGCAGAAGGAGAACTCGCCTTCGGCTTACCAAGGCCGGCCGGATATCCTTCAACTTTTTCGTCATTTCTTCAATTTCAGTGCAGTACTTCTCTGCCGTGATGGATTCACCGGAAGGGAGGAAGCTGTGGTGAATAATTCCCAGCGAACATCACCATTACTTTCTTTTGGTGCAATTCCGGCTTCGCAAAAACCTTGGGGCTCTCATCGCTGTCCACCCACTGTGCCGATCGTCGCCTGTTGTCGTACGTTATCCATTCCTCGTCACAGGTTACGATGCGATCAAGGAATGGGTCCGTTTCGCTCCGTAGAAGCAGTGCGGACGAGATCTCATATCGTCGGTTTCTTTGCTCCTCAGACAGCTCGTGAGGCACCCATCTTTCCAGCTTTTTGGTCTTTCCAATTTCCTTCAGATGCCGGGCAGCTGTGTTGTGACTGACGCCAAGAACCTTCGCTATCTCCCTGGTACCTTTGTGTGAATCCTCCTCTACCACATCTCTCAGCTTGTCCTCATCAACATCACTATGCCTCCCACGACCTTCATGTTCTTCCAAGCTCTCATCTCCATTCCGGAACTTCTGATACCAACGATACGCCGTCCGAATTGTGGAACATCCTTGACCGAATGCGGCGTTGATCTTCTCGTCCGCCTCCTTAGCTGTAGTGCCCAGCTTGAATTCATACAAGTAAATGCCTCGGATTACCCTTTTGTCCATCTGAAAAAAGTCAATAAAACTCTAAAGTTTTCCCACTTTTACATAGAAAATTTCATACTCTCCGGTAGAGCAAAGTTTGCGCTTCTAAATGATATGCCACATGTTACGGTTTGTTCTTGATCAAACGCGTAAAGACGCGCCAAAAAATGGCGCGAGCCAGTGCCATTTAATTCGTTGCAACCTAATATTATGAAGGGTAGAAAGACTCGGCCTTCTATGAGCAATTAAAATCTGCTGCTTCCAGCATTTTTGAAAAACCTTGGTCGATGCTTTCTTCTAAAATATGGTCTCTTTGCTGATAGGCAGTTTTTGGATATTATTTTGCTCTCACCACTGACTTATTATTTATAGATCCCTTTGTGATCAGGTCGCTTGTCTTTTCACAATTTTTCAGAGAACGCTTTTCTGAGCCAATAATCACCACGCTTGTTCTTTTAAACGTTAGGTTAGGGGCACGTGGTAGCGCAGTCGGTAGAGGTGCCGACTGTCGCGTGCACACATACTACAGAAAACATGGACATTAAACTGCAAATGAGGATCGAATTCATTAGGAAACCTCTAAGTGTCTGCGAGTCGAAATCAGTCTTTTTAAAGCGGAAAGCGGTCTTCATTAAGCACCCTGTTGAACAACGAAGACACCCTTATGGGAAAGCATTTATGACGATCTTGTGACCTTTTAGTTGGAAAAGTCATCTTGCTCCTCTATTTCTAGCGGGGGCTAGGTTAAAAACATCACTTGAATTTAGCTCAGCTCAACCTTTGATCACTTTAGAAACCATCAGAGGGTCATTTCTAGCTCTCCTAGTTTGCAGACTAGGCAGACCAAGCTGTTTTCTTTTTTCTTCTCCATTGAGAAAGAACTGGTAACCTGGAGCTGTCAGCGCATACATAAGAACCTTGAGAGTGAGTTACTCTGAACATTCTCAATGATATTTATGAAATTATTTTTACAAGACGAGAAAACAATACAATACATACCGCTCATAACCAACGTCGCATTTCGCGTCGCAAAGCGTCGGAATCGTTTGCAATGAGTTTACTGGAACGCTGACTAAATCACAGAAATCCTCTAATAGAGGAAATCTCGAAAATCGAAACAGATTTGATGTAGCATTTAATCTGACCTAGTTACTTTGATACTTTGATACTTTGACGGTCCTTTTATCGGCTGGAGGTCTTCTCAGCGGGGACCACAACTCTTCCAGACTGCTCGATCTCTGGCTGTTTGCATCCAGTGAGGCAGACTCCGCTCTCTGAAAGATCTTGAGAATGAGTCTGCCCATCGCGTTGGCGGTCGTCCCAGTGGTCTCTTATGGTCTCTCGGGAGCCATTCTGTGACACGGAGACTCCATCTATCGTCCTTTCGTCGAAGCAGGTGTCCGGCCCAGCGATATTTGGACTTCTTCATGTACTGCAGCGGGTCTGCTAATTGCGACTTCTCCCGTAGCTCCGAGCTTCGTAGGCCTTCTTGCCATTGCTGACGAAGGCTCGTCCTTAGAAGACATCTCTCCAGTGCACGATGCGTAGTTTGCATCGCTCTGGCGATTGTCTTGTTGTCGGGCCATGTTTCCGTCGCGTAACACATCGCAGGCAGTACAGAGGCGTTGAATATCGAGGCCCTGAGGCCAGGATCCTTGACCTGATCGGTGACTTCGCGAATCGAACTGAATGCTGCCCATGCTGCGCGTCTCCTGCGGGCGATTTCAGGAGCGAGGTCGTTATCCATGTTCAGCTCTCTTCCCAGATATACGTAGGAGTCGACCTGTTGTAGAGCGACTCCATTTAACCTTACGAGTCCCGTGTCACACCACTGGTTGACCATAAACTGCGTTTTGGACATATTCATGTCCAATCCAATCTTCATACCTACCACATTGAGCTCGTTCAGCATTTCCTCGACTTCTGCCGTGCTAGTAGAGATGAGAACAATATCGTCGGCGAAGCGAAGGTTGCTGATCCGTTTACCGTCGACAAGGTAGCCTTTATCGTCCCAGTTCAAGTCTTTCATGGCATCCTGGAGTGCCGCTGTGAATAGCTTGGGAGAAATCGTGTCTCCCTGCCGTACTCCTTTCCCGATAGGAATTTTAAGCTTTCGATCGAACAGCTGGATGGTAGTCGATGTGTTCGAGAAGCATTCGTCGAGAAGTTGGATGTGGGGCGATGGTATACCAGCGTGCACAAGTGCGTTCAAAACGGCGTTGATTTCCACAGAGTCGAACGCTTTCCGGTAATCCGCGAAGACAAGGACAAGTGGGAGGTGGTATTCGCGGCTCCTCTCGATGAGCTGTGAGACAGTCTGAATATGGTCCATGCAGGAGAAATCCTTGCGAAACCCTGCTTGCTCCACTGGCTGATATTCATCCAAGCAACGCTCCATGCGGTTAAGCAGTATCTTGGTGAAGATCTTGTACACAACCGAGAGAAGACTGATGGGTCGATAGTTGTTGATATCCTCCTGCTGACCTTTTTTGAAGATTAAAACTGTTTTCGACTCCTTCCATGAGTCCGGAATCCTACCAAGTCGAAGGTAGTGATTGAAGTGCTTGGCAAGAAGTGAGCAGACGGCACTGCCACCCGCACGAAGGAGATCAGCAGAAATGCCGTCCGGTCCGGGAGCAGTGCCCGGCTTCATCCTTCTGATGGCATGAGCAACTTCTGATTCCAGAATGGGAGGTACTTCCTCAGCTGGTGGCATCAAGCATTTCGGGACAATGATGGAAGAACGGAACAGATCTGTGTAGAATTCTTGAACGATGGCCTCCATCGCTCTTCGAGACGTTTGCGTTGTTCCATTCTTATCCACAAGGGCTGACATTGTTGCCTTCTGATCGCAGAGATCTCGTTGGCAGCGCCTTATGCTTGAACCTTTCCCAGCGGCTTCTAACAGCTTCAATCTTCTGTAGGCTTGAATGGACTCCTTCACTGCAATTCGACAGGCCTTCGAGATGGTGACTTTTTCCAGATGGGAAGCGTTAGGATCCAGTTTAACAGCTCTTCTTTGCTCCAAGAGTTTAATCGCATGTGCGTTGAGTCTTGAAGCAGACGGTGATGTGGCTCCGCAAGAGCTGTTAGCACATTTCAACAGTCCCTTGGAGAGAAGGTCGTAGTCTTCCGATGGATCTTCAAGAAGATTCCAATCATACGACTTTATTGCACATTCCAACTCCTCAGACTTGAATGTGGGGATCCTCACCGGTGCCGGTTTATGAGTGTCACGCTTGAACATCCTCTTTTGGAGAGTCAGCTTCGCACGGACAAGACGGTGATCCGAGCCGGTGTCAAATGAAGGCAGCACGGAGACGTCAAACAGACTCCAGCATCTGTTTGTATCAAAGTGATGGATATTGCACTACGAATACAGATTCAGAGTCATGTTCCGAGAATAAATTCGACGGGAGTGTAGGCTTCCAAGCAATTAAGGAGCTGTATCCTCTGGGCGTAATCATCTTAAGCAAGCAAGACGCACGCAAATACAAAGGTCACCGAACAACTTTTTTTAGAAACCACCAAATATTTTTTAGATTCCAAATATCCACATTGTTTGAAAATGCAAGCATTTTGAAGAAAGCTACCAAAAATCCACTTAAGCCGCCGTAACTAGGTCAGGTTAATTGCTACATCAATTCCGTTGATTTTCGAGAACTCCTCGATTAGAGGACTTAAGTGATGTAACCAGCGTTCCAGTAAACTCAGTGCGAACGATTCGGACGCGAACGAAATACGACATTAGTTACGTGCGGTATTGTAGTGCCCCCCTCCAGAATTGGGCTGCATATTTTCTGTGCTGAAACCAGCACTTTGCAATGGTCATCGAAAAGTTTGTGATTGATCAAGAATCCTAGATCCTTCACTTACGTGGTTCAGTTGAGGGGAAAGCATTTACCTTATGAGTTCTGTCAGTACCGTAACAGTTACCAGTTTGTAGTGCCACTGTCTTCTCGGCCGAAAGAGACATTTCCATTCTATTGGGCCAGTCCACAACAGAATCTATGACGCTTTGAAGCACTTCACTTCAACTGATGTTGAAAAAGTAGTTCATTAAAATCAAGAAGCACACCATTCGTCCTACAGGCACGGGCAACATCACCAACAATTATCAAAAGCTCTAAGTGAATCACACTTTCATTTCAAATCCAGTAAAGGTAGCGACGCGGTGGACGGGTGCATGACGCGCTCTCATTCCTTGCTCAAATATCGCGCCGCTATCATCTCCTGTAATACAAGCATTGACAAGCTTCTGTAGGTCACGTTATGGCACAGTCGGATAAGAGCCACCCCCAATCGAGCCTGCTGCTTCGGGTTTTCCTCTCAGATCGAGCCTACAATCTCTCCAAGGTCGGTGAGTTGGCACCAGACTTGTCTGGGAACGATAAAGCGCTGATTTGTTCATGGTCCGGCACCGTAAGTTATAGTAGATGTCAAATACTCACTCAAACTGCCTTCAGAATCAGGATGCGTGGCGGGTCCCAAAGAAAGAATGACTACCGCTGACCTTATTCTTCCTTCATCCTTGCGTTAAAAAGGATAAAGGACGGCGTTACTCAATTCCTTTTGGGATGCGCCACGCATTCTACTTCTACGGGATGTCGTGGAGGCGATTCTGAATGCGTATTTGGCCATACAATGACTTGAGGTGGTCAGGCGATGAACAAGTCAGCGCCTTGTCCTTCCCAGACAAGTCTGGTACCAATTCACCGACCCCGGAGGGATGGAAGGCTTGGTTGGCCTGAGCGGGCAAATCCGCACCAGGAACCTGGTATCGGGTGCACGCGACAGTCGGCGCCTCCTCTGACTGCGCTACACGCGTCCGTATCTTTGCGTTACTGTAGCTAAAAATGAAGGTATTAAGGCTCACGTCAGTTTTTTTATTAGGTTGGCAACTGATTTTGTGGACTCTCAAGCACCTTCAACAAAAGTGTTAATAAACAAATAACAAATAACAGTTTTCAACCAAAGTAAGATCTGTTGGAACCCGGGACTGCTTCCCATTTATCAGCTACCTGGCCCATCCCAAAGCTGTAGAATTCTTGTGCTTTTGCAGCCAAGAATCCTTGGAGGTGCATTTTGACATGGTCCACATTAATAAGTCGTCCTCCAACCAAGAAGTGCTGCAGCGAGCTATGAGGGTGCTAGTCATTTGGCGCACAGCCTGTGCTGTAAGGTGGGTAAGTTAGACGCTCCCAGCTAAGGTCTTCGATTTTTTGAAGCTCCCGATTCGTGACGTGTGATCTGGCGTTGTCTTGCTGATAGATAATTCCGCTCTTGAAAATCTGTCTGAACCGATTCCAGCGGAGTTCAGCCTGTGCGCAGCCAGGTTGAGAAGAGTAGATTACAGCATTAATGCTGGAACCGTTCTTGACGAGCTTCCAGAAGTTAATACCTTCTTGACACCACTAAATGGAGAGAACGTAGCTAACTGGACGCCTCAAAAAATAGAAGACGTTGACTGGGAGCGTCAAACTCATCCACCTTACAGCCCAGACCTAGCGCCGAGTGACTACCACATTTTTAGTTCGGTGCAGTACTTCTTGGTTGGAAGACGATTTAATAATGTGGACCGGGTCAAAATGCACCTCCAAAGATTCTTGGCCTTAAAAGCACAATAATTCTATGGCCGTGGGATAGGCCAGCTACCTGATATATGGGAAGCGCTTCTGCGTTCCGATGGATCTTATTTAGATTAAAGATTGTCATTAGTTATTTGTTAATAAATACTTTTGCCTAAGATTCTTGAGAGTCCACGAAATTAGTTGCCAACCTAATATCAAACGCGGTTAGAAGAATTGTGCGAGTAATGGCATTTTTGAACAGCATCGGAGTTTGGTATGGTTCAGATAAGAGCAGCTTTAACAGGAACAATGCGTTCAGATAATCCAAATAACAACTGATTTATCTTTATGATTTATTTATTTATTTATTCAACACACCGAAGGTGTGCTCAAACACTGGTATCAAAAGGATCAATTAGAAATGTAACAATTAGCGTAGTTCGGCTAAAAAAGCCTCAAGTAGCTGATATCGAGGTTGAAAGTTGTTACAACGATGTTTCGCTACGATCAAAACTCTAGCTTCAGGCGGGACTCGAACCCGCAGCTCCTGCTGAACGGGCTGGATACGCCATTACACCAGCGGCGAACGCAGCATCCAGGCCTAAGACTAATCGAACGGTTTATGAGTTTTTTTTTAGATGGTCTGTGCAATTCCTCTTTATGCATTATCTTGGTCTTACTTCTTTAACTTTGATTAGGTTTCTTTCGGTATTGCGACAACGTTTATCTATTTATTTATTTATTTATTTATTTATTTATTTATTCAACACACCGAAGGTGTGCTCAAACAGTGGTATTAAAAGGATCAATTGCAAATGTAAGAATTAATGTAGTTTGGCTAAAGTAATCCAACGAAAACAAATAAAACAAAAAATACAAAACGCAAAAAACACACAAAAATTATATAATATACTAAAGGTAAGCATATTAAAGGATAAAGGATAAAGGACGGCGTTATTCAATTCCCTTTGGGATGCGCCACGCATTCTACTTCTACAGGATGTCGTGGAGGCGATTTTGAATGCGTATTTGGACATACAATGACTTGCGGTGGCCAGCCGATGAACAAGTCAGCGCTTTAGCCTTCCCTGACAAGTCTGGTACCAATTCACCAACCCCGGAGAGATGGAAGGCTTAGTTGGCCTGGGCGGGAGATCCGAACCAGGAACCTGGTTTCGGGTCCAAGCAACAGTCGGCGCCTCCTCCGACTGCGCTCCACGCGCCCTAATGGTAAGTGAGTATATTAGCACACCACAAACCCGTCGTAAGCGTATTGCCAATATTAGGTACCCACTAAAGAGTACCAAAGAGTTTTTCTTATAAAGTTATTATGCCTAGAGAGCCGGATAATTGCTCAAAAATGAGGTGAATAACGCTCATATACCACAGTTTTTAGGATTTACTACAACGTTCACATTTGACTGTTTGATGCATTGCCTTTGTTGCATTCTTTGAAAGGTAATAATGATAAATGAATAATCAAAGGGATCGCTAGAAAAGGAGTTCAGGAACACCTACCTGATTTGCTTTTGAGTTTTCATCGTCTCGGGCCGGATTCATCAACGACTTACAGCAATTTAACAGAGAAAATTACAGCCGAAATCTCTGGGCGGCTTATCAAGTGATATGGTGAGCGATAAGCCGCGTTATCTGAGTTTTTCGCTGTGAATTCTCTGTTAGAGTTATGTAAGTCGTTGATGAATCCGACCCCTGATTACACGATTTTGCCCGGCAGTCGTCTCGCCGAACTCCTCCTGTGTTCAAGGGTAGTTCATTTTCTTCGAGAGGAAGGAGCAGTTCTTGTTGCGAGAAACGCGGCTATTACTAATTCACGCTACGGCGTGGTGGCTTTGAAGCGGCGGCGAATTTCGTCCGTTTATGGCGCACGTCTTCCAAATTCGAAACCGCTCCTCGGCAAGCGCTGAGTTTTACGAGCGTTTTGAGGAGGTGCACATGTCTCCTCCATCTGCTCCCTTACGTAGCTGCGTTGCTCGCAAATCTTCAAGCCTCTGGACTGCGTCCTTCACTCTTCAGGCTTACCCCTATGGTCAGTGTCATCTTTTGGTCCCTGCCCCCCCCCCCCCCCCGGCTCTCCCCATGAAAGGAGGGGTCGAGTGCATCGTTCTTCTCGACAGTGTGACTAATCGATCATCAGTTAGTGACGGACGAAACGGTGCTGGGCTTCTTCCATGATGTCGTCTGTATACTCATCTGCCCCTATCTCAAACAAGCTCGAGCAGCCGTCCTACGGCCGCCGACTCCCCTTGCCGAAAACCGCCGCGCGTCGACTACAGCGACTCGAAGACGAGCGCCCGACGAGGCCTGTAGAACAGCGGACCACCGGAGCGGTGAGTGCTTCACTTATGGGACGGCCAACTCTCACCTATCACCCTGAATTCTTTTCTAAGCCACACCTTCTTGAAGCTACGTACCTCCAGAAGCGGAGCGTGTCCTTCTGGTGCCGGCTGCAAATGCTGCAGCCAAGCTTGGAGGACATCTATTCGGTTCATCCAAATCTTACAATAATTTAACTCATCCTTCTGTGAAATGAGAGAGATTTCATATTGTTTCCTTTTTCTAATTTTGGTCACATTACAAAGTTCTGTTTTTTAATTTCCACACTTTCAAATCTGATCTCAGTTTCCGCAGTGCAATTCCGAAACAAAATAAACATTCTACTTTTGGGTAATTTTTTTAACTAATGAAACAGTATGTTTTGGAATAACGTTCAATACCATGCCAAATGGTATTGAAAGATCCAGGCTCTTGGGGTTGAAACCCTTGAGAGTAGAAGTAGATCTTATAATGGTGTTTAAGATCCTGACACAGAGAGTTTCTATAGAGCCAAGATGGCACTGACGAGGTGCTTGAAGGAAAGGCTCAGACTCTAAAATCCTGTTGTTAAATCTCAGAGGAGATACAAGTTCTTCACGTGTGGAAATCTATACGCGAAGAAACTGAACCTGATCCGAGATTTAACAAGAAATGGGCGTATGATAGCGCAGTCAGAGGAAGCGCCGGCTGTCGCGTGCATCCGATACAAGATTCCTGGTTCAGATTTCCCATCAGGCCAACCAAGTCTTCCGTCTCTCCGGGGTTGGTACCAGACGTGTCTGGGAAGAGCAAAGCGCTGACTTGTTCATCGGCTGACCACCGCAAGTCATTGTATGGCCAAATACGCACTCAAATCGCCTCCACTGCATCCCGTAGAAGTAGAATACGTGGCGCATCCCAAAGAATTTGAGTACGGCCATCTTTTGCCCTTTTTGTATAGAAACCTTTGGGAGCTCATCAAAAATTATGGGAGACAATGAGAACATCCTGGTTTCTCTATTCTACCCTTTCAAAAGTCTGACTTTGCGCAATATGTCACCTTAAATATGTTGTCTGAATATGATAACATCTAATTTATTCATAATTCATAATTCTCTTCATAATTTTTGATAACTCTATTTTGTCTTACACGTTTTTTAAATGATGAATTAAATTGAAGCTTTTTGTTTATCCCACATTTTTATTGCTTCATGTTCATTTTGGGCGCGTGTAGCGCAGTCGGAGGAGGCGTCGACTGTCGCCAGCACCCGATACCAGGTTGCTGGTTCGGATTTCCCGCCCAAGCCAACCAAGCCTTCCATCCCTCCAGGGTCGGTGAATTGGTACCAGACTTGCCTGGGAAGGATAAAGCGCTGACTTGTTCATCGGCTGGCCATCGCAAGTCATTGTATGGCCAAATACGCATTCACAATGCCTCCACGATATCCCGTAGAAGTAGAATGCGTGGCACATCCCAAAAGAGATTGAGCAACGCCGTCCTTTATCCTTTATCCTTATCCATGTTCATCTTCAACTTTCACACCTCTCTATGCTGCACGTCAACAAATATGTAAGTAAATATATATAAGTGGTAAATAAAATACAAAATTGAAAACTAAGGTCTTAAATGCTTGCAAATAATAAAGGTAAACAAAGTAGCAATGCGAAATGTTTCAACGGTAACCAAAAGTAATAAAATAACGAATAAAGCATAGTATTAAGAACACTGAAATTTGTAGTCTTGATCAGCTTGAATAATCCGCCTTCTTTTTGCA
Source organism: Heligmosomoides polygyrus bakeri (assembly GCA_947359475.1). Classification (NCBI taxonomy): domain Eukaryota; kingdom Metazoa; phylum Nematoda; class Chromadorea; order Rhabditida; family Heligmosomidae; genus Heligmosomoides; species Heligmosomoides polygyrus. Next base: position 98,040,035 of record OX375867.1, on the reverse strand, counting down.
CTTTTCTTTCCTAATTTTGTTGTTTTTTAGAATTATTACTATTATTTTTATAACAAGCTTTATAGCTCATACACATCAAGGATAAAGGTTGGCGTATTCAGTCTCCTTCTAAATACAATGCACAACGCATTCTCCTTTACGGGATATCCTTGAGGCAACGTTAATTTTTAATTGGCTTATACAACGACCTGTGGTTGCCAGCTAATGCACACAGTGATTTCCCCTTACCAAATATATCTGGTAGTAAGTCTCTGCTCGCGAAAAGATGGAAAGTTTCGTTGGTTTGGATGGAGCACGAACCGAGAATCTGGAATCGAGTGCACGCGACAGCCGACGCCACTTTCGACTGAGCTACCACGCGCCCTCTGGGTTCATAAGAAAATCAAATGCCATAACCGTTCACGTGGATATTTGGATCTTATCAAGGGTAGATATTGGCGTTGCGAATCTTTGTTAGGAACTCAATATGTTCTACCCCATCCTGTTATCTTTTCTAATTGCTTACCAATCAACAGATGAAAGGATACAAGTCATGTTCTTTAAACCTCAAGTGACTGTTACTGAGGTTCTAAGCTGTTATAACCGTGTCGTGATGTGATCAAAACTCTAGCGCAAGGCAGGACTCGAACCCGCTCCACCTGCTGCTAACTGTGATGGAGTGACTCTGAAACTTCTAGCGGTCTGCTGCGGTTGACTAAGGCCGGTAGCAGTTGGAAGGAATCCTGTTACCTATCTGTGAATTCCATTCGAAGAAGAGTAGTTGTCCGTCGCTGTTCTTCGGAAGTTCACCAGTACCTAACCGCTATGAGCTTCAGAATTATGCATACTCCCTACAACTGTGCTCCATCCTCCAAATAAGCAATGCTGAAACCTGGAATCCGCACTGACTGAATCTTCCACGCAACCCTCGTAACATTAGACTGCAGCGATGTCCACCTAGAATAAGCCAAGGTCCAAGGTTTCCGAGAATTCTGAGTGGAGGTACGTCTATTCCGTAGCCTGTGAAATGCTATTATCGGCTCTATTGCGATATGAAATCTAACCTGTTCATTAGGGAGCGGGAGGGAGCAACCATAAAGGGACGATTCCGCTTGTCCACCCTTGCCACAGCACCACTTTCTTTGAATTTAACCGGAAGCCATCGTATAATGGGGCAGAAAAGTAGCCCCAAGCAAGTTTGAATGAGGAGATGGCAAAGAAAAATACTCCACCTTCCCTCTCGACAAGGGGCCGGATTCGTCAACAATTAAGCCAGGGGATATGCGGGTATAAGGGGAGAGATAAGATAAGGATATAGATGAATGCTTCATCGTAGGTATCTTTATCCCTTATACCCTGGGTTAGTCATTGATGAATCTGGCCCTAGGATAAATGCACGATATGGAATGACGCTTCTTATTCTAAGATGCATCGACAAGACGTGGTTTATTTCCGTTGACGTTAGGATAAGAAATGGACTTATGAAACATGGTGAGTCTAAACTACCTGAGGCGGAAGTCGATCATGCGCATCTATGTGACATACTAAGTAGATGAAGAGGGCCCGGTCTATCTATAAGAATGGCTCTAAAACGAGAATAGGTAGCTCAAGTATGTATGATGCTAGAAGTATAGCGCAGTTGGAGGAGGTACCGGTTCTCGGTTGCACCAAGCTTCTTGGTTTGAGTCCCGACAAGGCCAACAAACCCTATCATCCTTCCGGAGTCGGTGAACTGGTACCACATTGTTCTGGGAAGAATAAAACACTAACTTGTCCATTGCATGGCCAGCAAGGTCATTCTATAGGCCAAATACGCATTCCAAGTTACCTTCACGTGGAAGCACAGTGCGTGGCGTATCCCAAAAAGGGATCACTTTGTGCTGATCCTTATCCCTCAATCTTATGGTTAGCTTACAACCAGGTATTCTAGCCTTTCAGTTCACCTCAGATCCTACAGAACAGAGGTTCATAGTTTATAGCTTTTTATGAACCTTCTAGCAACAGATTTGAGGAACGACACGATCTAACCGGTGTTCTAGCCGTTTCAGCCAGCCTTCCTACAGACCCCTTTAACTCCAGTTACGCTGTGCCATCTTCTAGGTGTATAGAAGCGGCTCTCACTCTCCGAAAGGAGCGGTTGAGTGAGAGCGAGATGAGGCGCTTGTAATTATGACGTGATCAATTATTAACAGCGAGGTTCTTTATGTGCGGCTCTAAGGAAGATAGATGAGTGACCGATGATGGCCGCCGAGATAAATAAGGCATACGGTGAGTGACACGCTGCCGATCGGTGGAAGCCACTTGAACTTCGACTACAGCCAGCTGCGTATATCCTTTGAAGTCGACGACGGCCAGCTTGGCAGAGGACAGGGTGTTCAGCAACAGGATAGGATATGGATTCGGATCGGATGGGAAGAATGTGATTGAGTGGGCTGATCTGGAGAGTTGGGCAGTTGTGGCTAAGGGTCGTAAGGCGCTGACGAGTGCTACGGACAGTTCAGTTCCGACTCAAGCTGCACATGGTTTGTAATTGTTTGTCCCACCTACGGAGCCACTCGCGAAATTAGAGAAAAACACCGTTTGAGGAGGGTGAACCTTTCAGAAGGCCCAGAAAGTCACATTGAAGAGCACCATTTTGGTAGGCGCATTCCATAGAGAATTCCGTAGAGCATTCCTGCCCGGTCAACAGGAGGTGCGGATTCACGTACCGCCTTGTGTTAGACTTTTGGTCGCAACAAAACATCGTCATCATCATCATATTCTTCTTCTTCTCCTCCTCCTCCTCCTTTTCATTCGTATTTTTGTTCTTGTTCCTGATCTACTTCTTCATCGTAATTTTCCTCGTCACCATCTTTTTCTTTTTATTCTTTTTCTTGTTCCTGTTCATTCTCCTCTTCTTCATCTTCATTGTTCTCCTCTTCTCTTTCTCTCTCTTCATTTTCTTTATTTCCTTTTTCCTCCTTATCCTTGTTTTTTGATGATATGAGAGCTTACAACCGCGATACCAGCCACTTGAGGCAAGAAAACGCTTAAAGGAAGTGAATTGAGCCATGAATTCAATTTCACAAAGTGTGTAATCAGTTACGGACCCACGGCTATTTGATCATTACGAGCCTGCACGTCACCCCAGCCCCATAAATTTCGTGGTCATCGTCTTCCCTATCATCATCATCATCATCATCATCATCATCATCTCCGTCTTCTTTTTCTCTAGGCCGTCATATCACCGTCATCGTTGTCATCATGTTCTTCTTCATTCTCATATTCCTCTTATTTTATTCTTCTCCATTCTCTCGAGTTTATTATTTATTATACTTATTTATATACTTATTTTGAGTATTATTTGAGCACGTGTTAGCGCAGTCGGAAGAGGTGCCGGCTGTCGCGTGTACCCGATACCAGGTTTGTTGTTCGGATTTCCTGCTGCCCAGGTCAATCAAAGCTTCCATCCCTCCGAGGTCTTGTCTGGGAAAGATGAAGCGCTGATTTGTTCATCGGCTGGCCAGTGGCCACCGCAAGTCAGTATGTATGGCTAAATACGCATTCAAATCGCCTCAACGACGTCCCGTAGAGGTAGAATGCGTGGCGCATCCCAAAAGGAATGAAGTAACGCCGTCCTTTATCCTTATCCTTTATCCATATTATTCACTTTTCGTATTTTTGTTCTTGTTCCTGATCTTCTTCATCACCATCATCTTCCTCTTCATCATCTTGTTCTTGCTATTCTTCTTCTTGTCCCTGCCTTTCCGCTTCTTTTATACCTCTTCATATTCTTCAATTCCGATCTTCTCATCGTTCGTTTCCTTGATATTCTCCATCTTCATGTTGTTCTCGTTATTATTCCTGTTTTTTATCATCATGATATTCTTCTGATCTTTGTCGTTACTCATATTCTTCATCTTGTTCTCCCTCTTACTATGCTCGTTCTTGTCCCTGATTTTTTCATCATCACCATCTTGTTCTTTTCCTTGCTCTTGTTTTTCACCGTCATCTTATTCTCCTCCCCTCCTTTCTTTTTCTTTTTTCTCCATTGTCTTTTCCCTCTTCATATTCCTGTTTTTTCCTCTCTTCTTCCTTCCAATTTTTTTATTCTTAATCAAATTCTTCTTCTTCCACAACCCAAACGCTTTAGATGGAAGAAAATATAAGTTTGAAAAGCATCGAATGCGAATCGGACACCTTTATGATACAAAAGTCAACTTATTCTTGTGTTCTTTCATAAAAACGAGTTCATGGCGCATGCCAAAATTTTCCTCTCTTCAATGCCACATACTTCATTCTGCCGAACTTGACCATTTTCTCAGACTGTTTATACTATCGAACCGAATTTCGACTACGTGGACACTTCTAAGGAAAACGTGTGCGTGGCGTATGACAGAAGGTGCATCTTCAGCGTCGTTCTCCTGACTTTTTGGCGAGTTTGACCCTTGCTTTGGGGTTCCAACTTCATCAGCTTAGGTCAGACTCTGTATGGAGGAAAATCTCAGCATCTTTTGGCCGTGAGTAGAGTTCGCCATTGCCTAGCTCTTCAGGTGAGTAGGATTCATAAGCCATTTCCTTCAATATCCAGAGACTTCCTCATCACCGTTTCTGCATCCGCGAATCTCAAAGAATTCCTTCTCAGTGCTGGACTTCAAGCTTTCTGAGAAGCTCGATACTTCCCTCCGGAAGTCTCATCTTCCCAGCTCCTCAGTCCCTTACAGGCGTCGGCGAGCGCACAGGCATGCGCAGCGGTGATCGTAAGCACGGCTAGGTTAGTCGGTCGGTCGGTCGTCGCCGGTACGGGCTAATTCTTCCGCTAATCCACCGAACCGCGATCACCGACAACAATGCTCGCGCGGTGCGCTCCTAGCACTTCATTATACCGTGGCGCGGCGCTTTTGGCGCGAGCCGACGTCGCCGAATACCGTGGCTGACGACGAGACGCCGACACGGTACCGTAATTAGGAGTGGCACGCTCATCAGTCGTCGTGCAACTCTCAGCGTGTCATCGAGTTCGCCTACTGATCGCGCGACGGAAGTGTGCCGGATGATTGCGAGCCGCACGCGACCTCCGCGCGGCAAAGAGCTCGCGGAGATCACTTGAACCCCGGCCGAAGTGGTCTCATTTGACACGGGGATTAGGCGGAGATTACACCTTGATCCCCAAGGATTGTGAGCACCGACAACCGAGTACTCGAAGGTTGCCCCGTCGCATTCAGCCTCGCGTGGATTGCGCCATGCTCTTTACTTACGCAGGATTTTGAAGGCATCAGAGTCTGAAACGCCAAACCCAGAAGTGATTTTGAGCTTCATTACGAGCGCTTCATCGACTTTCAAAATGAGCCTGGCTATAACTAGTAGTTGTTAACTACCCATCACCTGATCTTCATGCCAACCCATTAAGTATTCAATTTCCGTATCAACTGTTAGCGCTTTGTAGGAAAATGAAGCCACTCTGTGGCGATGATGACCTTGAAAACATTGGGGATGAATTACAGGTGATGATGATTTAGATTTAAAATGGCGGCGTAAGTCCATGGCTGGGCCTGCCTGTAGCGCAGTCAGAGGACGTGTCGGCTGTCGCGTGCACCCGATACCAGGTTGCTGGTTCGAATTTTGCGCTCAGGCCATCCAAGCCTTCCACCACTCCGGGGTCGGTGAGTTGATAGGTACCAGATTTGTCTGGAGAACGCTGACTTCTCCATTGGCTGGCCACCGCAAGACATTGTATGGCCAAATATGTACGCATTCAGATGGCCTTCACGACATCTCATAGAAGTAGACTGCGTGGCGCATTCCAAAAGGATTGAGTAACGTCATCCTTTATCCTTTTATCCTTAAGCTCAGGACCAGTTTCACTCTGAGGTAGCTTGCAGCACGAGATGGATTACGATAAAACGATAAAGATACCAATGTTTTAGCACATTTGTTTAAGCCAAGAGCGGCTGGTAGAGAGGCTATATGATGTTACAGGATGTTTTGTTGCTATCAAAACTCCTGCGCCAGGCGGGACTCGAACCCGCATCTTCTGCTTTCCGGGCAGCGATGTTCGCCTTACACCACCCCTCATAACATCCGCGATATCCTCCAGGTATCACTGTTACTAGTAAGGTCTTCAGGTTAACCGGTTCCATGCTGATATCAGCGGCTGGCCCATCCCCGTAACACGGGTGGGTGCTGACAGACCTGGAGGATATCGCGGATGTTAGGTGCGGTCAAACAGCGCCGGTGGTGTAAGGCGAACATCGCTGCCAGGAAAGAAGAAGATGCGGGTTCGAGTCCCGCCCGGCGCAAGAGTTTTGATCGCAACAAAACATCCTGTAACGATAAAGATACCTTGTTTAATTTTTTCTTTTGAGATGCGCCATGCATTCCACTTTTACGTGACGAGACAATCTGGATGCCTATTTGGCCTATACAATGGCTTGCAGTAGCCAATCGATGGAAAAGTCAGTGTTTTATCCATTACAGAGAAGTCTGGTACACAATGACCGCCACCGGAGGGATGGAGGGTTTGATTGGCGCGGGAGGGAAATCAGAACCAAGAACCTGATATCGGGTGCACACCACAGCCTACACCTCCTCCGACTGCGCTTCGCGAGGTAAGTTAAGGTAGGAACAATGAATTTGCTCGTTAGATAAGAACCCGGAGTGGTGCAATAAGTAGCTGCCGATGCGTATGCTGAAAATGTTGTTTCCTTCGGTTTTGAAGCGAGAAGTGGACCTGATATTTTGGACATTGTTTGAGCTGAGTGCGTCCTGCGACCAACCCCTTTATATTGTGCGAAAAACCCCGTTGGTTAAGATCCTGGTGAACTATCGTATTGAAGCTAGTCACCATAGAGCGAAATTACTGTCACCTGTCGACGACGATTCGGATAATTCAAACCCGGTTAAAAGCATCATGCGAATAATGACATTTTTGAAAAGCCCCGAATCTTGGGAGGATTCTGATAAAAGTAACTTTAACAAGAGGGATTTTTGATGATCTAAATATCTGATCTTCGGATTCAACAGAGGCGCATGTAGCGCGGTGCCAGGAGGCGCCGGCTGTCGAGTGAACCTGATATCTGGCTTCTGGTTCGGATTTCTGGCCTAGGTCAACCAAGCCTTCCAACCATCTAGGGTCGGTAAATTGGTTCCAGACTACTGTGGGAAGGATTCAGCGCTGAGTTGTTCATCGGCTGGCCACCGCAAGTCATTGTATGGTCATGTATGCGTTCAAATCGCCTCCTCGATATCCCGTAGAAGTATGATGTCTGGCGCATCCCAAAAGAAATTGAGTGCGCCGTTCTTTACCCTTTTATCCATTTATTCCACATCGGATATCCGAATCGTATAAGACATCAGATTCCGTATCAAAATCAGCTATATATCTAATCGTAAATTATCCGAAAACCCAATCTGGGGCAGGTTTCATCAACGACTTACAGCAATTTACCGGAGAAAATACAGCCGAAATCCCTGATAGCGCGGCGAAATGCTTCACCATATCGCTTGATAAACCGCGCTGTCAGGAATTTCGGCTGTAATTTTCTCTGTTAAATTGCTGTAAGTCGCTGATGAATGCGGCCCCTGGCGTGAGTGAACCCTACCCGAATCGCCCAAAGATCCGGACTTTTGAAAATCTTAGTGCTTGCACAACCCTCTAAAGCAGAGTTCGAAAAAGACGACAGATCCGAATACGAATCCGAATCGCTGTCGGATCCATTCTTTCCCTGTCAGTGATATCAGACTTATCCTTGAGACGATGTGCCATCACTAGCCCTTAACTGTGCTCAAAACTCAAATTTCATCCTCCTGGAAAAGTAACATGAATAGATCAAAGGAGATATAGGGATAACGGACGACAAAGGGTGGTGTTTGTAGATCCCCATCTGAAATGAGCGCAGCCTACATACTTCTAGTGGATATCCTGAAGTAAATTTGAATGTGTATTTGGCCTTCACAGTGACTTGTGGAGGCCAATGTCTTCCAGTTTGGTAGCAATTCATTGACCCCGAAGGATGAAGGTTATCTTAGTTTGCGCCCCGAAGAAAGAGTCTCGATTCAGGGGGCAGTCCCTCCTTGAACTCTTTCGTCGGCGCTACATTAAAGGATAGGGATAAAGGGCGGCGTTATTCCATCCCCTTCGGGATGCGCCACGCATTCTACTTCTACGGGATGTTGTGGAGGCGATCTGAATGCGTATTTGGCCATACAATGACTTGCGGTGGCCAGCCGATGAACAAGTCAGCGCTTTACCCTTCCCAGACAAGTCTGGTACCAATTCACCGACCCCGGAGGGATATAAGGCTTGGTTGGCCTGGGCGGGAAATCCGAACCAGGAACCTGGTATCGGGTGCAGGCGACAGCCGGTGCCTCCTCCGACTGCGCTCCACGCACCCGGCGCTACATTACGCTTCCATAATTCTTTATGCGTGCCGAATACGTGGCGTATTCCACTGAGTTTGATAAATATCAGGCTGTGCAGATGTATCCGACACCGCATCGAGTCGCTAGAAGATCTAGATGATCCTGTACAAGACACTTCCTCTGCTGGTTCCAGCTGATGGTGAATTTTTTTCGGCATGATTTCAGTTGTTCTGGCTGTTTTCCCCAGCGAAAGCACACGGAATGTTGTGCGTAGCCCAGAAAGCCTTTGTTCAGACTGCGACCGCTTACTGTATTCGTATTCTGTGTATCTGTGTTACCGGTGCAAATAACTGTGTAAGCAGACCGCCGCCGTTTAAGGTGAAACAATAGAGATATGACGAGCTGTGTTGAATCGGATTCACACCAACTGGTTTGCGTAGCTGTTGTCGCTTGTGTGCCGTATATCACTTCCGGATTCACGCCGGTAGCCAGAGCACTTTCCCTCACCATAGACACCAGATTTATACTCGCCACTCGACTTTCATTCCATATGCGTGCGGAATGCGTGGCGTATTCCACTGAAATTGACAGCAGACTGTGTAGCTGAATGTTGCACCGTTCGAGTAGCCGGAAATCCAGGGCGGAAAGAATCTGAAGAGTCTTGAACTCTTCAACGTAGGCAGACTCAACGTTTCTTTATCTATAACCACCGGGGCCCAGAGTCATCAACCGCTTACCCCCTCTAACGGTGAAGATACCGCCAAACCTGGGGCCGCATTCATCAACAATTAAATCCATGGGTATGTGGGGTATAGGGAATAGAGATAAGATAAGAGTCAGATAGAGATAATGCAAGAGTCAGAGACGCAGGCTTCATCGTGGGTATCTCTACCCCTATACCCACGGGTTAGTCGTTGATGAATCCGGCCCCTTATGCTGATGAATGTCTTATCAGGGGTTTAGCAGTATTTTTACCGTTAGAGGGCGGTAAGCGGTTGATGGATCAGGGGCCGGATTCATCAACGACTTAACCGTGGGCATAAGAGGTAGAGATACCCCGATGAAGCCTGCGTCTCTGATTCTTGCATTATCTCTATCTGACTCTTATTTTGGCCCGGATTCATCAACGTGCATACCCACGGGTATGCTGGGTATAAGGGGTGGACATACCCACGATGTGGACATACCCAGGATTCATGATAATCCTTACCCGCAAAATCGTGGGTATATCAGTGGGTAGAGAAAACCCTCCGATCGTCGTGGGTACATCCGTATACCCGCTAATTGTTCGCGCTCCACTAACAAAATGGCGCTCCAGTGAGATCAGCTGCTCTCGCGAGAGGCCTAGTTGTACCTTACCCTTGATTCCCTTCATGAATACGAATCGTACCCACTACCCACTGCTGGTAGTAGGCACGATTCTCTTACGGTATCTCTACCTATACCCATTGCTTGATGAATCCGGGCCCTTATCTCTATTCCCTATACCCTGCATGCCCACGGGTTTAATTGTTGATGAATCCGACTCCTGGCTCCTGGAATTAACCCAAGCAGACCAACGTCCTCAAGGTGGACAGTCCCGTAAGCAGAGATCGATAATCGATTCATTGGGGCGAAAAAAGCCCTCCCCCTCTTCATCGCCGGAAATCACTTGCTAAACGGCGCGGCGACACGGTACGCCGCTCAAGACGGACCCACCGATTACCGTAGTCGCAGCCGACGGAGCCGAACAACAGGTGTCGTATTTCATCTTCAGCGGCGCGGCGATCCGTTAGCGAAGCAAGATGTAATCTGCTTCTCGTCGCCCCGAACAAGTCAAGGTCAGCGCGAGCCTCAGCAATTGTCATCGCGGCTTTGATACGGTAATATGAGCGAGCGGGCTGTGATTTCGCGTTCCTGTGCATGTGATGCCTGCCGACACAGAAAAACAATGCGGCCGTTAAGAAGCGCGAAATTCGAACGACGATGGCTCGTTTGGATTCGGGCCGGGGCAATTTTTAGCACTGCCGGGTGGTAATTAACTTGCGGTGAGGTGAGAAGATTGTCATGGGCGGTATGGGAGAGCGGAGAGGAGCTGTAGAAGCTGCGACAGTGCTATTTGTTCGACTCGACGCTGATCTCCTTGTGCGCCATCCAAACTTCCTCCATTATATGCTCTAGGTGCCTAGAACACGGCGTATCTTAGGATGTTGACGTCGAGGTCATGTCACATCCTTTGTCGATTGTTTGAAGTCTGCTAACTTATCTGAAGCGATATCAATGCCCCCTGCTTCTCCCCGCTCCCTTCCATCGAAATGTGCCCTCAGCTTTTCACGGCCGACTTGTTGATGGCGGCGGATCCCATTGTTCGATGAAAGACGGAGTGCTGTTTTTTCGGCCTAGAAAGGACTGTTTGTATAGCATTAGCCGTAGCACCACATGGCGGCTGAAGAGAAGGCGTCGTCAATAAGCGCTGAATGCACGTTCCTCTGCGACGGAACAATGGAAAGGTGTTCGATTGACGGGAATCGGCTTCGAGTTTCGCCAGAAAAACACCGAAGTGCGATATGGATCGATCAGAGAAGCGAGCGGCGACGAAGCACAAGACTTCTTGCAGATTTGGCCAGGCTCTGAATCTCGTACAACAGAGAGAGATGCGCAGTGATTTGGGCTTCTACGAGGAGACAAGAAGTGTTGGATGCATGGTAGCGCAACTTCAGGAGGCGTCGGCTGCTACTCCATCCCTAATCGAGGTTCCTGGTTCGGGTCCTGTCAGGCTGAGCAAGCCTTACATCCTTCTAGGGTCCATGAATTGGTACCAGGCGGATCAGCGAAGGATAAAACACTGATTTGTCCATCGGATGGCCTCTGCAACTCGTTATACCGACCAAATACGCATTCAAATTGCCTCTATTACATTCCATAGAAGTAGAATGCATGACGCATCCTATAGAGAGATTGATTAGTAACGTCCTTTAGCTTTTATCTTTTGTGTTTTATATTTTATTTCATTTGAACTACGACGGCATTTTCCCACAAAGGCTTACACCTTCATGTAGATGCCGTAGTCAGCTTGAGCTTGGTCTAAAATCAACTTCTATTCAAAGCGATGTAAAGTAGAAAACGACGTATCGGGTAGCTTTCTCGGCCTGCTGCTTCCCATAACTATTCGTTGGAATGGCACATCTGCTTACATGGTGATACATCCAACATGGAATTTCGAACAATTCTCGCTTTTGCTGGAGTATTGTGCTTATGCTCTTATACATATAAACACAGTATTTCTAAAAAATGTAAGCACTGTTTTAACGACCATAACAGCCAAGTTGATAGTAAAGCTAGTGATAAAGGATAAAAGGATAAAGGACGGCATTACTCAATCCTTTTAGGGATGCGCCACGCATTCTACTTCTACGGGATGTCGTGGAGGCGATTTGAATGCGTATTTGGCCAAACAATGACTTGCGGTGGCCAGCCGATGAACAAGTCAACGCTCTATCCTTCCCAGACAAGTCTGGTACCAATTCACACCCCGGAGGGATGGAAGGCTTGGTCGGTCAGGGCAGGAAATCCGAACCAGGAACCTGGTATCGGGTGCACGCGACAGTTGGCGCCTCCTCCGACTGCGCTACACGCACCATAATACTAGTCACATTGCTTAAAACCGGTCTGAAAACGTGGAAAAACATAAATTTACAGACATATGACTGCTCAGGATCGTGCCACGTTCTTGTCCAATTCTTTCAGTTCAACTTTTTTCAACGCTTACTTGTGTCGTCTTATCAATGTATAACTGTCTTCATATAAGGTATCAGTCGCCCATGAGATCTTACAGATATCTAATAATCAACGTTTTTCGATATCCCCTTTTTAAAGCCTGAAAATTAGGCAGAAGTCAAGCTGTGGCTACCGCATCCGACGTCGACTCCATCTCATTCATAGTTGGAAAATTGAAGCCATTTTTTCGACAGCAAGATGCATAGGCCTTCGGAAGAACGAGACCCTCACTTGCAGGAAGCTAGAGGGGCCAAACAGTCGGTAGTATTGCCGTCATCAAGGCACAGGCGCACCAGCCTGATGCCGAGGCTTGAGGTAGCCTGTGCCTGAGCACGCGTGTTGTTGTACAGGGGTCCTCTTCCTTCTGTTTTTTTAGCCGTTCAGGCTTCGAACACCTCATATCTACCAACAAATACCTTGGTTGTTCGATATAACACTGTCGGATTTATCCTAGTCGGATGGTGTGGGGGGGCACCGCTAGAAAAGCGAAACAAACACATACAAGATGACCTCCCCCTAGTAGGAAACTCCATAGAAAAGTCCTCTCGCATAGTGGCTCAGTGTACCGTCCTTGTAAAATAGTTTAATTTCAACTCCACCGTCGATGTCAAAACGAACTGTAGACGAAGCGCCCCCTCCCCCTGCCTTTAGGATAGATCCGGCTCTGTCTCATCTGTTGATCCGCACAGAAAATTGCTTGCATTCCTGAGGCTGTAGTGGCTCTGGGACAACCCTATAACATGTGCTGGAATCGAACGCGGTGACTGTTTGCCAACTTCTATCAACTTTTACTGGTTTATCACACCGCTAGGAGAAGGTTTAAAAAGCCAGTCTTTTGTTGGATATTTGCTTTTATAGACTTGCACCATCTTGACGCTACGGACTTATTCTTCATTTTTAATCTGACGTCCTACATAGATGGGCCAGTTCTTCTTTTCTATCCTTTGGACCACGTATCACCTGTATCACCTGTCGTCCCGTTGATCATCGTGTTGCTCGAGCGGGCGCCAGCAGCGTCTCCACTCCTCCCTGTCGCGTGCCAGAGTGCTCCAATGGATCCTCCTCGCTCGCGGGCCACGAAAAGCGTCATATCGGACTTTAACACATTATTTTAAGCCTGGAGCGGCTGATAGAGAAGCTATATGTTGTTACGTCATATCGGACGTTCAGGGCTTTCACGAAGAAGTCCGACCAACGCGTTGGAGGGCGTCCTGGGGCCGGATTCATCAACAACTTACAGCAATTTAACAGAGAAAACACAGCCAAAATCCCTGATGTCGCGGCTTATCAAGCGATATGGTGAAACATTTCGCCGCGCTATCAGGATTTTTGGCTGTGCTTTCTCTGTTAACAAATTGACGACAATATGAGCCACCGGTGGCTCATACCTTTTTGCGCTATTTTTTGTAATCCCGCCGTCGATTTTTTATAGATGTTTTCTCTGTTCGCTAATTACTTGTGATAGGAGAATGGCCAACAGGAATAAGCAAGAAAATTGTCTTTGCTTTCATCAGATATATCGAATTAAAAAATATTACTAGGAAGGAAACCAATTTTACAATAAAATCAATTCAAGTCGGTATTTTTCACCCTTTGCCCATGAGGGTTATTTGGGGTACTGATCACGAATCTGGCATTCATTTTCAAAATTTGGGCCGATTACGGTAGGTTACGGTAGGGACGGGTAAGTAAGGCTGTTGGAGTCATGATCACCTATTTCGCCCAAACTTTGCCTATGGGTGTTATTTGGAATGCTGATCACGAATCCGACATCCGTTTTTGGTATTACGGTGGACTAAGGTACGTTACGGTAGGTACGGATGACTGAGGCTGTCGGCGATTACCCGTACCTACCGTAACCTACAGTACTCCACCGTAATACCAAAAAACGGACGTCAGATCAGCACCCTAAATACCCTCCTCCCTGGGCAACGTTTGGGAAAAACGGTGATCATGACCTCGGCAGCCTTAGTCACCCGTACCTACCGTAACCTATCATAATCGGCCGAATTGTCATAAAAGGATATCAGATTCGTGATCAGCACCCTAAATAACCCTTCTGATCGAAGTTGATAGGAAAAACACATAAGACAAAAAAGTGGTCCGCGAGGGACATTACGAGCCACCGGTGGCTCATGGCGCGCGCGCGTGTGTCAGGCGGCTTCCTGCTGCTAAACGCTACTGTCGTCAATGTGTTAAACTGCTGTAAATGTTGAGAAATCCGGTCCCTCGTGTCCTCTTGACATTCCTTCGAATCCAGTCTGTGACGGCCCTCGTCTAGCGAGTGTCTGCGAAGCGCATTGCATGGCCGGCCCACCTAATTTTCGATTTTCGGAAAAAATTAGCTCACGTATGGAAAAGTAATGTGGTATGATAGGCTTAAAGATGCGTTCATATACACCGATGGTAAACTGAAGGTCTTATTATTCAACGAGAAGATAAGTCTCGCCTCCTTCTTTCCAAAGCATTTCCATTGATTCTTCCTACGCAATTACATAAAGAGCTTTCATCCTAGGTCACTATTACAAGTCACCGCCCTCGCTACAGGTGTGTTCCGCCATATATTAGCACCGATATGGCTTAGACTGTTCTGAACAGTTAGTTTGAGCTCCCATTCGCGGAGCACAAGCCATAGCAGGAGTCGAGAGATGGGTCCTACTTCCAAATTTTTATACCGTTCTAAAAGATAAAAGACGGCGTCAATTGGTTGGCCGTCCCTTTTGGGACGCGCCGCGTATTCCACTTCTACGGGATAGGGTTTTTAATACGTATTTGACCTATACAGTGAATTGCGGTGGTCACCCGATGAGCAGATTAGTGTTTTTTCCTTCCCCGACAAGTCTGGTATCAATTCACGGACATAGCATAGCAGGCTTGGTTGGCCTGAATGGAAAATTTGAACCTGGAGCATTGAACCGGGTACACGCAGCGGCTAGCGCCTCTTCCGACTACGCTCCACCCGCCTATGTCTAAAGGATGTCGTACATTTGACGGGCTCCCTCAGCAGATTACCCAAATTTCCTTCTGTGCAAAAGGGCGAAGTATAGAAGGTTTTATCACCTGTTCCTTTTACTGATTGGTCGGACCTATACTAAGGGAAGGGGCACCGCTAAGAAAGCGAAACTTCCACAAGCAGAGTGGCCTATCCCAAGTAGGAAATTGCACAGAAGGGTGCTCTTGTAGGCTAGCTCAGGGTGTATATACATGGTCTCTGCTAAATAGTTCACTTTCAGTTTTACCGTCAGCACCAAAAAAGAGTAAGTGAAGTTTCCAACCCCTCTAGGAAGGATCCCACAGGCATATTCCCCTAGATGTTTGGTTGTCTTCCACGCTACCACTGTCGTCGTCGAGTCGCCCCCAGCGGCCTTCTCCGGTCGCCTTCGAAAACAAGGAATTAATCGGCAGTTTGCTGCTCCGTTAACGAAAATTTGACGGCTTCTGAATATTTCACGCCGTCGCCTCGTGTTTTGAAGCGGCGCTGTGCAGAGAATTTTCTTGTTGACCGCTTCGCCTCAGCGGCATGGCGGCACCTCTTCGCGGTGCCAAATTGAAGATGGCCGTCCGTCGCCGCCTACGGTAACTGCTTTCCGCGTCGCTGCACAAGGAGAGTGCCTGAAAAGGCGAAATTGAACGAGCTGTTGAAGTCCGATAGCCTTATGCATGGCTACGACGGCATACAAGAAGAAGAAGCGCATGCTAGATGCGAAAAGAATCTGATGATCATACGAATGGAGGCGCCATTCAATCATTTCTTGGGATGAGCCGCGCATTGTACTTCTGCCAGGCGTCGCAGAGACCATTCGAATGCGCATTTGTCCTCTATAACGGCCTGCGATTGCAACCGCCAGTGTTTCATACTTCCCAGATGAGCCTAGTTCGAATTCATTGGCCCCAGAAGGATGGAAGGCTTGCCGGTGCAGGCTGGATTCGAGTCGCCATCCTTAATTCGAAGTGCACCCGACAGCCACCCTTCCTCCAAGTGGTCTACATGCGCCCCAGTGGTCCTGCATCTTTAACCGCAAGCTAGTGGACAAAAGAGAGTTCGTGGCCTATAGCCACGCTTCTCGTTTTGCCTTCTTGATTCTATTTACGAGATTTTTTATTTTCGCAGGGTCGTATATAAAGGATAAAAGGATAATGAACGGCGTCACTTAATCGTTTTTGGAATGCGCCACGCATTCTACTTCTACGGGATGTCGAGGAGGCGACTTGAATACGTATTTGGCCATGCAATGACTCGCGGTGGCTTGGCAATAAAAAATAGTCATCGCTTTATCCTTCCCAGAAAAGTCTGGTACCGATTCACCCACTCGCGTGGATGGAAGGCTTAGTTGGCCTTGGGAGGGAAATCCGAGCCAGGAACATGGTATCGGGTGCACGCGAAAGCCGGCACCTCCTCCAACTGCGCTACACCCTTCTGAAAAGGAAGGAAGAAAGTCTACCGACCTCGGATATGGACCTATGTATGTCGGCGACGGATTTGCCAATTGTTCATAATATCCAAGCAAGCATGCGTATTTGGTCGCTGTGGCACGAGGCAGGGACGGATGGAGACGTTGCATAGTGAGACGACGTCTGTGGTAAATGCTACTACGACGACTAGATGAGCTGGTGTTTTCAGTCCCAAAGAAGCGGTATGAAAAAACGGTCCGAAAGGCGTTCGAATCCCTGAAGTCGAAATTCTCGACTGCAGAATTCCGTGGACTATACCTAGACCGGTGGCGAGCGACGTGAGTCACCGCCTTCATGCAGATCCGTGTCAGCGAGGCGAGCGGGAGTATAACAGGGACCTAAAAGCGGGCCGATCTAGAGTTTCCGGCTGGCTATATACTATTTGCGTCACGGACATTTCAAATGTTTATCTCTGGAAAAAATCGATGTTCTCTACCGATGTGAACCGGTTGGTAGATCTTGCTTACCAGCTTTGTAGCGCCTCCAGCCGGCACTAAATCCGCGTCATTACCACCTCGAAAGAATGATCGATTGATATCGATCAGTTTGTGTTTTAAAACGCGTAAAGTGGAGGCATGCGAACAACGGACACATGGACAGATTAGCTCAATTATGTGTACTAAAATAGGCTTGGTCTAGGAGGTTTGCGACGCATTCTAGTACGTTTGAAGTTCTAGCTCCACTCATTGAAATAAGATTCTAAAGTCTTCAGAAAAAATGCTTTAGAATCTTACTTTAATGCGTGGCCAAGGACTTGGAAAAGTCTGCGCTATATAAACCGAGGAATAGAAAAAATCTTCGCTTCCTTGGCTTAGGCGAGTGATGGCGCGCGCAGTGGAAGGAGGCGCTAGGCGTCGGATGTAGCCTGAATCGCGGTTCCGGCTGGTCACCACAAGTTAATGTACAGGGTCAAACCCATTCAAGCAGCCTCTACAACATCTCATTGAATTAGAATGTGCCATGCTTTTTGAATAGGGATCGTCGCGATGGACTAATGCATCCTCCAGCCCATATCGTTCTTTCGCTCTTGACGACATCGTCGTCTCCCTCCCTGTGAAGCTCAGGAAGGCAAGGGGCCGTGTTGCATGTGTTTGCCTTGGCTTGATCTTAATTAACGAATTGACGGCGGCGCCGGCGCCCGACGGGGGTAGCCGGCAATAAAACTAAGTGCCGAGTATGGGAGATGAGTTCGGAAGAGGCTGTCAATTTAAGAGCGATGGTCCGCTGCGTCGGCACAGCACACCTCTCCCAGAGAGTGGCCAGGGTGATGGTGCCGGCGGCAACGACGGCGGGAGCCGGCACTCAGTCACCTAAGCGAATGCGATGAATAATTCGCCTACACTCGTCGATTTCACGCCTCACAGGCGCACGGAAACTCGTCCGAGTACGAACGGGAGAGCACATTAAGGTAGTGGGCGAGCCCAGCGAAGGGTGTGATTGGCGGCTGGCCTGAGAAAACTTACCCCCGAGCCACAGTATCCCCGAAGGAAGCCCCCTCCCCTCCGCCTTGCTACGAGTCCACACAAACGGTTGATTCGTCTCCGGTCGTAAGCACAGCGCACGCGTCGTCGTCGTCGTCGCCGCCGCATGTAATTCAATCCGTGGCCTGTCAATCAATTGAGCAGGTGAGAAACGAAGAGGCTCGCATCAGCTGCCGGAGCACTACCGCTCCGGCATGACCCGTGTTTGCCTAAGGTCGTCTCGAGCTGCTCCTGGAAAGTCGCTGTCGCTGGAAATTACTGTAGGGCGAGGGCTAACACGGGAAAATTTTCTTCTCACAGAATAATCCTACAAAGCATGTCATCAATTCCAAATTTATCACTTTGCTTTACCCTTGAGAGCACGTAGCGCAGTCGGTGGAGGTGCCGGCTGGCGCTTGCACCTGATACCAGGTTCTTGGTTCGGATTTTGTGCCCAGTCCATCCAAGCCTTCCCTCCCTCCGAGGTTGATGAATTGGTAGCAGACTTGTCTGAAGTGAACACAGCGCTGACTTATTCATCGGCTCGCCACCACATGTCATTGTATGTATGCTCAAACACGCATTCAAACCATCTCCACGATATCCCGTAGAAGTAGAATGCGTGGCGCATCCCAGAAAAGATTGAGTAACGCCGGGTTATCCCTTACTTTTAAACAATGTTAGGGCTGATTGTGTTGTAGATCTTTCCGACTATTCATGGCTCTGATGAAGACGAACTAGTCGAAATGTAGGCCGAATAAAAAGTGGATAACAATCTGGGCCCGGATTCATCAAAGATTCACCGGCCGGTGACGATGAACTTACCGCGAAACTGCTACGTACCGAGATTCGTCGACGTGTGGTGAGATATGTAGGTTCTCAGCGAGGCCCGTTGTACCGGTTACCCGGCTAGAGCGTCGGTAAAGTACTGGTAATGCTCTACTATTAATGTCTGACCCAGTGGCAACGAGTTGGGCGCGTTGCCATGTGCAGTCGGATGCATGCGCGCGTGGCACCGTGTGATTCATGAATCACAAGGCCGGTAAGCTCCTGGTAAAGAGGGGGTTAAGTAAATCTGTGGTAGCGATTTACCGACTCCTTCGTTGATGAATCCGGGTTCTGATCAACGGCTATAGCAAGAGCATACTAACTGTTTGACAACGCCATGCCATGATTCATCGAAAGTCGAACATGGACAAGTCAGTGTTCTATCTTTCCCAGTCGAGTCTGGTACTAAATTTGCCGACCGCGAGGCTTGATTGGCATGGACCAAACCCGAGCCAAGAATCGGGTGCACGTGGCGGCGGACGCCTCTTCCGACTGCGCTTCGAATCCTCAGAACTACGAAGGGTTCCTTAAGGAGTGACAAAGAGTGCTTTTCGTCTTCTCCTACGCTACAGCTCTCTATGTACTGCTTCTGTGTACGGTTAGAACACCCCCGTATTCTCCAATCTTCTGGATCCGACACGATTCGTGCGAAGCATTGTCTGATCGTTCTCAGAGTGTTAGAATGCAAGCGAAACCGTTACACCATTTAATAAGTGCATGTACGACGACGACGACCTCTCTTGTCAATGGTTTTTTCGGAGATTTATTAACTGTTCGAAGCGAAGAGCCGAGAAACGTTCTGCACTTTCTGTTGACTGGCGATGGATTTTTGAGTTCACAAAAAAGTGTTGCTGTTGGAGGCTTCACAGGAGTCTGGTCTGGCTGCTGAACTAGAATCGACATCATGTACTCCATGTTTTGGAATCTGAACCGCGGATAGGTTAGTCTAGAAGCATCCGACGGTCTTTCTGCGTTGTATGTGTTGGATCCATTTTTTTATGATCAGTGGGCTAAACTGATGATTGCAACTGTTCTCTGCAGTACTTCATCCCATGAAGGAAAATTTTCGCACACTCATAAAATAAAGGGGAAATTATGCGGTTTACCAAACACTTCCTAGGACGCATGCATTGTGCTTCAACAGGTTGTGGTGAAGGCAATCTGATTGCTTGTTTGGACTATACGATGAATTGCTGTGGCCAGCCTGGTCGAATCAGTACTTTTTCCTTTCCAGGCAAGGCTGAAACCAATCCACCCACCCTGGAAATAATGGCTTGGCTGGCCTAGGTGGGACCCGAACCAAGACAATCGATACGGGACGCGCGTGACACCTGAGATATCCGACTGCGCTACCAGTGCCCTACATAAATCACTTCTACCAATACCATCAACTTAACTGGTTCCATGCTGATATCAGCGGCTAGCTCATCATGATATAGCAAATGGATCCCTGCTGGTGTGGATGTCGCGTTCGATCAAACAGCGCCGGTGGTGTAATGGCGTAGAGCATTCCAGCCCGGTCAGCAGGAGATGCAGGTTCGAGTCCCGCCTGCGACGTTACTATTGGTCACTCAGATTCAGCTTCCCACTAGCAATAAAAAACGTAGATTTCAGTGGGTCGCCAAACTCCACTCCGAGCAGAAGAATGACGATTCTGACCAATGGCTACGGACTAGGCCTATGACAATTCAATGGTTTGACACCAGAAATTGAACTCTATGTAACTGGTGATGCCACGCCGAACATCAGGAGTGCATGAAACCGCGGAAGAGCGAATACGGCTTGGTCCAAGTAAGGTCGGGCAGAGTATAGCGCCGTCGATGGAGGCATCGCTGTCCCACTAGAATCGACTATTCGACCGAGTACCGGCCAGGCCAGCTAAGAATTCCATCACTCTGGGATTCGGTGAATTGCTGCCAGATATTTCTGGGAAGGATAAAGTCTCATTTGTTGATCTGTTGTTCATCGCAGGTTATTGCATGGACCAAAGAGGCATTCACCTTCACGGTATCCCGCGGAAGTGGAATGCGTGGCGCATCCTTCAAATGGGACGACTAACTCCGATTTTTACCATTTTACCTTTGTGGTCAGATGCTGAGTTCACCACCAAGACCTTCAAAGGTTAAGAAGTAGAGTAGAGAATTAAGGGCAACGGTCGGCGTTAATCACGTATGCTTTGGATGCGCCACGCATTTTACTTCTAGAAGAAATTGTGGAAGCAGTTTCAACTTTCAAGCGCCATTGGTCTAGTTAATGACCAGCGGTGGCTAGTTATGTATAAGCCGGCGTCTAATTCTTCACATACCGATCTTCTACCAATTATGAGTGCATAAAGGGAATGTCAATTTGCTGGAGCGGGCGCCAGCAGCGTCTTCATTCGTCCCTGTCGCGTGCCAGAGTGCTCTAATGGATCTTCCTCGCTCGAGGGACGCGGAGAGCGTCACGTCAGTCGTTCAGGGCTTTCACGAAGAAGTCCGACCAACGCGCCCTCCTAATCTTCGATGACTTGGCTCATGCGACAGCGTCTCTGATCTTCGAACGTCGACGAAGCTCGGAACTCCGGAGGCCTTCTCTCACTTGCGTGAATCATGCGACTCCGAGCATCGTCCTCTGATTCCGCGCTGCGCGACAGGCCTCCTACCGACTCTAATACCCGCTTCCACTGGAATGCAGCCCCGAATGAACTGCCGAGAATGTAAGACGGTTATACGATGCCTTCGCAAGGACAACCTATGTAGAATCGTCAGAGAATTATTGCCTACAACCAATCTGTGGTTTCCACTAAAGGCTAAAGATGACGAAGAAGTGAGGGTACCGAATCACTAGACGTTGTCCTGCAATTGTGTCGTACTGGTCATTCCGTGGGCAGTAAAGATAACTCTATTTGTTTGGCATGAGGAACAGATCCTTGCTCCTGGCCTTTCGTAGGATGGGATGATGGTCAGTCGAAAAGGAGTTGAGATGGACGGTCTTTGCATTGGCCGGCGCGTTCCCGCCCCCCCCCCCTCTATGCAGGCCACATTGGCGACTAGTTCCGAACTTTCGAAACAAAATTCTGATTGTTCACTCTGTATCTTCTGGCAGCTGGCACCAAACCCTTGCAAATGTTGACTTGGTGGAAAATCTGAAGGTGTCTTAGCAGGAAAGCTGCTTCCATGACCTCTTCAGCCCTTTCTGTGTTCTCTGGGCATCTATGTTCATCTGAAGTGTTGCTGCTTCTGCTTCAAGGTAAACAGAAGACATTGTGAGACCACCTGTGGTCGACCAGATTGCGAAGTTCTCTCGAATGTCCTTCCAATTGAATTGACACTCTCTCGCAGTTGGGAATACACCTGGTCGTGAGAAAATCCGCAGTCGGATGTAAAGAGTTCAGACGTAAATCACTCGTCGACCACGATATATGACCTTCGACACGCCGCCGCTGCCGATTCGACAACTTACCGTACTCGTCCTGGAGACCCGGCTAATTGGGTGTCGTCGTCGGTGGTGTGTGGCCGGGCGGCTGAACTCGGACCTCTGATCAAGGTCTCGGAGCGATTGTCTTCCGTGCAAACTGTTTTGCTATTCAATTATCCTAATTGCCGCCTCCCTCCGCCTCGTGTCGACGAAGTGTTCAATTGGAAGGCGTTAGGACGCTGCGTAAACATCGTCGCCAGGTCTCACCTCACCTCACCTCGCCGACGCTAATCGCCTAATGAAGAGAGTCGAGGTGAGATGAGAGAAGAGGAAAGAGGAGCACCTACACTACGGATCGAGAGCTCGCGCTCTATTGTGTTGAGGAAGCAGTCTTGACAGCTTATTTCTTGTGTCTTCTTTGAATTCTGGGAAGTCGTGTTAGTATAGGTCAATGGCAAAATAGGAGGTTAAGAGGTAGAATAGGTAGACAATATCAACTTAGAAGGTTCTGGAAACGTTGCCTAGAAGAGCATTTCAACGTCGATCTAGACACTTTTTAAATGAAATTGGAGACGTTCCAAATCAAATTGGACACTCAAAATCTACCAAAGCAAAGTCTTAGCAAAATCTATCAATCTAGATTGAACTTTGGAAACAAAACGAACTCTTCCAAATTGAGATAAACTTCTTCTATGTTAAACTAAATACTCTACAAAAAGGTTTGAATATTTTTTTGTTTTTGCAAAAATTTAGTATAATTCGTTTGAAGTTGTAATTCATTTGCCCATTAAGTGAACACTTTGTTTGAAATTTTATAAAATTCTTATTTTATGGGAAAATAAAGGTTTAAATCTTGTTTTAAAAAGCAGAGGGTACGCGGCAAATTTTTTGCCAAAAGAAGAGATTGCGCCATGTCGCGATTTTCATTCGGTTGATAGCAAGATTTCTGTTTGTGTTGAGTTTGACACCTGCAAACGATACAACAAAAAGAATTGTAAAGAACAGAGATAGATATTCTCACTTTGACGCTGTGCGTAAGACACTAAGACACATTTACACTATCAATCAGGTCAAAATCACCATTAGTTTTCGAATGCAGTACATGTTTCAATGTACCCGATGATTGCTGCTTTTATTGCACTTTGAAACAAAATTAAATTTTGTTATGTTTTCAAAGCCAAAAATTAAGAAAAATTGGATCTATCCTAGTCCGGGGGGGCGGCAACATAACTAAAAAGTATGTAAAAAATCGACTTGGGACTTACCGAGCGACTACTGCAGCACACGATAGAACCTAAAACAAAGAAAAAACGAACTGATAAATAAAAAATAAAATCGCCGCGGTTTTACAACCGTATCGGCGGGCAAAGAGCGTCGCAATGGAGTCGTGCCGCGTGCTGACCGCCGCCTGACATGTTATAACCAGGATCTAACATGGTGAGGAGGGCACATAACTTCACCCACTTACAACCGCGGAGAGAACATTTATTTTTTCGTTTTTTTATCGTGAATTGTTCTGGTTTAGGTTCTATCGTGGTCTGCAGTAGTGGCTCGGTAAGCCCCAAGTCGATTTTTTACATACACTTTAGTTATGTGCCCCCCGGACTAGGATAGATCCGAAAAATTTTACACACTCATTCGGCAGCTGAACTAAAAAAAAATAAAAAAACCAAATTTTCAAGAACAAAATATTATTCTAACCATCTTGGAGGGGCTGGTTTCGATTTGGAAGACACTCAATTTGATTTCAAAACTCTTAGGCTAGCAAAGAAGAGCGCCCAATTGGACGTGAATAGTGTCCAATTTGATCTGAAGGGTGCTCACTTCATCGTGAAAATAGTATATCTATTAACTATTTTTCATTATGAAGCAGTCCTGGCCTCGACCTCTACCTGAGAACCTTCTAGCCTTCCAGTCTTGACGAATTCTTACAAGACCATCGTGGATCGACGACAACTGTCGCCGTCATCTACGCTGCGTTCAGAATGGACAGCATTTCCAAATCAGTGCTTCGTGACCCTTGCACCAGAGCTACCGACCGGGAGATGTTTTACACGAAAAGCAGCCACGTTCTAGATGCTTTAAAGCGTGGGCGACGAGACTCTGGACAAGGTCAGGAAAGAGAAGCCCAATTATGCATACGCGTATTGTCGAAGACGATGCTTGGTACGGCCAGAAGAGGACGGTCAACCACCACTACAGCACTGGCTACCCTAGAATTTATCCGTTTCACGAACTTTGTGATTAAGACAAAGCAAGAGGAGGATCAGCGTCAGCGAGCCGTCGCTTCTACGTTCATAATGGAAAGTCCTTTTCAGAAAGGCTGTTACAAAGTACCAGAATTCGATCCTTTATATCGTACGACAGTTGGGATAGATACGCTGTCCCGTACCCCTGGGCTTCTGATTCCGCTGATCCTTTACTGGACAACGGTGAGATACGTCGCTAGAAATATTTCTCCACTGGCCATCGTTCAAAAATTCGACATTGAGCTTTGTAAGGCTAAGGCGATATTTGGTAGATAACCTCTTGTTGGTTTGACCCTTTCGGGCTCTGGTAAAGGTGTTCCAGCCAAATCCTTAGCCAACAAAGCCGTTAAACAATCTCAGAAAGAGTTTAGCAAGACAACAAAAATGCTCAACCATGTTGTGGTTGACCGAGAGTCGAAGACGGCTACTCGCGACACCGTCAGTTACTACTCCGGGTCAGCCACCTTCAGGAGAGCCCAAATGTGATCAACTTCGTTGGCGTTGGAATTCCAAGGGAATGCTCCATCCTTGCCTCCTTTTCGATCACAGTGACGAGCCACGTCTACTCTACTCAACATCACTTTCAGAAGTAGATTGACGTTGTCTGAAACGTCCGAGGTGTGACAAAGTCTGTCTATTTCACGACAACACCCGACGGCACCTCCTGGTTGCTAATCTTAGCCGACAGACGATTCCCGAAGTCGACTGGGAAGTCCTACACCGTGGTATTCTCCCAACCTTGCTCTTTTCGACTACCACATTCTTCATGCTTTGAATCGCTACAAAAAGCTCGAGTACCACACGGAACTCGAAGCGAGCGTCGACAATGACGTTGGCTATGCTCTGATTGAGTTCAACAAGAAAACTGTGATTTCCGACACAGAAAATTCGGTCGAGACTTTCCCCAATCCAGTGCTTCTCCACCTAACTTTGAGAATGGAATGAAAGTCTGAAGAGCTTACGCACTGCTGGACGGAGCGTTTTATGGAGCTTTCTTATGCCTCCGTTCCAATCGGTCGCATGCTCTTGAATGAAGGCGTAGACATGTCGTGCTCGGCGAATTAGAAGCCCTTGCCGGGCTACTTGATCAGAAGAGACTGTAGCGTAGAAGCAGCCGAGGAACAATGAGCTAGACTTAGAGCGTTCGCCCGCAGGTTCAGAACACTTCCAGCCAATTTGGAGCTGTTTTTAAAACTACCCACAGCAGGGTGTCTGCGAGTAGTAAATGATCTTCACATTCCTGTCTTACGAAGGAGAAAAGGACACGTTCATCGTCTGGCTCCGCTCTTGCGCACCAGAAAGTCACCCTAAGCCGGGAGCGCCGAATCCAGACCCCTCGCTGACCGCCGTTGTAATTACATTTGGAATCACGACGGCGACGATCATTCATATTGGCTACCGGTGTGTGATTGAGGTAGCGCTGACCTCGCAGCGCTGCCCAAATTAACCGACCGTCCCGTCTGAGCGTGCTCTGCGCTGCGTCGTTTTTTCCCAAGCCAGCTACCGGCGACCACCACCAAAAGCCGACAATGTCGAATGTCGAGACGAAGCGGTTTTTCGCGCCGGCTACCGACAGGCGGTGTCCGCTTTGTTCTCGCGGCTAAAGGCGTAATTATGAGGTAATGCTTCAAACGCCAATGGATTCGAGCCACGAAATTCGATTTCCGATTTTCGATGAATTGGCAGGAGCTTCCAGGAGGTACACAGGTCGAATAAGGAGCCTGCGAATCACGGAAAACATATAGGCGAACTTCAGAGGTAATCAGGATCCTTGGAGTGGCTTGCACCTCTATAAAGCGGGAACTCAATTGCCAAAAACGTTCAAAACGACGGAAAGAAGGTGCGTGCCTTACAATAACTAAAGGATAAAGGATAAGGGACAGTGTTATTTAATTCGTTGTTCGGAAGCGCCACGCACTCCACTTCTACACGATGTCATGGAGGCGATTTGAACGTGTATTTGGCCAACTTGGCCAGTACATACAACGACTTACGGTGGCCAGCCGCTGAACAAGTCAGTGTTTTATCATTCCTTGATAGGCCTCGTACCACTCACGGAGGGCTTGGCTGGCCTAGGCGGGAGTTCCGAACCAGAAAGCGGTATACGGTGCACACGGCGGCCAGCTTCTCATCCGACTGCGCTACACGCGCCTTATAATAACTACACCAATTTGGTGTTGAAGACAATCCACGATGCATAAAGGCTCTGCCATACTGCCATTTGGCTTGCTGAACAGCTTGAGATGCCCCGACATAGCAACAAGTTGTTCGTCGATGTCGAGAATGACAATCGTCTGAATCCGCACAGGCTGCTGCCGCTTCGCGTGACGGCACGCTTCCGCCGAAAAAAATGATCCAGGAAGGTTTACCTCAATAAAACAATGCAAGTTATTCAGCAGAGAGCATCAAGACTGTTTGATTTATGAGGTAGATATATAGAGATTTACATATTTTGGTATGAAGGACAAGGTTTCAATATTCTCCATCTGGCCTACTGTACAGTATAAACCATCCATTCGCCTGCATAAAAGCCTCCGTAGAGATAGTGAATGAGTTCCGAATCATGGATTCTGCACAGGATCGCTGTCGATGGCTACGTGATAGGCTGTGGTGGGAGTAATGCTGATATCCCTGATAAGACATAGAACCTGCATCACGTCTATCGCCTGTCACCCAGCCATTAGTCGACTTGCTCGGGCGCCAGCAGCGCCTCCATTCATCCCTGTCGCGTGGCAGAGTGCTACAATGAATCCTCCTCGCTCTAGGGACACGAAGGGTTCGTTCAGCGCTTTCACGAAGCAGTCCGACCAACGCGTTGGTGGGCATCCTGGCGTTCTCTTGACATCCCGTGACTGCAGTCGGCGACGGCTCTCGTCGAGCGGGTGTCTGTGAAGCGCATTACCTGGCTGGCCCACCTAATTTTCGACGGCTTGGCCCATGCGACAGCGTCTTATCTTCGGGCGTCGGCGAAGCCGTTTTTTGAGGCAAAAGTGACACAAAATCATTGACCATGGTAGGTAATGAGAACTTCAGCCAATGACCGGATTTCCTCCGATTGTTCAACAGGATCCCAATCGAGCGGTCCCTTGAGTTTTTGACGAAATGCTGGCGCTGTGGTTACGAACGCCAGCATTTAAGCAAAATCTGTAGCTCAAAGTTCGCAAGCAGTCAGTCGAGGGTAATGTGAGATTAGGCGCAGGTGAGATGTGAACTGCCTGGTAGGGGGACGCTAGCAGTAGCTCGCGTGGGCGCTCATTCCGGTTAGTGGTCACCGCCAGTTCACCTTCAGTTGACTCCTACTGGGGCCAGATTCATCAACCACTTAACGGCCGGAGACGATATGTCGGTTGCCGTGTCTGTATTTCTGTATCTCTCAGTATCACATACTTCATAGACCGGTATGGTGAATCCGCGGTGAGATGATACCAGCGGGATCGTTGATGAATCTGGCCCCAGGTTTCCAGGTCATACCTGGCACGGCCGAACGCTACGTATTGGCTTATAAAACGCCCGTTGACAGTCCGATTTCAGCTTAACGTCCTGGAAACTCATAAGAAAGCGTGCCGTCAAGGATTTTTTTCGGATTAGTCCATTCACTTTTGTCCAGTAGTCGAAGTTGTTGAAGTGATTTCTTCGGTTCTCTGCAGGTGCAAAGTTGCTGACGGTCTTTTTTGATTTTTTGTTGCTTGCTCCTGTTGCTTATCTAGATGCCTAATTCGATAAAATACTTTTAAGGAGGGATCAAGAGTAAGCCATGTGTCCAGCAGTTCCTTAAAATTGAAGACGCATTGGAATGTTATGACGCCTGCGCAATTCTCTCACTGAACGGAGGTTCTACGTGAACGCTAGGGTTTGTAGATGAACAGCTTCCTAGCCGTGTTTCTGGTTCGTGGTTGTAGAGGCGCGTCTGTGAATGGAGTTCAGTTTTGCCTATATGTGCTTTGGAATCTTGTGCTCGCCTCTGAACCTCTGGAGATGTTTGCCACCTTCAGCTAGATTAATAAGTTGTTGACCGCCAGGTATGGCAGTCTGAAAACCTTAAAATCCTGTCGTTGTTCCATGATGCCCAACAAATAAGCGCGCTCAGTATATTGTCAAAAAGTCGAATGCATGGCGTATACCTAGGTCTGTATCATCATCGATCGCTTGTCTCTTTTAGCACAGTTTTGTTAAAGTTTACTATTAAAAAGCGGAAAAATGGTTCTCAACATTTCTGAACGTCTCTTACACTCTGTGGGTATTTAAAAAAGGTTTTTGGAAGGAATTCTGTTTGGGGAGAGAAAGTTCTGAAGTTGCAGTTGCGCCCCTCCTCCAATATCGCACCATTGTCAGCCCTATGCCTGTCCGATAGTCCTCACATTCTATGGGTGCTTCTGAAGTTTGGAAGCAACCCACATCCCTTCCGATTAGGAATGACCCGGTTTGTGCGGGAACGGCACAGCAACGACTGCGGTTAAACCCATGCAAACCTTCAGGTGAGGATCCCCCAAACATCCACTGAAGCAGTGGTCGCTTGTCGCGCGAGCCTCTAATTATCAGGGATGGCTAGCTCTTAACGCCAGAATTAACCTGACGACGAGCATAATGCCAGAGGTCGCCAGCCGTGCGCATCGTTGAGTCTTCTTCAGGCACAGGGCCAGCTCTGTAGCATTTCCTGGCGATGTCAGGTCCCCAAGCGGCTAGGAAACCCGACGATCGACTACAGCCCCGGCCTGTCGTCGTGATCCTTCCGTCGAGTTACCTGCCGAAGAGTGGGAGTTAGATAATCGGACGCGTCGCGGAGGTGATTACCCACATAGCCTCTCCGCTGCTGACTAGTTCCCCTGCTCGGTATCCGGCCACCATAACGGGCGGCTACGGCGCGGCGGCCTCCGTGCCGACACAAAAGATCTACAACTTACAGTAATCCGACGGTAGTGACGAGGTGGCCGAGGAAAAACTGGTAGCACTACTGCTCGGGCGGCGCGCATCATAATCATGGCGCCGCGAGTGCGACGGATATTTGGAGGATATGAGGTTGACAGGCCGTCGACCGACTGCCGGCTGTCGGTGGCGGCTGGAGGAACTGGTAACGGAGAGAGGGCACTTTTTTGCCGCTCCAGTCGCTGACATCCCGAATAGCCGTACGCGCACCTGCTGCGGTAAGCTGGACTGGATGGATGGCTGGTACGAAAGCGAGAAGTGGTTGAGGGAATCGAGGACTTTCACTGGATGTGGCAGGGAAACAGCTCTATGCAGCAGCTACTGCTTCAGCATCAGAATTTCGCTGCGTATTTCGCAAACTTGTACGTTCCGGATAAGTTTCTGATGTTCTCTTCTCGCTCATCGGAACGAACATCTCCAGTTAAGTGTGTCTAGGTCGCGAAGTCAACATGGCGAACGACCTAGCGACAGAGCTGAGCAGGAGGAAACGAGCGGCTTGGGGAGCTTTCAAGAGCGTCGAAGAAGTCGCGAAGAAGACGAAGAACGTCCGACTCCGTGCCCACCTATTCGATTCCACTGTTCTTTCTCCCCTAAAATACGCCTCAGAGACCTGCGCTCGAAGAATGCAGGATGAACACGAGATCAGCGTCGCACAGCGTGGAATTGAGAGGACGATGCTCGTATTGACACGACTCACGCAAGTGAGAGAAGGAGATCCGAGCTTTGTCTCCATCCGAAGGATGACTCAGCAGCCTTTTGGCTGTTTACATAAGCTCAGTTGGGCTGCCTTCCTCACGGTTGGTCTCTTTCTCATTTTACCTTCTCAGATGGCTGAAATGACTCTTGGACAGGTAATTTCTCTAACTCCCGTGTCTTCTCCAGGCTCTGAAGAAGGCGGTTACGCCGAAACATAAGCCGGATAAACGTTCGGTATCAATCTTGGCACGACAGCTCTGCGACTACCTGCCATACCGATCCGAGCTTCGTCGATGTTCGAAGATCAGAGACGCTGTCGCATGGGCCAAATCGTCGAAAATTAGGTGGGCCGGCCACGTAATGCGCTTCGCAGACACCATCTGGACGACAACCGTCACCGACTAGATTCCGTTGCATGTCAAGAGAACACCAGGACGGGCCCAACAACGCGTTGGCCGGACTTCTTTGTGAAAGCTCTGATTGAGCGAGATGACGTTCTTCATGCCCCTTGAGCGAGGAGGATCCATTGGAGCACTCTGGCACGCTACATAGAGGGGCAAATGGAGAGCCCACTCGAGCAACTTGATGAAAAAACGGGACGACCGGTCATACAGGTGACTTGGAAGTCTTGCATAAAGCTTGAACAGCCTCTAGTAGAGGCTGAAGACAATGTTCAATGACTTTAACCATGTGTTTACTCAAGGAGGAGACATGCCTAGACACTTTGTAGCTAAACCGTTAAAGAAGGTTATATTAACATTTTCCTAGAGCAAAAAGCTACTCTAATTTTTTTGGAGAGTCTCTAGTTTAATGAAGAAAACGCTCAGTTCAATTTGAAAGAGTTCGCTTTGATGTGAAAATCTTAGGATAGCTTAGAAGAGGGTCCAATTTGTTTTGAAAATGTCCAATTCGACATGAAAGTGGTATATATTTCACCGTACCAGTAGATTTCACTCGCTCTATGGTGGTCAGCCGAGCCGTTTTCTTAGCGCTGGTGATACATCGGTGACTTTGTTCGCACTGCTGTGGTATTTCGTCTTATTGTTAGAATTGTTGGTAGCGGATTCATCAACGCGCATACCCATGGGTATGCTGGGTATAGGGCTAGACATACCCACGATTCATGATAAACCTTACCCACCAAATGTGGGTATATCACTGGGTAGAGAAAACCTGTCGATCGTTGAGGGTAAATCCGTATACCCGCGACTCATTCGCGCCCCATTGACAAAATGGCGCTCCAGTGAGATCATCTGTTTTCGCGAAAGGCCTAGTTGTACCTTACCCTTGATTCCTTTCATGAATATGATTCGCAGCCACTACCCATTGCTGGTAGTGGGTATGATTCTCTTACGGTATCTCTACCTGGGCGCGTGTAGCGCAGTCGGAGGAGGCGCGACTGTCGCGTGCACCCGATACCAGGTTCCTGGTTCGGATTTCCCGCCCAGGCCAACCAAGCCTTCCATCCCTCCGGGGTCGGTGAATTGGTACCAGACTTGTCTGGGAAGGATAAAGCGCTGACTTGTTCATCGGCTGGCCACCGCAAGTCATTGTATGGCCAAATACGCATTCATGTC
This sequence comes from Heligmosomoides polygyrus bakeri, assembly GCA_947359475.1. Classification (NCBI taxonomy): domain Eukaryota; kingdom Metazoa; phylum Nematoda; class Chromadorea; order Rhabditida; family Heligmosomidae; genus Heligmosomoides; species Heligmosomoides polygyrus. The sequence goes on along the minus strand of OX375867.1, from coordinate 98,008,382 downwards.
GCCTCCACGACATCCCGTAGAAGTAGAATGCGCTGGCGCATCCCAGAAGGGATTGAGTAACGCCGTCCTTTATCCTTTTATCTCTACCTATACCCATTGCTTGATGAATACGGGCCCTGAAGGTGTGTTATTCAGGTAAAAGTGGCTGCGATGTTTCCGGCCTAACGAGATTTGCAGAACCAACACTTTTCGAGCTTCTTTAAGGACTTGGAAAAGACAAATTGCGGAAAAAAGATTGGAAAACTTACCAGGAAAGGCTCCCACGCATATGTATGAATGGCGAAAGCAGCCACTACTGCGAGATTACTCGGCCTTCCAATAGTAGCAAAGAATGCTCTATTTTTGGAAAGTCTTTTATACCTACGGAGTTAGGGACTCTGAAACTTCGCTATAGAAACGCACCTTTCACACAATGAATATGCAAATGAAGTACAAAAACACTGTATTCCAAGGAGTTCAGCACCTTACCCGAGCCTACAATGCGGCCTACGAAACAGTATTTTCGCACCTTTTCTGTATATTCGGTATTTAGAAGGTAGTATTATGTGCGACTGCGTGAATTCATTGTGAGGTTTCCGGATGCCTAACTCGGTAGGTTAAAGGACTCGGCGAGGATCTATCCTAATCGGGAGGGGGCAGCACTAAATGACAGTTGGATCGAGATCCCATGACACGGCACCACAGTCCCTGTGTTCGCATAACCTCGATCGTATCATCTGGCAGCATTTAAAGCTTTGGAATAAATTCAAGGGAAGGGACGGAGGGGCCAGATACCGCATGCGCCCTCCGACTGAGATAGAACCCTTTGCAGAGAAAGATATAGACCATCCCGAAAGCATTCAAAATAGTTTCACTAGGAAGCTTATGATGAGGTACTTTTCAGTAGATTCTAGTTCTATTCCAAACGGTACTCAACGGGCCTCACTATCTGATCTTGCTTCGCTGAAGAACAGAAGAAAAATCGCTGATTTTGTCATGTTATACGAAATTGTTGCAAATAAGGTTTCCATTGACGCAACTAAATTCTTTGACGGGATGCGGACAAGATCCGTGAGAGAGAAGATGGTACTTCGAGTCTCAGTTGCTAAATCGCGAATAACATCAGATTTCTTGACCTATCGACTCTTTAGGAATTCAACCTGCTACTGGGCAAGTATGAAGATTTAGAGAGGCTCTCTACTCAAGCCTGTAGAATGCTTGTCAAAGATTGGATGCCAAACCGTCAAGAAATGATCCCTGTGGTTTGCTGTTTACTTGGCTTGTGTTCGAGTGGTCATTGTGTGATGTTTTGTTCGTTTTTTTACACTTTACATGCTAGGCTGTGTCTGTATAAAAGGATAAAAGGATAAAGAACGGCGTTATTCAATCCCGTTTGGGATGCGCCACGCATTCTACTTCTACAGGATGTCGTGGAGGCGAGTTGAATGCGTATTTGGCCGTACAATGACTTGCGGTGGCCAGCCGATGAACAAGTCAGCACTTTATCCTTTATCCTTCCCAGACAAGTCTGGTACCAACTCACCGATCCCGGAGGGATGGAAGGCTTGGTTGACCTGGGCGGGAAATCCGAACCAGGAACCTGGTATCGGGTGCACGCGACAGTCGGCGCCTCCTCCGACTGCGCTACACGCGCTCGTGCCAGTCTATGTCTTGAATAAATAAATAAATAAATAAATAAATAAATACAATGAAACCAATTCTCCATCTCTTTGAAGGATGGAAATTCTCATAGTGGTGACGATTTTTGCCGTTCAGACACACGCCTCAGACTCTTCCTCTGTTAGTGTCAAAATGCCCAAGTTCCAATAACATCGAACTAGGAGACTACTCTTCAACGAGGGGCTGCTATTAGAGTAGTAAAAAATGCCCGCAGAGGCTTCAGATCAGCGATCTCCACCAGGGGTGTGCGCTGACTTGCCGCCGGTAAATTTTTTACCGCAATTTTTTAACGCGGAAATTCGCCGGTAAATTCCAGTAAATTTGGTAAATCCGTTAAGTTTTTAAAAGTTAATATTTCCTTAAAAACAACTGGTCAAGTGTAATGATCTGTATTGTGAGTGCTTTAAGAAAGATAGAAGTTTAATTAAAACTCTAAAACAGCTTAATTAAACCCAAAAACATTTCTGGAACATCCGACATTCAATCGAATATTGTCATAATTCTTTTTGGATTAACAGGTTAACTGCTTTTTAAAATTATCACAATTATCATCGTTTCATTCGATGAAGGAATGATTTACACCTTACACTACCACTTTTTGAACTAATAAGCTGTACTTTGGAGCAAAGCCAGGCAGCCGGATGCGACGAACGCAGAGAGATTCAAATTCTTTCGCGTCGCTCTGCAAAATTCGTCGCCGGGATTCCATCGCGGCGACGGGAAGTATGCACGAGGTCTATGAGTCCACCAGATCAGGTAGCTAGCGGAGTAAATTCCGATGCCTTACATCTTGGACTAAATTAAGGGAACAGGACATTCCTATTCCTCTGGCGATCGTCTATTCTGAGAGCTTCAACACCTCTAGTCCAAATCGTCTCATGTCGTGTGGGGAATGTCAGCGCGAGGTACTATTCCAGTGGAGCGCGCTTTCACACTGGAGCGCACCATCTCCCCTCCTGATATGAGCATGGATGTTTTAATGAGGTTGAGGACCACGAATGCTAATAGCAAGTTATCAGAGAAGATAGAAGCCATCACTTCTAATCTGAGATCGGTAGTATGTCTCCTTCTCCATTCGATAGATAGGAACATGATTTTGTACGAAAAAAGTCGCTAAAATTTCCGATAAATTTGGGAATTTACCGGAAATTTTCGTTAAAAGAATTTATCGCGAAAATACCGGTAAATCCGTTAAACCGGTAAATCGTTAACCTGTTCCCCACAAGGTTAAGGTCTCCTCGGTCCGGTTAATGCGCCGTAGCGCCAGCTGAAATACGACCCAGCCCCAGTGGTCCCGATTGTCGTACTTGTGCTGCGATCGTCGTAAGACAACAATGCGCCGGTTTAATTTGCGTGGCAGCGCAATTAAGCGTTTTCACGCAATTAACCCCGGCCGAACACTACGGCTGATGCGCGTCCGCACACGCCGTCGAGCAGTAAATCTTCGCGCACTATCACGTAAGGAAATCGGAGACGTCGGACGGCTCTCGAGGTCGCTCCCTGCGACTACGGTAGCCACTGCAGCGGCTGGCACTGCCGTCGTAGGAGAAGCTGTGAGTCAAGTCGGCATCGATCGCGGGGCTTCTGATGTCTTAGTTTCGCGCTTAATTATCACCCCAGGGACGGTGAGAATGAGGTAAATAGAATTAAGATATGGACGAAGTCGAGTCAACAGAGAAAAACTCGCCTTTTCCTCGTCACCTATCGGCCTTGATGACATTTTTAGACGTATTACCAGAATTACAGGCAAGCTAGTCTTAATTGATTATTAGTTCTACTATCCTTCTACTCCTAGAAGCTGCATTACCCTTTATGTCTCTCGTAGTCAAGCTTGAGTTATCTCATACGCTAAGAATGTTCTTAGGAGTTACAGCATTGGGCAAAATTTTCAAAAAAAGTCCTGCAATTTATTCTGGGATGCGCCATCTACATTCCTTTCTAGGGTACCATGGAGACGCTTTGAACGGGTGTTTGGTCTATAAAATGCTTTTCGAACGACAAATGATAAACAAACAAAATCTCGTTCTTCTATTCTTTTTTACATGAGCCGTAGTAATTATTTAAGCATATGGGGTGCGACTGAGGGGTGCGACTTGAATCACCTGGGTGCAAAATCGAACCCAATTTTTCTACTTCTACGGGAATTCTAATTCACAAATTCTGCTTCTAATTTAATCCTAATTATAACCACTGTGTCAGAACACTGCATCTTGCTGATTGGACCGCCTTTAGTGCTTTAGGTCTACCTTAGATTTGTGACTATTAGATATACAAGGTCGCGTGTAGTGTAGTCAGAGTAGGCGACGGCTGTCTCCATCAAGCCTTCTATCACTCCGGGGTCGGTGAATTGGTACCAGACTTGTCTTGGAAGGACAAAGCGCGACTTGTTCATCGGCTGGCTACCGCAGGCCACACCACATATGTACGCATTAAAATGACAACTTCCCGTGGAAGTAGAAAGCGTGGCGCATCCCAGAAGGGATTGAGTAACGCCGGCCTTTATCCTTTGTCCTTTAGAATATGCCTATGACTGTCCTACTGAGGATTCTACTCCACTCAACCCTGGAATGCTTACCACGAATGTACGGAACGGTTTACAAGCCATCCTACAAGGGGAAACCGATCTTGGGGTCACTTACATACGTTCCCACAGAAGGGATAAAGGTTCGAGACAGTCAATTCGTTTTCGGAGACACGCCACGCATTACTTCTGTCATGGAAAATGCGTACATAATTCAGCTACACATATACACACAACGACTTACTGTGGCCAGCCGATGAGCAATTCAACGCCTTGTTTATCGTATTACATCCCCGTATTACGGGTGGGTGCTGACAGACCTGGAGGATATCGCGGATGTTACGTGCGTCAAACAGCGCCGGTGGTGTAAGGCGAACATCGCTGCCCGGAAAGCAGAAGATGCGGGTTCGAGTCCCGCCTGGCGCAAGAGTTTTGATCGCAACAAAACATCCTGTAACAACATATAGCCTCTCTACTAGCCGCTCCAGGCTTAAGCAAATGTGTTAAAGCCTTGTTTATCCTTTCCGGCAAACCTCGTGCCGATCACCGAACGTGGAGACGAGGGCGGTCAAGATAGCCTTAACGGCACACAAATCTGAGAGCTAAATGTGGTGTGGCTCCGGTGCCCATTTAGTGGACTATGGTGAGATTCGGTACATGGATTCTCTCTACTGACCAGACTTTCAAAAATTTGGCAATGTGTTTTGTAAGGTTGAGGTAATATTTACTGGGGTAACTCCTGACTGATTTGATCCGTTCAAGTTCTGGTAAAGGCGATCCAACCAAAACGTAAGCCAGTTTAGCCGTCTAACAACCTCGTGGCGAGCTTATTAAATCTATAGAAAGATTCAACCACGCTCAGGTTCAAAGAGAATCGAAAATGGCTAATGTCCCCCCCCCCCCCCCGCAAAACCCATCGTAAATGTACTGCCTGCCGCATTCCGATTAAAAGCTAATAGTGTCTCTCTCCATTCTTTCTTATCAATATGTCCCTTACAAAGATAGTGTTCAATACCTCACCTGCTATTAGGATACTCATCACCCATGAAGTGTAACGTATAAAGGACGGAGTAAGTCAATCCTTTTGTGAGATGCGCCATGCATTCTTCTTCTATAGGCTAGCCAATTCGAACGCATACTGTTTGGCCTATTAAGTGCATTTCGATGTCGCCTGATGAACGAGACAGGGATTTCTTTCACGCACCCATGTTTGGCAGCACCTCAACAGCCTAGAACTCGTTGTATAGGTCAGATTTGCGTTCGAGGAGCATACTCACACCGCAGAGGAAGAGAATAGCGCTACAGCGAATCCCAATTACAGTTTGATAAACACTTTCTTTTACCCGTTATGCCTTGCTTGAATGGGTGTCTGTATACGTTGCAACGACAACTTGTTGCCATCAAAGCTCTAGCGCCACTAGTACCCGCACCTCCTGCTGAACGGGCGGGAACGCTGCACACCATACACCACCGTTTAATCGAACGCAAGGGGTGTCTGTATCATCTACGGACTGCCTTTACGCTTTTTTGCTTCTTTTGTAGCCACCAGCAACGTTTCCATTACTCCAAGTCGCAGGCCAAAGAGTTCCACTGGCTTCTCTCGTGGGGCACGGAGAGTTTGTTGGCGACCTACACAATGAAAACCAAGCAACGCGCTGACATCCTAGGAAGGTAGCAGGTTGTGGCATCGAACAGGGATCTGTTAAAATGCGTGGCGCATCCCACAAATGGATAGAATAAGGCCGTCCTCTATCCTTAAAAAGGGCAAAAATCTTTATCCATATCAGTGGCTCATCTAATGATTGTGCTTTAGGACCTTAATGATAAAAAATTATAAAGAACGGCATTAATCAATCCCTGTTTATTTTATTACTTTTATCTCTGAGGATGTCGTGGAGGCAATGTGAAGGCACATCTGGCCTATACTTGGAGTGGCCATGTGATGGGCGAGTCAGTGCTTTATCCTTTGAGGACAGGTCCCGTACCTAGTCACGACGCTGGAGGGATGGAAGGCTTGGTTGGCCTGGGCGGGAAGTCCGAACAAGAACCTGAAATCGGGCGCATGTGACAGACGGCAAGTCCTACGACTGTGCTCCACGCGTCTTGTTTCAACTTGTAGCCTTGGAAAATGACACAAGAAGGGGGCTTGGATATGGAGTAACCGGCACGTTAAAACTGTAATGTGTGCGAGCCACTGTGTTCAGAAGGACATCTTTAACAGCTTCGAGCCACAGTTTCACTAAGGATGTGGGACGTCCTAGTCCTTGCAATCATCTCAACACTTTAAAGGGAAACTAATGCATGTCATGTCACATCTTCACCTTAGGAGGCATACCTGAACAGTGACTGTACTTTTATTCTACCCACCATTAGGCCCATTAGCACCTCTAGGCGACCGCTCCAACTCCCAGTCATCCCCTCTTCCGGCCGACTTTCGCCGACGATTCACTCCTTCGCCGTGGCGAAGCCAATTTCGACGAACAGTCTTTTCATTGTGAACGTATGCGGGAGGGCGACGCGTGCGCGACGTCGACGACGGCGGAGATTCGGGCTGGCGGCTACGCATCGCTGACGGGAATAATGATGCATGATGGTATTATCTGTCGACGTCAATCCACCACGACGACGGCGACGACGACGACTCGTCGGCCATCGCTCAAAACCCCTTCCGTTTCGATTTCGTCGCCACTGCCACTGCTGTCAGTGATCATATTCATCTTCATCCGGTGCCTTCGACGAGCGCGCGAAGTTTTCAGCGGCGACAGCTAACCCAGTTCTGTCGATGTCGAACGCTAATGTCAGCGTATTGGTAGCATTGGAGACTGGCTATTAGTGCCTCTGAATCTGAATTACTTGACCTGCAGTGGAGCGGCGGCCTTGAGTCTTTTCGAGAGGCGCAGCGATTCCCGTACGTGCGGTCGCGTCGCGTCCATGGTGATTCTTGGTGCTCAACGGCGTCTGATATAGTCTTCTGCTTAGTGCAACGAGAGTGACAGACTATGGGACTCCGTGCAGAAATGCGAATCGAGTAATTTCAATCGACTTTCCACCAAAAATGCATGTGTAGCCCTTCCTTATGCGACCAACCGCTGTCGTCGCGTACTACGAACAGGGTCAATGATGTGCGCCTCCTCACGTGTAGGAGAGAAGGGAGTGCTGCACATAGCTTGCAAGTTCTACGACATGTGCCTCAAGGCCATTAACGAGGTATCGTCCATACTTCTCAACGGGAGCAGGAGTTCTTGAACGCCTATGCAGAAATTGATGGCTACGTCCGCGGCGTTGAGCTGCAGGCAGCATCGCGACTACGGTACCTCGGTGCAGCTTCCGAAACACTGATGCGTAGGTCCTAGCACGATAGAAGCAGATCGCTGTTCGAAGACGCAGAACTGTTGCAGCCCTATGGGACGCGCCTGTCCCAAAAGACGACAGAATTAACGTGATTCGGAAACGCATCACAATGGAACAACTGAATTACTTTATTGACCACTTCCAAAGGTGCCTGTGTCTGTGAATTTTCCCCCTTCTCAACAGGACCTATATGATGTTGTAGGGAATGTAAGATGGAGCACAGCGATGCAGTTTGTTTTTGCTTTAGGCCACTGGGTCGTCCAAAAATGCCAAAAAAATTTCTCGCCTAATAACTGCTGGACGGGAGGTCGGAGGGTACGTATCCTCCCCCATGCAACCAGCGCTGGTCATTTTGCCACGCTCACTTTAAACCGAATTCGTATACCCTTTTGAATTTTAGCCTAAATGTGGGCCAGAATTTCTTAGGCACACGGGGTAACTCGGTGGTCTCCATTCTACTCGAGCGCACTGCAAGTGGAAATGGGGTGACAAGGCGACAATTTTTTTGCCATTTTTCGACCACCCAGCCCGCACCAAAAACGAACTTCACCCTTGTTGTGCTCCTTGTTAGATGCCCTGCGGGACCGTATCGGTCTTGTTGAGAACTATTCCTAGTCTTCGTATCCCCTCTGTACCTCCTTTTACTGCTCCTTCCAATCCTTTTCTAGTTATGATTTGCTGGCAGAATGCTATGGAGGCGTGCTGGTCCTATACAGGGTGTCTCAAGAAATGCACACATTGCTCAAATCTGAAGTTTGGCCGAGCTAAACGAAAGAATTCGTAAAAACTGAACAACTGAATATTAGGTTGGCAACTAAATTTGTGAACTGTCAAGCACCTTCAACAAAAGTGTTATTTTAAGAAATAACAAATGACAATTTTCAATCAAAATAGGATTCCTTGGAACGCTGGACTGCTTCCTACTTATCAGCTAGCTGTCCATCCCACAGCGGTAGACTTCTTCTTCTTTTGAGGCTAAGGATCCTTGGAGGTGCATTTTTAACCTGGTCCACATTAATAAATCGTCTTCCAACCAATATGGGCTGCAGCGAGCTAAAAAGGCGGTAGTCACTCGTTGCACGATCTGAGCTGTAGTGTGGATGAGTAGGACGCTCCCGCAAAAGGTCTTCGGTTTTTTGAAGCATCTGATCCGCGACGTCTGATCTGGCGTTGTCTTGCTGAAAGATAATTCCGCTCCTGGAAAGTTGTCTGTACCGATTCTAGCGGAGTTCGGCCTGCGTACGGCCATTCTGAGGAGAGTAGGTTTTAGCTTCAATACAGGAGCCGCCCTTGATGATTTCCCAGAAGTTAACACCTTCTTGACACCACCAAATGGAGAGCGTTTCGCGATTCGGACGCTTCAAAAAATCGAACTCCTCGGCTGAGAGCGTCTAACTCATCCACCTTACAGCCCGGACTGTGCACCGAGTGAGCGCCACCTTCTTAGTTCGATGCAGCTCTTCTTGGTTGGAAGACGATTTATTAATGTGGTAATTTATTAATGTGTTTAACTGCTCTTAATACTTTCATTTTTTAGCCGTAGTAAGGAAAAATGGACAAAACGGAACGCAAAGATGAAAAATAAGGTCGACGTCCATCAATCCTTTTCTGGATGCGCCACACATTCCACTTCTAGGGATGTAGTGGAGCCAATTTGAGCGGGTATTTGGTCTATGTAATGACTTGCTGGGGCGCGCGTAGCGCATTCGGAGGAGGCGCCGACTGTCGCCTGCACTCGATACCAGGTTCCCGGATCGGATTTACCGCCCAGGCCAACCAAGCCTTCCATCCCTCCGAGGGCAGTGAATTGCTACCAGACTTGTCTGAGGAGGATAAATCGCCGTCTTGTTCATCGGGTGGCCACCGAAACTCATTGTATGGCCAAATACGCATTCAAATCGCCTCCACGACATCCCATAGAACTAGAATACGTGGCGCATCTCAAAAGAGTAACGCCGTCCTTTATCCTTAACCTCTTAATGACTTGCTATGACCTATGAGCTGATAATGTTCTGTCCTTTGTAGTATACCAATGCATCGACCGCCAGGTTTGGTTGGGATAGGAATGGTTGGATAGGGACCCGAACCAAGAAGCTTGATTCGGGGTGCGTGTGACTGCCCTCGTCTCCTCCGACTGCGCTACCACGCCCACAACACATCATGACATATTCACGCGTACATAGTGGCGGAGTTTTACGGAAAATCTTCTCATAGAGGTGATTATTAGGTCGCTTTTAGTGACTGAACAGGCAGCTCAACTTCCGCTGACTATAGGGCTCGAGAGAGTGACGGCTATACTGATCCACAACGAGGCGCTCTCACTTCCCAAGAACATCCCTCGCTCGGGTGTCTGCCGGCCGCTGAGGTGACACTGATGAGACCGGGGGGCGCTCGCTGGCGTGCACGCTTTTCCCCATTTACGTAGGTAATCTCAATTTCTAGACGACGGCAATGAGCTTATAATTGTTTCCTGCTCTCGAGGCGTCTCCTCCTCATCCTCACAATAACATTCGCGGCGGAGGCCCGCCGTTGCCGACGCCGCCGCGCGAAGAAATCGACCTAACGTCGAGACTGACTACGGTAGAAGAAGTTCGCCTTCGGGCCACCCACGACACTGCCCTTAGATCTCCTAGGGGATCCAGCCCTGACTGATGCACTTCAGCCCCACTCGAAGGCGTAGGAAGCAGAGCTCTACTAATTACAGGAATATCTGTGCTTTATTACGGCAAATGTATTACATCGAAAGATGTCATTATTACCCAGAAAGGCATTTAATGAGTGGATTAGACTTCATGCTAAGTTCGACAGAGATAGTTGCTGTTGGTTGTTACACTCTGGAACAACTTCTCGACGTATCCTCTTACCATTAATGACTCCAAGGGAATAACGTTCGTTTTAGGGGAAAGACAGATAACTAAAGCTTTTGGAGGATGTTCATTACACAGCTGACTTTACTAGGTAACCTTGGATCGCTGTGGTCCCATGGCTGCAAGGTTTTTGGTCAAATGCCTAAAAAATAGGAACGATACATGTCGGTAATATTGCCTATCTAAAAGAGCAGGAACGTGACAACCAATTGGCGCACCGACTTTACACCCTTCTTCTGCTTGATACGCCCGTTAGTCTAATTCCTTGGATGCGTTTCCTCCTTCCCATGTAGGTAGGCCACATTGGCGACATGCATCAAAGAAACAACGTAACTTGAAAACTTTAAAAAAAAATTAAAAAATATTCTCTACCAGGGCACGTGTAGCGCAGTCGGAGGAGCCGCCTGGCGATTGGATGACGCATTGTTCCACATTCATTTCGTGAATTCCTAAAGTCCAAATCCTCAAATAGCCTCCTTCAATGTTAACTCTTCAACTGCGATCAGTGTCTATCGATTGATTACGGGTGCGTGTAGCGCAGTTGGAGGAGGTACCGGCTGTCGCGTGCATCCGATACCAGGTTCCTGGTTCGGATTTCCCGCCCAGGCCAACCAAGCATTCCATCCCTCCGGGGTCGGTGAAATGGTACCAGACGTGTCTGGGAAGGATAAAGCGCTGGCTTGTTCATCAGCCGGCCACCGCAAGTCCTTGTATGGCCAAATACGCATTCATATCGCCTCCACGACATCCCGTAGAAGTAGAATGCGCTGGCGCATTCCAAAAGGGATTGACTAACGCCGTCCTTTATCCTTTATCCTTTATTCTTTACCAAGTTCCATTTCACAACTTAAAAAGCTCATTGATAGGTCAAACCCCCCCCCCCTCAAGTGATGATTCATTAGGGGAATGTTGTCTGTATTCTTCTGTTATGTAAACATATGTTCTGTTCTTCTTCTTATGTACATCTCGTGAAGCCTTTTTGGATAGTTGACTGCTTGTCACAGTTTTGTCTGCCTGGACATCCACGTACATTAAATGAATTAATAACGACAGCTAAAATTCAACAGCCACCTGCAAGACATTGAATGACGACTTGTGGTCACTAAGAAATATGGTAACGTCTGGATCTTCGCTCCAGAACTTTTCTGATCCTTACCCCTCCAATTAGGATAGGCTCAAAATTTCTTACAGAGCAGTTCTATGGGGATGTGAAGATCCCTAGTATTCCCTGCCGCAGCGTTGTCGGCTCTCGCTCACTCCCCGATAGTCTACATATGTATCTCGCTCTTTTTTCCTCGCTTCCTTCCTATTTCTCTCCTCCCTCCTTTCTCTGATTTTCTGATGTCCACCCTCCATCCTGCCAACACTATTTCGTTGATGGTGTTCCTTCTGATCTCCGTATGTTTCTAAATTTCTCGTCGATCACGGTACCACCTGCGCTTTACGCCGGCTCCTGCTTTCGTAAACACTAACAATCCCTACGTCTTATCTCTCTCTGTCTCTCGCCTTCCGTTGTTTTCTCTCTTGTGGCTCCGTTTCTCTCTCTCTCTCTCTCTCTTGCCTTCTGTTATTTTTCTCTCTTGTGTTTTCACTATTTTCGCACAAGTTTCTTTCTCTCCAATCATTTCTCTCTCTTTCTCTCCCATGGATAACAGTGTTCGCTCTTTGACAGCATCTACATACCTCTCCATGGTCATCTTTCTCCACCTCCATATCCCTCTCTTCTCCAATCATATTGGCCTTTCTTGCTCCACCTCTATCATTCTCCAACTTCTTTCCTCTTTTCTCCCTCTTTCTTTCTCTCTCTCTCTCTCTCTCTCGCTCTCTCTGCAACATCACCATATTCGTTTCGCTGCTTCTTTCTGTCTCAGATGTCGGTGCTTCGGTCTCCGTCCCTATCTGTTTATCTTTCTGCGTCTGTCGCTTCTATGGAGCTCTTCTCTCCAATTTATCATTTCTTTATTTCTGCTTTCTTTTACGTCCTTGTCTTTCGCTTCTATCTGTTGTAGCATGTCGTTACCACAGTTATCTTTTTCTTGTTTTTTTCCTTTCTCTCTTTTTTTTTCTTTTAGATGACGTTCTCCTCTTTGCCAACATGCCCCGTGTAATTTATCCTCCTCTCTTTTTTCCCGTTCTCTATTCGGTTTCGCAGTTCACTCTATCTCGGCGTCATTCTCTTTCACTTAGTCTCTTTACTTCATCTCTCTTAATTTCTGATTTTTCTGTAGTCGCTTCCTTTTTCGCCACAACTCCTTCCAATCTGTATATCTGGTGTCTTCCTCCCTCTATTACTACAACCGCGCTGTCCTGGTTGATTCGAAGTGTCTTTCTTTCTTCTTTCTCTCTGGCCTCTTTATTCGTGTAACTCTCGTCTTCTTATTCTGACCAACCACTACTGGTGGCCACCTTCTTCTGGCATCAGTTTTCGTTCATTCATTCATTCTTTGCTCGTTTGTTTTTCTTCCTTTCTTCTTCGCTCTCTTTTTTACATCTACATATATCTCACATTTTCTGTTATTTTTGCCTTTCGTACTCTGCCCTCTCGCGTATAATACTCGAGTTTGAATCCAACCCATTTATGGATTAGGATGGTTACCATGGCATAGCTTCGTGATTGAAGACGCCGAGGAATCGCCATCATCCTTCATTTTATATAAGCCTTGCGGTATGTCTAACCCGTACATGGGTTAGGTATTCCACTGAATCCAAATGGGTTAAATGACCCCGTTGGGCCCGACTGCTGTAACACGTTTTCGAGGAAGTACGTCAACTGCCTAAGCTTCCGGAGCTCCGAGCTTCGTCGACGTTCGAGAATAAGAGCTGTCTTTAGGGGCAAGTCATCGAAAATTAAGTGGGCCGGTTACGGAATGCGTTTCGTTGGCACCTGCTCAACTAGACTCAGAATGCATTAGATTCCTCAGGATGCCAAGAACACTAATTGTGAGACGCGCACCAACGTGCCTGCTGAACTTCTTCGTGAAAGCCTTCAACGAAAGGCTTGACGTCATTCTTCTCTGTCAAGCAGGAAGACTGGGCCATTCTGGCAAGCGACAGGGACAAATGGAGATGGAGGGCTCCGTAGCGCAATTGTGACGGTGATGAGCAGGCGAAACCCGTATCTGAACCGGAATTCTTATTGTATCAGGTCTGCCTCTCACTGCTCAATGGTCCCTTCTCTCGGCGGTTTGGGTAGTTACTTAAAAGTTGAGTTTATGGCCCAGCCCTTGGGCGACAGGAAGTCCCAAACTTCTCAGTTTGCTTTGCCAGTGCCGTTGAACCCTTGTAGTGTCCCCGGCGATGTGCTTCGTGCCGGCGACAGCCAGGAGGCGCTTCTCTCAGAAGCACCAGCAACGACCGACGGACGCCGGCGCCCAGCCGGGGGCAGCCAATTATAGGCACTTCTCATCTCGGCTAAACGGTCGCCGGAGCGTCGCCGGCCTTATTCAATTCTTCTTACCCATTTCCGAATGACGACTGGCAGTAAACCAACACATGGGACGCGCTTCTCATTACACGAGATCGTCGTCACGGGACCTTCTCCCACTCTTCGTCACGTAGCCGGAGTCGTTTGCCCGCGTGAAATAGGAAGTGGGGTGCCATTGTGGATGTCGTCTAGCGTCATCAGCTCGCTTTTGGAAACGTGTGGGAGGTTATGTCTTTCGTCGCTGCTGCACTGTCGGTAGGTGGGCCATTTGGTTCTCAGCAGAGCTTGGGAGTGGTACAAACGCCTGTGCATTAGATGCGTAATGATTGAAGGGTATAGATTTGAAAGCTGGTATTTGACTGTCACATAATGAGGACCAAGAATTTAGTCGAGCAAACGAGTACAACCGTATTCTGGTAAGCATCACACAGGTGTTCGTAGAGGACGAATCAGACAAGAACAAAAACTTCCGCCATCTTGCTAGCTTATTCAATCGATCGATAAATTGAACAAGGATAAAGGACAGCGTTGCTCAATCCCTTTCTGGGATGCGCCACGCATTCTACTTCTACGGGATGTCACGGAGGCGATTTGAATGCGTATTTGGCCATACAATGACTTGCGGTGGACAGCCGATGAACAAGTCAGCGCTTTATCCTTCCCAGACAAGTCTGGTACCAATTCACCGACCCCGGAGGGATGGAAGGCTTGGTTGGCCTGGGCGGGAAATCCGAACCAGGAACCTGGTATCGGGTGCACGCGACAGCCGGTACCTCCTCCAACTGCGCTACACGCACCCGTAATCAATCGATAGACACTGATCGCAGTTGAGGAGTTAACATTGAAGGAGGCTATTTGAGAATTTGGACTTTAGGAATTCGCGAAATGGATGTGGAACAATGCGTCATCCAATCGCCACCTTCTTCATTCCACCTTGAAGGTGTGGATTTCCAGTAGCTGTTCATCTATCAATACGTATAAAATTACGGTTGTTCATCCTTGATATTCTTGTCCTCTGTAGGAGGAGTGGTCGCGCAGGATGGACGAGGCGCCGGCTATCGCGTTCAACCCGAATCGCGCGGTTCCCGGTTCGGTTCCGATCCCGGCCTCTTTTTTCATCCTTCCGTGATGGGCAATTTAATGCAGGAATTGCCTGGGAATGACATAACACTGACTTCTTTATCTGCCGTCCACCGAAACTCATTGTATAGACCGCATACGCATTCAAATTGCCTTCACTTAAAAGAAAAGTAGAATGCACGGCGCATCCTAAACAGGGATTGATTAACGCCGTCGTTTATCCTTACGCTTGTCTTTTTTACCTTGGCAATTGCTACATACACTGGACCAGTCTTACTTAAGCAAAAAGCTGTAGCTGTGCTGAATCCTCTGCCCTCAAAATGTATCGACTGAAGGTAGAACTTTAAAAAGCTGTAGTATGAAGACGTAGTAGACAAGCGTCTTTCTCCTAGACGAGGCCTTTTTCAAAAAATATGAACGACAGAGATAGATGAAATGGTGTGTGAAAATGAATTACGTGTAAGAAAACCACGCCCATTGTGGGTTTCTGCTCGGTCTTCAAACGCTGTTTCGCTGGTTCAAAAAAGGGAGATCCCGAAAGTTTTCTTAGGGCTGGCGTGGGAAGGTTTCTTAAACGGAGGAATAAACTTCACGTTCTCAGCTAAGGCAAAAAACATGAAAGGTAACAAATGGCTTTAATCAATCACAGCCAGGAATGCGCCACGCATCCTACTTTTACTGTTTATGTGGAAAATTTTTAATGCATATCTGGCCTACACTGACCATGAACGTCAATGTCTTGCCTTCCCAAGCAGTAACCACCCATGCTCCGCAAAATGTTGTGAAATCTTCCTACACTCACGAATTGTGAGTGACTCCAAGTCTTCAGTGTATATGTAGCTACGCCACTGTATCTGATTGCAATGCGCGATTGTGTGGACAGCACGATTGTGTTTGTTCGCGGGCTGTGTTCTTCTAAAAAATACCTGCTTTAGAGGGAATTTGTTATAGGGGAAAAATTCTGCAGTAGTACTTCTATTTCGCCTCTGTTAGCTGTTGTTTATGCTCGAGCATGCGCCAATGGCCACTCTATGTATTCGTCCCTGTTGTGTGCCAAAGTGTTCCTAAGGATCCTCCTTGGTTTTGAAACACAAATAGTGTCATAATTTTTGATCAGTGATATTTCTATCCGAACTGAGGGAATAGTGACGCTGTTCCGTCTATGATCGCCTGTCCTGTATCATATGCGAGCCTAACATGAAGTTTGGACTGTCAATGAAGGCGAAGATGCATTCACTCGAAGAAAATTTGATTTTTGGTTTGAAGGGTCTGTAGCACCATCAGATTAGGGGATGGGTCCGCTTGAGCAGAGTAGAGCTTTAGATCCGCAGATCTTCCCAAACCTTCAATACCCCCGCTGTCGTTGAATTGGTATCAGACAGTCAGCAAACCCCTTGTGTTTCTATCTGCTGACCATCGCAACTATGTATGATTCTATAGGCTAAACACGCACTGAAATTGCGTTCGCAATATCTCATAGAGATAATAAAGGATAAAGGACGGCGTTATTCAATCCTCTTCGGGATGCATCACGCATTCTACTTATACGGGATTTCGTGGAGGCGTGTTGAATGCGTATTTGGCCATACAATGACTTGCAGAGGCTAGCCGATGTATAAGTCAGTGCTCTATCCTTCCCAGACAAGTCTGGTACCAATTCACCGACCCCGGAGGGATGGAAGGCTTGGTTGGCCTGGGCGGGAAATCCGAACCAGGAACCTGGTATCGGATGCAGGCGGCAGCCGCCGCCTCTTCCGACTGCGCTCCACGCGCCCATCTCATAGAGATATTTAGAATGTATGATGCTTCCTGTAAAAAAAGTACTAAAAGGACTGACTGAATATTTATTCAGTTTCTGCAAGCCTCAAGTGGCTGGTATCGGGGGTGTAAGCTCTCATAACGATGCTTTGTCGAGATCAAAACTCTAGCGCCAGGCAGGACTCGAACTCGCGGTTTCTGCTGCACAGTGCGGGAATGCTCTACGCCCTTACACCACCGGCGTTGTTTGATCGAACGCAACATCCACAACAAGAAAATGAATTGAACTATTCCTCTCAAGACCTTCAGCTTAACAGGTTCCATACCGATATCAGCCACCGGCTCATCTCAATGTAAGGGTGAATGCTGATGGGATGTTGCGTTTGATCAAACAGTGCCGATGGTACAATGGCGTAGAGAATTCCCGCATGGTCAGTGGGAGGTCTGCTGGGTTCGAGTCCCGCCTGGCGCTAGAGTTTTGATCGCAACAAAAGATCGTTATGAGGACTGATTATCGCCGACAGGAGCGCGGGGTAGCGCAGGAATATGAGGCGATGGCTGTCGCGTGCAGCTGATTCGAGATCCTTTTGGAATTTCCCGCCCAGGCCAACCAGGCATTCCATCCGTCGGGGGTCGCAGAATTGCTACCAGGAGCTGGATTCATCAATGACTAACCCGCGGGTATAACGGGTAGAGATGCCAATGATGAAGCCTCCGCCTCTATCTCTTACCCTATCTCTGACCCTTATAGCCCGCATACCCGCGGGTTTAATTGATGATGAATTCGGCCCCAGACTTGTCTGGGAAGGATGAGACACTGACTTGCCCATCGACTTTCCACCACAAGTCATTGTGTAGACCAAATACGCATTCGGATTGCCTCCATACGACATACCGTAGAAGTGGAATGCGTGGCACGCCCCAAAAGGTCTTGATCATCACTGACCCCATGTCCTTTGCTGAGCGTAACAAGCACAGGACACATCCCAAGATATCAATTCCTCCGCTCACTTCCTTCTCTTGAGCGTCCCTGCTAGGATTCTCACCGCTTCAGAAGCCATTTAGCCTCGGTCTTTCAGCCGGCTGTGACCCGAGGTTAATCGCCGTCCTCGACCGATTAGGAAGTCCACGGCTTCACCCCCGGGCCAGCGCAGACCCCAGCGGTCGTGCACCCCGGCGGCCGTGCAGGTGGCTGCTGGGATCCGCTTATTATTCGCGTCTTAGGGTGCAGCTCGAATCTGAGCCAATCAGTTCGTCGTTATCTGTGCGGATCAAACAAACCGCTCGAGGAGCTGGTCGGGTTCAGGCCGCCGCGGATTAACGACACACCTGCGCACAATTAAACGCACAGAAGGAGCCGAGCTGGGATGTTGGTGGGCTAGCCCTCGGCTTGAAGGCGTCGAACACCGCTCGGTTTGAACGACGAAAAAAGCGTCGCCGAAGAACAGCGTGAGAAGACGGCCGTGCGCATCGGCTATGCGTCATTGTGCGCCCGGCAAAAACGGGACGAAAAATCTCAGAAGATGCTAATTTGCGCGTGTGGATCGAGCGCGCGCGCGTGCGGCGTTGTTCACCTGCCGGAAATGACATTCTCCGTTGTCTCACCGCGGCATCCGTTCTCATTATCAGTCCCTGTGATAGCCGTCGCTTCCAGGATACTTCTGCAGACCTGGGGTGACGTGTGGAGCCTCTGTAGGTAGTTGGCTGGGTCTCGCGTCAGCCGCTACAGTGCAGGTCTGGAAGGGCTGTCCACCGTTGCACATCTTTTCCGTCACGATTAGCTTAGGTGTCCTTCTTTAAGTAGAATGCACATGTAGTCGCGGATAGTGTCTTTGTTTGATAGGAAGTTGGTTTTTCCTTTTCCACGCGCCCAATTCTCCTAGTGTCTAAAAATTAATCAATAATACTAAAATGTAGCCAATACAGCAATACTTTCTCTTCAGTTCAAAGTGAGTTGCGATATGTTCTAGGTTAGCGGCGTTCTTTTACAATAACCTAAGCCCGACTGTCGACGCCTCCCACTGCGCTACCACCTGCCGACTAGATATTGGATATCCGAAGCCATTCGGATATTTTGGAGCCGTCATTTTCAAATCCTGGTTAATAAGATTGAGCAAAAAATGGAATTTTTGAAAAGCCGAGGGGATGGAACGTGTAACTGTTCTGTATTGGAAATCCGAACCAGAAACGTGGAATGTTAAGATGGATTTCTGGGTATTCTGAATCCCTGGGAGGCTCTTTTGTCTATACGTCTTCGCAGCTTGGCTTTCTTCTCGGAGAATGTAAAGGTTCAGCCAAGTTCGTAAAGTCTGAGTTTGCGACGACTCACTGACGCTCGAGATTCTAACAGATGAGCTACCTGAAGACTACGGTCGCAGTCTCCTTTGTTTTCAAGCGCATCTACTCGTATCTGGTCTAAACAGCGAGTTAAATAAGGATAAAGAACGGCGTTACTCAATCCTTTTTGAGATGAGCCGCGCATTCTACTTCTATGGGATGACGCGAAGGCGATTTGAATGCGTATTTGGGCATCCAATGACTTGCGGCGGCGAGCCGATGAACAAGTCAGTGCCTTGTCCTCCCTAGACAAGTCTGGTACCGATTCGACGACGTCGGGGGGGGGAGAAGGATGGAAGGCTGCCAGGGCGCGAAATCCGAACCAGGAACCTGATAATCTGACGGTTGCACGCAACAGTTGGTGCCTCTTCCCACTGCGCTACACTAGCCCAAACAGCGAACTAAAAGGGATGACGTAATTTCTCCACTTGTCCTTTAAAATCAAGTTCTTGGCTAGAACACACTTAAATACACACACACGTCAGTAAAGGATTCAAGAGAAGGATTTAATTCCTTTTGGGACGTGCCACGCATTCTACTTCTACATATTTCTTCTGATGCAGAGGAAGCAATTTGTATGTTTATTTATTTATTTATTTATTTGTACGTAAGGATCTGCACGTAATAAATAAATCAATAAATAAATCTACGCAAAAAAGTAGATCAAACAGAACACATACGTTAAATACTAGAAAAGAGCGGATAAACACATATCATTAGGTATAAGCATCAGACAGCAGCAACAGTAGAAAGGATACTATCATATTAAGAAACATCCTGGAGATTGTACCTCTCAGCAAGTCTTTTGTATTGCCTCAGCGATTTTGGTAAGACGTTTTCGTCGAAATTTTTTGAAATTCAGTTCCAGATCGATTTGTGAAAAGTGTCGATCTTATATTAATTCTATGTAGCTGTTGCAATTTCGATCTTCATCTGGCCATCTTATTTATGCATGAAGTGAATAAAATAAAATTGAATTGGATTTTGAATATTTGAATTTGGATTAGGATAAGGATAAAGGACGGCGTTATTCAATCCCATTGGGAAGCGCCATGCATTCTACTTCTACGGGATGTCGTGGAGGCGAGTTGAATGCGTATTTGGCCATACAATGACTTGCGGTGGCCAGCCGATGAACAAGTCAGCGCTTTATCCTTCCCGGACACGTCTGGTACCAATTCACCGACCCCAGAGAGGTGGAAGGCTTGGTTGGCCTGGGCGGGAAATCCGAACCAGGAACCTGGTATCGGGTGCAGGCGACAGCCGGTGCCTCCTCCGACAGCGCTCCACGCGCCCCAAACTTCACTATAATCCAAATTCAGAATTTGGATTATAGTGAATAAAATCCCTGAAGAAGATCCTACATTTACCTTACCATTGATCGTTTTATAATAAATGATTACATCACATCCTCTCCTACGGATGTGCGCAAATTGAAGATTTTGTTCCTCGCAATGTCGTTGGTGAAAACGGTGGGACGTTGGTGTAATTACACCATCTACTCTTATCCAGAATATATTTGAGCTATACAACGAGTTGCGGTGACCAGCCGATGGATATGTCAGTGTTTTGCCTTTCCCAGACACGTCTGGTAGAAATTCACTGACCCCGGAGGAAGGTTTGGTTGGTCCGTGCGAGAAATCCGAACCAAGAACGTGGAATCGAATGCGCGTGACAGTCGGCGCCTCCTCTCTCTGCGTTACCACGTGCCCACTAGACATTGTATGCGAAGCCATTCGGATATTTTGGATCCATCATTTTTCAAATTTTGGTTAACAGGATTGAGCAAAATTTTCAATATTAGGGCCATTCAGATAGGGGTGATTTTTACCAGGTCAGAATTTCAGAAAATTCAGATGACCGATTTTGATCAGAAATCTAACTTTCTATCCGCTTCCAATATCATATATGAGATCCGATGATGAAGCAAATCAGTTTCCTTAAGCCTCATGTGGCTTGTATCGAAGTTCTAAGCTGTCATAACGATGTTTTGTTGCGATCAAAACTTCTATCGTCAGGCGGGACTCGAACCCGCATCTCCCTCTAGCCGGACGGGAATGCTCTACGCTAATATATGCCATGTCTCCATGTCCTCACAAAGTTTTAATCGCAACAAAACATCGGTATGACAGCTTACAACTTTAATGCCAGCCACTTGAGGCTTAAAGGAACTGATTTGAATCATCAAGACCATCAGCTTAACTGGTTCCATGCTGATATCAGTGGCCGGCTCATCCCGATAAACGGGTGAGTGCTGATCGGTCTCACGAGGTGTGGATGTTGCGTTCGATCAAACGGCGCCAGTGGTGTAATGGCGTGGAGCATTCCCGCCCGGTCAGAGGGAGGTGCTTGTTCGAGTCCGGCCTGCCGCTAGAAGATGAAGCAGTTATTTGGATCACCAGAAAATCCTTCACGTTGAAGCTACTCTTATCTTGAACATTCCGAAATCCGAGGCCTTTCAAAAATGCTACTATTCGCTTCTAACCGGGTTTGAAAAATGACGAATTCCGAATTTTCCGAATCGGTATCGGATCCAGTGTCTAGCGCCCATTACGTATAAGTAATGCTAGTCGCTAAACTGAGCGAATAGGAATCAACGCTATACTTTTATTTCGCGACAAGCGCCTAGTCGATGCTCGATTTCCTCCTGTGGCGATTTTGAGAACGAAATAGCCATCAGTTCCACACCGTCGTCGATGACTTCCCAGGGGCGCCGAGGCGCCTCCTTGTCGTAGTTTATCAGCGAGCTGTCGGGCGAGGTTTACTGGCTCGAAATCTAAACCGGCGAGTGGGTGCTGCATTTCAGGACGGGTCCGAGTGCGTCTATATACAAAGTAGACGGCGCGGCTCGCATTCGCAGGTCGCATTATTGTCGTCTCAGTTTTCATGACGCTACGAGGAGGCAACTCTACGGAGCGTTTACTTCGGCCGGTCGCTCACCTCGCTCGACTCACCTCGTCCAAGCAAACGCGCGTTTACGTAAACAAATCCACGCCGAGGCTCCCTGCCCACAAACACACACACACGGACAGGTGGACTGAGAGGAGCTGCGCGGCGATTGGGTTAGATAAACTGTGTGCTGTGGCAGCTCTGCAACGGATGACTGTTTACGCTCATGTATCTGAGTAACCGGAGTAGCTGGCGATCGTCTCGGAGTTCATTCCGACCTCTGTCGAGAAGGTCGCGTGAACAAAAATCCTAGAACACATCGGTTTGAAAGGCCTAAAGGTTGCGCAGTTGGTGGAGGCGCTGGCTGTCGTGTGCAGTCCGATTCAGTTGGTTCGAGTTTCGAATAGAAGGCTTTGCCATCAAAGCCTTCTATCTCCCTTAGGTTCGTGAACGGTACCAGAGTTACCTGGGAAGGATACAACGCTTACTTGTTCACTTGTTGGGCACTGCAAGCCGTTGTGAAGGCCAAATAACATTCATATGACTCTTGCTCCAGGCGGGACTCGAACCCGCATCTTCTGCTTTCCGGGCAGCGATGTTCGCCTTACACCACCGGCGCTGTTTGACCGCACCTAACATCCGCGATATCCTCCAGGTCTGTCAGCACCCACCCGTGTTACGGGGATGGGCCTCGAGGATATCGCGGATGTTACGGGCGGTCAAACAGCGCCGGTGGTGTAAGGCGAACATCGCTGCCCGGAAAGCAGAAGATGCGGGTTCGAGTCCCGCCTGGCGCAAGAGTTTTGATCGCAACAAAACATCCTGTAACAACATAATGCCTCTCTACCAGCCGCTCCAGGCTTAAGCAAATGTGTTAAACATTCATATGACTTTCACGATATGTATACCGTAGAAGTAGAATGCGTTCTTCATCCCGAAGAATTTGAGTAGCGTTGTCCTTTATTCCTTTATCCTTTATGAGCTAATAGTCGTGAAGCGATCCAGGGCCGGATTCATCAACGACTTACAGCAATGTAACAGAGAAAATTACAGCTGAAATTCCTGATAGCGGGACTTATCAAGCGATATGATGAGCGTAAGCTGCGTTATCTCAGTTTTCCGCTGTGAATTCTCTGTTAAAGTTGTGTAAGTCGTTGATGAGTCCCACCCCTGAAGGTCTTTAGTGAGGTAAATTTTTTGAAGCTTGGCTCTGGTGCTCCTCACAGAACTGTACTTCCCTTCGTTAGAAACGTGTATTGAGGAGGTTCAGTAAGCCACTAGCAGCAGTAAGCATACTTATAGTTGCTATAGAAGTGTGGGAATGGTAGGTAAAACGTGCTGCCACAATGAACTCCTCTATCATCGCAAAAACTATCCAGTGTCACCGGCGCCGCTCGAGGTTAGGTCAGCGCGGTTCGTGCATGCCAATCGAGGGCTAATAGCCTCATAGTTCATTAAATATGCGACGCGTACGGACGGAAAAACTGTGCGCCGCGCACATCGTCGTGGCTTCAGCAGAACGTCAACCTCAGCCTCCACCACCACCACCACCACCTCGCCGACACAATGGACTCCGCGAGGAACCAGTTCGAAACGCGGCGCCTCGCGCCATTCGCATGCTCTCTCCCAGCTCGGCTCACCTCACGGTGACCTTGTTCGAGGCGCTCGTGTATGACCGTATGGAGAATGGCCGGACCGTCGCTCGGTCGGTCGGTTGGCCGGCTGGCCGGCTGAACGACGACGACGACGACCGCGACGGCGACGAATGTGCACACCTGTGGCGGTGTCCATAGGCCATAGGCCGCGCCGCTACAAAAGCCGCCCGACCCGGGACAAATTGAGAGCTTTTTCTGTCGAGACTGACCGCCGACACGGTAATTGGCGGCGGTCTGAGGACGATTAGAAGCGGGGATGAAATCTCGGAAGCACGATGCTGCTTGGAAGGGGTGTGAGGAGCGGCAGGAGCCAAGTCAAGATCGATCTTTACAACAGGAAGAAAGCGCTCAGAGAAACCCTTGACTCTTAGGAATATAATAATCAATCACACCGATCTACAGCACTGCTCAACTTCGCAGTTGGAGCCAAAATTCTTGAAAATCTGTTTACTAAAAGTGGTAGTAGAGCGCTCTCAAAGGCACTCCCTGAGGGAGAGGAGAGCGTGAATTTCTACTCAAAATACCGTACCTTCTCAACAGTCAATCGATAGGTGACACCTACGCCTACAGACAGCTTGGAATTCACCTGTATCACCTGTATCACCTGTCGTCCCGTTGATCATCGACTTGCTCGAGCGGGCGCCAGCAGCGTCTCCATTCGTCCCTGTCGCGTGCCAGAGTGGTCCAATGGATCCTCCTCGCTCGAGGGACACGAAGAGCGTCATATCGGTCGTTCAGGGCTTTCACGAAGAAGTCCGACCAACGCGTTGGTGGGCGTCCTGGTGTTCTTTTGACATCCCGCGGAATCCAGTCTGTGACGGCTCTCGTCCAGCGGGTGTCTGCGAATCGCATTACGTGGCCGGCCCACCTAATTTTCGACGACTTGGCCCATGCGACAGCGTCTCTGATCTTCGAACGTCGGCGAAGCTCGGAACTCCGGAGGCCTTCTCTCACTTGCGTGAGTCGTGTCACTCCGAGCATCGTCCTCTCGATTCCACGCTGCGCGACGCTGATCGCGTGTTCATCCTGCTTTCGTATAGCCCAGGTCTCTGAGGCGTATGTTAGGGCAGGAAGAACAGTGGAGTCGAATAGGTGGGCACGGAGTCGGACGTTCTTCGTTTTCTTCACGACTTCTTCGACGCTCTTGAAAGCTCCCCAAGCCGCTCGTTTCCTCCTGCTCAGCTCTGGTGCTAGGTCGTTGGCCATGTTGACTTCGCGACCCAGATACACATAGCTGGAGCATTCGGAGATGTTCGTTCCGTTGAGCGAGAATGGGGCATCAGAAACCCATCCGTTCCTCATGAACATCGTCTTCGTAAGATTCAGCTGCAGTCCAACGCTTCCACATACACGATCGAAGTCGGCCAGCATTCGCTCCGCCTGACTGATGCTCGGTGTTATGAGCACGATGTCGTCAGCGAAGCGAAGATGGTGCAGTTGCCGGCCGTCGACCTTCACTCCCATGTCATCCCATTCTAGTTCGCGCATGACGTTTTCGAGGGTGGCGCTGAAGAGCTTCGGGGATATGGTATCCCCTTGTCGAACCCCTCTCTTCACGTCAATGACGACGTCGTTGTAGAATCGTGAGATCTTGGTCGTGAATCCACTGTACAGCTCTCGAAGGACTCTGATGTACTGAGTAGGAACGCCCTGGGTGAGCAGGGCTTCCATGACCGCTTCAGTCTCGACGGAGTCGAATGCCTTCTTCAGGTCAATGAACGTAAGGCACAGCGGCAGCTTGTACTCTCGCGACACTTCGATGAGCTTCGTAATGGTGTGTATGTGGTCGATCGTGCTGAATCCTCTCCGAAATCCTGCTTGTTCGCATGGCTGCCCTTCATCCAGCGTTCTGCTGATCCTATTCAGGATGACTCGAGTGAACAGCTTGTAGACTACGGACAGCAGGCAGATCGGGCGATAGTTGCCAATGTCGTGCACGTCTCCCTTCTTGTACAGCAAGACGGTCTTGCTGGTCTTCCACTGAGATGGAACCTTGCATTCGGACAGGTAGCGTGTGAAGAGCCGCGCCAAGGTGTTGATGAGCGCTGGCGGGAGGTTCTTCAGGTGTTCAGCTCTGATCCTGTCAGGACCGGGTGCTGTACGTTTCTTCACCGACGAGATGGCGTGTCGGATCTCGGGAGGGAGAACAGAGGGGATGACGTATCCATCCTGCGGAAGATGGCGTAGGGGCAGGTGGACGTGGCTATCGAAGAGATCGGAGTAGAAGTCGTGGATGACTTTCTCCATGGTCCTTCTGGAAGAGGTGACGGTTCCGTCAGGACGTCGAAGAGCGGTCATCTTGGTCTTGAAGTTGGCGAAGTTCCGGCGGGCATTGCGGATGCTTGGAATTATAAAAATAAAAGGATAAAGAACGGCGTTACTCAATCCCTTTTGGGACTCACCACGCATTCTACTTCTACGGGATGTCATGGAGGCCAATTGAATGCGTATTTTGTCATACAATGACAATCGGTGGCTAGCCGATGAACAAGTCAGCGCTTTATCCTTCCCAGACAAGTCTGGTACCAATTCACCGACCCCGGAAGGCTGGAATGCTTGGTTGGCCTGGGCGGGAAATCCGAACCAGGAACCTGGAATCGGGTGCAGGCGTCAATCGGCACCTCTTCCGACTGCGCTACACGCTTGGCTTTAGCTTTCCAAAATCTCACAAATAAACATTTGAGTATGAAGTGTGTATGACATAAGAGTGGGAGATTCATGGTGCGCCATGTACTTTCCTCTACTCGGAATTGTAGAGACGCGTACAATATATTAACAGGGAATTGGTGGTCTCCACCCCTACTCCCCTCCCCACCCACCCCCCCCCCCCAAGGGAATTAAGGACAGATCTTATCTGCATATATGATCAGGAAGACTTTATTGGTGCAGCCTATTCGGATCTCAACCCGCGTCCCTTCCAGTAGAACACTCATCCCCTAAGGGTCATTTTTGCTTCATTTCACGTATATACTTCATGGCACAAGGAGGAGCCGGCTGTGCTCTTCTCCCCGAATCGAGATTCTTGGTGTGGGATGTCGTGAAGCTGTTGAGCGAAGATTGTTATCGAAGCTTTATTCGCCTTACGTTTCGGCGTAACCGCCTTCTTCAGAGTCTGGAAAAGTCAAAAAGAGTTTGAGAAATTACTCGTCCAAGGATCCTTGGCTCAACAGCTTCACGGCATCCTACACCACTTTTAAACGACATGCCAAGATTCAACGACAGTCGGACATGGAACATCTTACGAGATTCTTGGTTTGGGTCCCCCCCCCCCCGGACCATCCGTGCCATTCATCCCTTCGGGATCGGTGGAATGGTACCAGATATGTCTGGGAAGGTTTGTCTATCGGTCAGCCACTAGAAGTCGTTGTACAGGCCAAATGCACATACAAATCGTCTCCATGATATTCCGCAGAAGTAGAATGCGGGGCGCATCTCAATCAGGGATTGATTAACCGCCTCCTTTATCCTTTCTTCTACGTCTCGCAGCGCAACTCTAGAGGTGCCAGGATCCGTCGAGCTTATTGACAGGTTTTTGAAGGTAATTTCGCTCCCAGTGGCAACTCAAAAAAAATTGTGGAAACTCAAAAATTTTCCCAACTACCAAGCTCGTTGGCAGAGAAGAAATAAAGAAAGTGTATATCCATTGCCGTTTCGACTTTCTATAAACCGCGACATAGTGAATATGATGTTGTGATTTCGAATGCGTGAGCTACAAAGCCAAGATGGCACGGACAGATAGATAGATAGCATAGTATCTACACTGTATTTTGTCGCTTGAAAAGTCTGTCATTTTTGTCACACATAAATAATTACCATTTCAACTGAATTATTTGCTAAAGTTGAGAAAAGCTATAGAAAATGCAAATTTAGCAAAGGTTTCAATCTGGTTGACGGAGGCTGCCCAAGGAGTGGTCTTCGAAACTCTTGAAGTGAATCAAATAAGTGCGAGAAACTTCCTAAAAATGACTCTAGCGATGAGCGTGGCGTGCTTGCACCGCTAATTTAGGTTATCCAATTCAATCTATACATCGACACGCTGAGAACGGCGAATCAGGTTGCACCTTAGGCTAGGCCTAAAGATGAAGTTGAATAGGTCCACGAATGTAGGACTCGCGCTCAGAGCAATTCACATGAAAGGATAGGCTCAGTGCACACGTCTGACCTTAGGTTTCTGAGGGATCAGTGAAGGCAAATTTTTATTGAGCTGTGAGAGCATGGAGGCGTCAGTTTTAGGGACGGAAATAGCGAACGTGGAAAGCGGCGATGAGGCGCGAATGTGAGTGCGGAGGGCGTAGGGAGTGTGTCGGATGGCCGATGAAATGTCGATTCGTCACAGTGCTTGATGAAACAACACCACCGGCCACACCACACACACACTCACATGCGTTATCGACTCGACGATTCCCATGGTCGTGCTCGCCGTTGTGTGAGTGTGTTTGTGTCAGTTTGACGTAACACGGGCGCTGTCTGCTTCTCTCCACCTCGCCATGAGGTCCGTCCGTCCGCTGGTCGGTGCAATCCCAGCCTGATCATTGTGTTCTTCTCATATGGCCAGCCACTTCTCACTTATAAGCTGTGCACAGCGCTCAAGTGCCTGCCTCTAGACCGTAATCTATGCGTGATATTGGCCTAGGTGCGCAGCTAATTACCATAACCCGTTGCGTAAGCGCGAAGACGACGGGGCGACGGTGGCCGCCGCGGCTAATCGGTCGGGTGTCGCCAAGAAGCGCGACGCTGATTGGCTGAGCGGCGCTAAGAAGGGCGGTAGTGATTGGCTGAGACGCTGGGTCCACCCTCTTCTTGCGCCGCCCCGCCTGTCGGTGCTCCAATGAAGGAGTGCGTCGTGTCTGGTGGTAGCCACGGCAGCTGCCGCGACCGCCGCGGCTCCTTCCGCCGGCCACGCCCCCATTTTTGGGCGCCCCCCCCCCCCGGAGCCCGACCTTAGGTACCATGAGCTCCACGTGTATTTGCTGCTGCTGGTTGATTTCTTTTCTATTCTAGTGCCTTTTCCACCTTCCATCCTTAGGACTTAGGTTTAGACATTAGAGTGGTCTTTCTTCCCCTATAACGCGCTGCTTAGCAGTCCCCAATTTTCTCGTAGGCCGCGGACTATGTGACGACCCAAGGGATTCATGCGTCATATCAACCACTACTGCACAGCGCTGCAAAGGCAGGTGCAGGACTAAAATCTATAGAATCCCTGCGGTTTCGCGTTTTCTATTCATTTTTCCTTGTAGCTTCGATATATAGGTCTACCGTAGCCCTACTAACACCACAGGAGAGTTACTTTTCTGTCTGTAGCACAAAATTTTTGCATCAATAGGAAATTCTATTTCATAGGAAAAGTTTTGGAAGTTACGCCCTTTAACTGATCTAAAGATAACTTTTGCTATTAAATCTTGGGACTGTAGAGCTCCTTCTTGGCTTCATGACGGCTTGGTGAAGACCTGGTTTTGAATTGTTCGTCCGAAATGTTTAATTCTTCATTTTTTATGACTTGCCAGACACTCCAATTGTTTATAGTTTAGGCACACATATGCATGTAGCTCAGTAAAAACAAGGGATAAAGGTCGGTTTCATTAAGTCTAGGATGCATTACACATCCTACGTTTAGGATATAAGGGAGACAATTTGAAGGGATATTTTGTCAATGCATTGTTTTGTGTGGAATTTTATCCGCATTCCATGGATCTATGGATCTAGATGCCATTTGAAGCCAGCTCTACGTACTGAAGCAGGTTAGAGTAAATAGATAAACCCTTACAAAAATGTTGAAGGAGAGCACACTAGGGAATTACATATTGGTAGTCCACTTGCTCACCTCTTAGGTTCTTTAGATCAGATAAGGGATGCTGGTGTGTTTCTTGAGGGCGGGGAGTTGTTAAAAGCCCTTGGATGTTTCAAAGGAGTTTTACACATGGCAATGGATTTTTTCTGAACCTCCATGTCAGAATAACTGCATTTATATAGTACATAAGGTTCTTACTTGATCGCTGTGCACTATTATTTCCTATTAAAAAGCAGTTATTTAAACAATGACTTTTTGGTCTGTCTTGTTTTTCTTGTTCTTTCCTCTCTATATGTTTCTTCGTTGTTTATATCTTTCATCTTCCATTATCATGTATCTTATATCTTTTTCATCTTGCTTCCAAATATTGCAAGCCATTTCGCATATTATGTGATAGCTTTTGTAAAAACACCATTTTTGCTATATGGTCTAATTCTGCTCTTGAATCAATTTACGCGAAATTGCATTGCAATTAAGCAAGATTTTTAAGAATTTTTTTATGCTCTTGAGGGCCGATTTCTCCATAGAACCTAAACGCTTTCAGTAACCTTTGCAGGCAGTTTTCATTGCGTTTATAATATTTTCTTTTTACGAGTGACTGCGCAGGACCCTAAGGAGTTCTCTGACCCCGGAGGGATGGATGGCTCTGTTGGTCTGGGTGAGAACTCCGCACAACGAGCCTGAGACTAAGCGCATGGGACACCTGGCACCTCCTTCCTCTACGCCCAGGCTTCACATTACCTGGCTTTTGTTGTCAGGCTTTATTAGTAAGTAACAGGTAGCTTTAAAAGGACGCGTATAGCGCAGTCGGAAGAGGTGCCGGCTGCAAACTAATACGTACATAATGAAGTAGAGGTGCACAAGGAAACAAGCACAGAGCATGACTTTTTTCCGTGAATGTCTGGCTTCGTCGTTGTCTTCGGAGCCTCTCAGTGGCTCAACCATTGCCGCTTTCATGTGGTATTGTCGTCTTCTCATCCGACGTGCACCCGATATCAGGTTCCTGGTACGGCTTTCCCGCCCAGGTCAACAAGGTCTTCTATCCCTGAAGGGTCGGTGAGTCGGTACCAGACTTGTGGAAAGGATGCAGAGCTGACTTGTTCATCGGCTGCCCACCGCAAGCAACTTTATGGTCAACTACGCATTCATATCGCCTCTATCCCGCAGAAGAATAGTGGTATCCCGAAGAAGAAGACTGCGTGGCGCATCCCAAGAGGGATTTAGTAACGTCGTCCTTTATCCTTTATTTATCTTTTTAGAAGGTAGCTTCACCTGCTCGATGGGCCATTTAACTGGAGCGTCGCCTTAGCTCTACAAGAATTTCTGTTTATTGTTCTGCTCCTTCTAGAGGCTTGAGCTTCCTGATCCGTTAAGCATTATTCTTGTTTTTTGAGTAAATAAGAATCCGTTTTCTGCTCTGGAATGTATTTTTGTAGATTTTTTGAAAGATCCAATCTGCGGCTTTTTCAGCGCTTTCAGAGCTGTTTATTTAAGCAAAAATAGAGATGAAGCAAATAGAGATATTACAGATGTTCTATGCGGTCAAACAACGCTGGCGGTATAAGGCACAGTATCACTGCTCGGAAAGCAGAAGGTACGGGTTCGAGTCCCGCCTGGAGCAAGGGTTTTGATAAGACATTCTGTAGCAACATATCCTTCTACGTCAACGTTGCGGGCTTAAACAAATGTGTTGGAACATAGAGGTAATAGTCTGAAAAGGCTTCAGCTGATTCACTGTGCAGGATTTCGTTGCAAAGATCAATTCTCGAAGTAGTTCAAAATATATGGCACCAACCCGAGCGAAGCTGTTCAGCTCTAGCTTTGCATACTCCACATTGCTACTCCGCATCACGTTATTTCATTCAAGCTGGTCCTGTGCTTTCCTGGCCAAAACGGCTAACGGAGTGAAGCATGGACCTGAGCGAGGTTAGAAGTTCCAGCACTCTAGGACGGCCCAAATGTCGAAGTGCTTTCCTTGCCAAATTGGCTTCCCTGACTGACCGTGGAGCGTATAATCTTCGCCGAGCGCTCCTCCTCTCGAAGGTACCGTTGGTCATCCTTAACTACATACGGCCAGACTGCCTCCCAGTAGTATCTTGGAAAATCTCATTTGCATTTTTTTCCAAAGGGGGGGCTTCTTTCCTTGTTATCACGTATGGAACTCTTAACTTATGTGCGTGTTAAAGAGCTGCCTCAGTGGACGATGCTGAAGCAGCTCTTCAAGGCCTAGCCGAAGACGTGAAGCAGGCGCAGTATTTCCGTGTCCAATTAGCTCTGAAGATGATACGCGGCGTCCGTGTCCGCTAATAAGGCGTTGATATGCGCGTAATCGGAGACGTTGAAGCATCTGCATAGAGCCGGAACGCCGTCGAGATTCTTAGGAACGTACTGGAGGGTTCCTTGCACTACCTCCCTACTTTAAGGGTCTTTATTCACTAAGTGTCGACTTAAATAGCCCAGCTAGGTTTGTAGAGATTTCATCTCTCGCCAGCTTAACCAGCTCTTCTCGGTCTCCCTTAGGTCGTATTGCCTTTGTAGTTGTGTTCAGTAGGCCAAGGTCTACTTTACCAAAAATTTGAAGAGGGAACTTCATGGATCATGGAGCTCATACAGTAAAAGTCAACGGTGCAATTCAGCTTACATAGCTGTGGAGGACATATGTAAGCAATTGCGCTATGGTTTTGGCAAATAATAGTAGAAATATAAAAAATGTAGTTCACGTCAGGTGGTATCAACCTATACGAGCTTAAATTGCTCCATAATGCATGTTGAAATCTTTTAGACTTGCTGCCATCCTAGCTTATTACGGCACGTACGTCATGTCAGACTGTACAGGTTTAACCCACTCTATGCTGAATCGCACCGTAAAAAGACGTCAAAAGAATGCTTATTTATCTTCCAGATTAGGTAGGAAGTATAAAAACAGCCATTAATTTCGCGCGTAGTCACCGAGTGTAACAGGTCGTTAGCTTCCAGCTTAGTAAGCCAGATGGCTAAAATTTCACCACTGATTGCGTCAGAGTAATCCGCCGGTGGCCAAAATGGGTTCGCTGTTGGAGCGAAGCTTGCTTCCGGCTTTCTGATGACCTATGGTCAATTTACTTCTGTTTCGAGAAAAGTTTTAGAATTGGTCATTATTTTTGCGCCGAGGAGGCTAGACAACTCAGGCAGCTTGTGCTGTCTCGTATATCCCAGTCCCTAGAAGGCGATAGAGTGTATGTATTGTACAGCTTGTACAGCTAGCCTTCCTCTGAGTAGCAGCGCGCGTGGTTGGATACTGAGACGCAAGATTCCTCTTTACCCTCGGATCTGCTAAGGTCGTCTGGTAGGACGGTCAATATTTTTGCGTGTGGCGCTGGAGCACAGCACTAAAGTCGCACTAGGCAAGAAGTCTTTTCAGCGTTCACGTCCTCCTCTGCCGCACCGCGCCCCTCCCACGGATTCCAGTTGTCCGCCGGCCCTCTCAAGAAGCCCCGCCCCAGTGCGCCCGCTACAGTAATCGTCGCCGAGGCCACTTACGGAGGTGGCGTCGACTAATCTGAGAGTAGTCGTCCATCCGTCCGTCCGTCCGTCTGCCCATGCACCGTCGCCGTCGTGTACATCATCATGCTAACCCCTCCTCAGATTCTGTCATTTCACCTCAGTCCTCACACTTGCCGGCCATCCGAGTTATTGCGTTGATCGGCTTAGACTCGTACGCGAATTTGCAGACATTCATCGAGTCGCTAGAAGCTGGCTGACGTCGGCGTAGTGGAAAAGCTGTAAAAGTGCACACATCGTCGCCGTGTGTCGCGTCTGCGACGTCGCCACGTGCCGCCGCGACGGTCGGTGATTAGAATTCGAAGACATTACGCGAAGAAATTCTTCTCGTTTCATCTTCGGGAATTAATTTACGGGCGTGTTGCGCGCCTCCCGAGAGCCGCGGTCAAGAATACGAACATTTTGTCGCCGCCCGGTTGCACGTTGCGATCGCCAGCCGGTCCGCCTCCGTACTGCACAGGGCCTCCACAGTCTTTGTATTCCAATTCTCGCCGCAGGTAGGGCGCGTTTGTCATGGGATGGTTGGGGTCCTCAGAATGTACTTCTGATGTCGATCATGCGCTCCACAGAGCCTAAGTCAAGTCGATTTGGTCGAAGGGTTCCTTTGAGAGTAGAGCTCTGCAAAGTTTTTCGATTCGATTCAACCTTGATCATAGGGCGTCTCCAGTTCTGATATAAATTTCCATTGATTTCTTTATCATCTGGTGTGTCGATGGATCGAACCGATCATTCCTTTCCCCTTAATTCTGACGGCTCACTCCTTATTTCATTTTATGTGCTCATACGTACCTGGACAAATCTCCACGCACCAGGCTATGAAGCCAAAGTTAGAGCTTAAATTCATTTCTTTAGGGTATTTCGACTGTCTTTCCTAGAATTCAAAGCTCAGATACGATGAAGTTCTTGAAGAATTTTTGATTTGACGACTTTCAGCTTAGAATTTTAGAAAAAAGTCAGTAACTTACTGGACTGCTCTATAAGTTGATTGCTATTGAGAATTCGGGTATTTGTCCTAGTAGAAGAGAGGAGGGATCTCCTTTGTTAGACAACGATGTTAGAATTCAAATTAACCTATTTTAAAGATCGACTGGCTAAACAGATTTGTAGGAGGTTCCCTTTTTGGTGGTGTTTAACCAAAATTACTATGCAATGCTCGCGCTCCAGCAAAGTAGATTGAAGGCTGCAAATCAGATCTTTGAAGCGGAAATTCTGAAAAGGGGCAAAAAAGTCGTGTTTTCTGATTTATCAACGTTTTTGGAGATCTCGAAGGACTTTCCTTCACATGAAGTCGCAGGTTTTCGTAAGGTTTTAAAGAGTTCCAACATCCTTTGGTTATGTAATTGTTTAGACACTCATAACTAAAAATATGAGGCAATGTGATACAATCAGTAAATCTTAAAGGAAGAGCTAAGGCATTTTAAGGCATTTTAATGAACATACCCAAACAACGTGCCATCCATCAAATCTAAAATGGCAGCCAATAAAATTCTGAGAAGCTTTGGCAGACCAGTCTAGGATATTTTCATTTTTATTTGGTAGTTTGTTGAACTTCCGGAGCTTTCTATGCGAAGAAGGTGGGCCCAATCTGAGATTTTGCCGTGGCAGTGTAATTTATTTGCCTTTCCCTTCTAGACATCATCAGTGGTCTACCAAACAAAGGTACTGGGTCATTTAAACTCCTTATGGCAGGATCTTAAGCACATAAGGAAATCAGCATTCCCACGTCGCTCTGAAAAATTTGAAGATTTGAGGCGCTGGACCAAGCAGTTTGACAAAGCGTTTTATTCTTTTTTTTTTGTTCCAAAACATCACATGTATAACTTTCATGTGGATGTTTCGAACACTTTCTAGGAGCTCTCTATCTTCCACCTTCAATGGATTACTAATACTCCAAACTCCACTTTCGGATGAACATATGTAACACGTGGAAGATCACAAAATCAATTTTTTGAACAATAGAAAGTAAGAGTCTCTTCTATGGAAAACGTTTTAATCTGTAGAATCTTGAACATCACATAAGTCTTGTAATTTGCTTTCTTTACAATTGCACTGTAATGACCTGCGAAGAAAAGTTCTTAAAAAACAGTAAAAGCCTAATTCAAACTTTTTTACAAGTAGAAGAACAGGTCTTCAAACTTCTACAAGTTCAAGTGATCTTTATCTCTGGGTAAAAGCACCAATTATTTCGTTTTTTCCCTCAGAAAGTGGTTGTGTCCAGTTTTCAGAACATTGATCCCTGTAATTCATTGCCTCTTGTAGGCGAATTCAGAAGCCTACAAGAGGCAATGCATTACAAGAATCAATGTTCTGAAAACTCATGTTGCTGAAGGACAGAGGCTAAAAAGCTGCGTTCATTAATTCCTTTTGGAATGCGCCATGTACTCTACTTCTACTGGATGTCATGGAGACCGTTTGAATGAGTGTTGTCTGTACACAATGACTTACGGAAGCCATCAGATGGATAAATCACTGTTTTATTGTTCCTGGGGCCGGATTCGTCAACAATTAAACCCGAGGGTATGCGGGGTATAAGGGGTAGAGAAAAGTAGGAGTCAGAGACGCAGGCTTCATCTGGGTGTCTCTACCCCCTTTACCCGCGGGTTAGTCGTTGATGAATTCGGGCCATGGACAAGTCTGGCACGAACCCATCGAGTCCGAAGTATTCGTGGCCTGGGCGGGAAACGCTTAGGGAGACACTCAGGCGTTGCGCCTCTCCCTGCTGCGCTACCGCTCAAACAACATCAATTGTTGCAATTTCAGCATATAATTTTTAGGGTTTTAACCAGACGTCAACGATTGCAGAACCCTACCCTGTGGAGCGTCTCTACAAGCACTAAGTTCTGCTACTAGACTGCCATACCGACGTCTCAGGTGCAAGTGAAGGCCCTCGAACTTCTTCTCCGACAGTCTAAGAGTGTGGCTGTTTCTGACAGCTTAATTTCGTTCGCCGGCGAGGCGACGTTAAATGAAGGTGCAGAGTAGACGAGGGCGCGTTTCTTCGAGTCAGCGTTGTCGTCGCCGTCGGAATGCCGTTGTCCGTGTCTCGCCGCTGTCGCCTCCTCCTGGGTGTTGCGAATTGCCGCTCAGGGAAGCAATTAGGAATTCAAGACTATTGATTAATTAGAAGCGAAGGCATTTATGATTCGAATGTCGTGTCGACGGCGACTTCGGGAGGCACCGGACGCGTCATACCGAATACCGAAGACCTTCCACTCCGAAGGTCCCGGGAGTACTCTTCCGTTGTTTTGTGGAGGACTGAGCCCCTCACTGGCAGACAGTCCCCCGACGCGGCTCGAGGCCGTCGTTGACGTTGTCGACGTCGTCGTAATCCTCTCAAGTGAATCATCTCAGCGGTGAGCGAGCGTATTGCTAGCCAGCCAGCAGCTCCCGTCGACAGACAATTCCATTCCGTTCTACTCCACGTCTTTCGAGTCACGGATCCCCCGGTTTGAATGCCTGTGTCCACTTTGAGATGCTTCACGTAGAGAGAGAGAGACCTTGAGCCTCCGCAATTGTAGGTTTTGGCACCATGGCAATGGTCGTCAATGAGTGGCGGCTCAAATCCGGCTTTAGTTCCGCTTCATTGGAAAAGGTTGCATCTGGCAGAGCTCTTCACTTCTCCCAACTCCCAGCTAAAACATCTTTGCCTCCGAGATGGCACTAAACACTCGGAAAAATCCATCAGATTGGGTGGGCATGCAAGGTTGACATGGAGCAAGAGCGCATCCTTCACCACTTCTCCGCCGAAGCCAGTGATTCCTTGAGCTTCCGCCTTAGCTAGGAAGATGTACGAGTTGTTCTACATCTTCCAGGGCGTCCACCTCTGTGGCTTTTCTTCATTTAGACCGGCTACAAAGGTTAAAGGCCGACTTCACCATGCGCTACTGTGAGGACCTGTCGGGCCAGCTCTCAACTCTCCTTCAACCTAGCTTTGAAGTCGTTTGTATACGACAGCCTAAACCTACCTGCAGGTGTTTTAACTGTTGGCATGGGTCAAGTTGCGCTGAGTCCTGCCAGAAGTCACCCCTTTCCTTGCTTAAGAAATCTCTCTGTCTAACGTGTTTGGCTGGCACAACTCGCATCCTATGCGAGTTCGAGGTTTCTTAGCGGTTAATGGACCTGGCTCCAGGTCAAGCGAGCCTTCCTTTCCAACGAACTCGGTGTATTTGTTTCAGACAAGTCTGGATAGGATTCAGCAACGACTTGTTCACCGGCTAGTCAAACTAGGCATTCAGATTGCCTGCAGAAGATCTTGGTAGTAGCAGAATGCGTGGCGAAATTCACTAATGCCGATCCTTATCTTTTATCCTGTACTAAGCAGCGCACGGAACGGACAGGGCCATTTTTTGGGTCTGCGTTGGATTGTTGAGCCATTTTCGGAAATTCTCGCCAAACGCGAGTGGGACTTTCCCGCAGACAGAGGTGGATTACGAGCAGCGAAGACAGTTTCTTCGCACTCCTTCTTTCGACTGCTTTACTGTCGCTGGAAGATCACTTCTTCTATGGGTAACTTAGGGTGCAGTTCACGCCGTGTGGGACGAGGAAAGGAGTTGGAGTGAAGATTCAAAGGACCTGTCGTCACAGATGTCGTACCACATACATTGGGATTCAGGTTGGTCTGAAATTGACCCGGAAGGCTTGTCACAGACGTCGTGGCACGTGTGTTGGGATTCAGATGGGTCTGGTCTGAATTTCTGGTTGGTCCAGGCTGTGTGAAGCTGAACACCACGTCGTCATCGATGCAAGCATGCCAGATTGGCCCTCGTGCCACTTCGCTTCTTCGTGCCAGATCACCCGTCCGCAACTTGTCCCGCGCTTTCTTCCTTCTGTGTTCTCCGATCGCTCCATGGATCAGACGCAGCTGAATCGAACCGAGAATGAACTTTTTCGAACGCTCTTCCCGTGGTTAAAAAGCGTTTAGTCAGCTGCTTATGCGTGGGCGTTGTTCGTTTGCCATCGGACAACTGCGAAAGCCAACGGCCTTCTGGGGTGAGTGGCTGAATCACTGATGGACTTTAAGCTGCTCAGCATGCTCTCCTCTCAGCGAAGCATCTGGGCAAACTTTCCCTTCCGTCAAGGATTCGGACGCGTTTTCCGGGGCCTATGTAGTAACATGAAGAAGCTGGTGGACCTGAATTGTGGTCACTTCCATGACCCATTGGGAGCTCGAACAGTTGATGTCGGGACAGAGCCTCTCAGATAAAACTAACGGATGCGTAGGCGGTTCATCCAACTGGTTTCAGTCACATCTCGTAGTTACCTGAACGATACATAAAGTATGTACCTGCGTAGAGGTGAGCATTTTCGTTGGCTGGCTGCTTCTTTGCCCACTCCCTGTGCTCATTGGGACATAAAGCCCCTATGGAACGGCAACGGATAGTCTGGTCATCGGCTCTCATTTAAAATCTAGAACCTGAGTCTTAAGATGGTGTTCGGCCTAGCCGATTTCATCCTGATATCTCATGTCAGCGCTTCTGGCCCACTGCTAAGGTGATCTCGTGCACGTTGCGTTCGATCTAACAGCGCTATTGGTGTAAAGGGTCAGCTCCCTGCCCGGAAAGCAACAGGTGTTGGTGCAAGAGCTTGAATCGTAACTGAACATCCTTCCAGGAGTCTTATAATCTCCTAGTTGGAAGAATGCCTGCCATCTGTTTGACGTTTAGCTAGGGACCAAAGCCGGGAGGTTTCAAGGTCTCGTTTCTCACGACATCTCTGAACAGATTTCCAAATTATGAGGCCTTTACATCACTGGAATAGATGCCAAAGAAGACTAAATCGCAGCGCATCCTCCTAGGGACGAGGCTGGCTGAATGTTCTTCAATCTTGGACCTCCTTCGCTCAACTTACCAGTCCAGGGCCCGAAACCCGCTTGAGATAAGGTGCACTGGTTTATGGGTGCGTGTGGTGCAGTCGGAAGAGGCACCGGTCGTTGTCTGCTCACCAAATCGGTTCAAGTTAGGGTTCCGGCCAAACCATCCAACAGCCAATAGGCTAGTGACAAGGCACAGATGCTGCTGTATGACATGCTTCTTCTTCTTAACTGCTGGACACTAACAATAACAGACCTGGCGCGGGTAGCGCAGTCGTTACCGACTCTTCCACGCACTCCAAAGCAAGGTTTAAGGTTGGGGTTTCGCTCGCCACGTCTTCCATCACTATACAAATAGTTGTTGAATAATAGTGGACTTGTCTTAGGATGATGAAACACCAGCAGGCCACCAAAAGTCTTTGTGTACGCCATATTCGCGTTCACGTCTACTCCACGATGTTCAGTAGAAATAAGATGCATGGTGCATCCCACGAAGGGCTTGAGTAAAGCCCATCTTCAGGCTCCTTAGGTACATCAAGAAGGAAAGTCTTAGAAAAATATGAAAGAAAAAGTGGTCAGAAGTGATGCTTTGGTTGTGACGGTCCGAAGAGCATGGAGCTGAACCTATCCAACGCAGATTTCTGAACGATGGTCCAATATCTGCATAAATGCGCTATTTCTTCCTTGGCAGCCCCGACACGAGGCTGCTGGGCACCTGTGTCAGCGGGTAAGTGAAATCGAGAAGAACCGCGTCGCAGGTCTACCGTACGCCGAGAGTATATTGCGATTTCGGAGCGCATAATAGGCGTCTGACATGGCCGGTGTCTGGGGAGAGACCGAGGCCTCAAAGAGGAGGTGTGGATGTGGAGTGTGCGGTGTGGTGATGGGAGACCGGCCGAATTCTAATAAATCACGCAATATCGCCGGCTGCCACCCCCTGTATTGTAGTCGTCGTCGTCGTCGAAGTCCGTCCGGCGCCCTCAGCAGCCGATCGTCGAGCTGTGGTGGTGCCGCTGCCGCTGCTGCCAGGCCAGCCCACTCCTCTCTCCGCCCTCGAACGACGGCTTCAATACGGCCGGCCTGTTTTCTCAGCGTGAAATCAGCTCCATCGGCATCGATTCGACGATCGTCGTCGACGTCGTCGTCGCCCTATTCAACGGTGTTCGTCAACCGTCACTACCGCCTCGCCGCTCGCCTCCACTAAGCCCGGCTGAACTTGCTGCCGTCGCCGTCATAGACACAAGCGACCGTCGTCTACCAAAGAGGAGGAGACGAGGAGACACACCACAGCGATCCAAAGTCTTCAGTGCGGTGACGTTGGACTTTTCGGTAAGCTACCTGGAGTAGAGCTAGTATAGCTACCGCAGGTACCTAGCCTGGGGCATACAATGCTCTTAAAAAATGTATGATCCCAACGGATAAAAATGGTATAAATGAACTACATCCTAGGTTTAACTAACCCTAGCCATACCTATACAGGTCATAACTCTTGAGATAAAGCCCATTTCTAAAATGTCATAGGTGCTCAAAACTCCTAATACCTCAACAGCATAGCTCACCGAGAGGCCTGCACTAGACGACCTTGTTGAAGCCTTCATTGACTCTCTTGAGATACCCGAACTTCGGTCGCAGTGTATAATTCACCCTCACAGAATACTGTAATTCACCCTCCAATTCGATGAAAAAGCTTCCCCTTATTGATCCTTATCTTCTCCTACGCATGGAAGGACTCTTAGTTGACTTCTCAACAGCTGTATTGCTGTGTCAGTCAAGCAGAATATTCATTGTTCCTATGATGTGTGGGCAGAAGCAAAGCTTGCCCTTCGTATCCCTTTTGGATGCGCCATGTATTCTACGTTTTCGGATTGTCTCAGAGACGACTTGAATTCGTTCTCGGTCTTTACAATGTCTTGCGACTTTTAAAGGGTGATTCTACTTCAGCCTTCCTAAATAAGTCTTCTCCTGGATGGTTGCTGTAATGCTCGGGTTGCGAAGTCAAGAAGGTTGAGTGGAACTCGCAGTGAATACGAAAACGGTCGCTCTGCCGACTGCGCCACATGCACTACGTCAACGCTCTTACTGAACTAAATACGATTTTATTTGAGCAGCTAGGGTTGTGTGGAGCCAGCTGTTAGGTCACCCGAACAGAGTCTTACCCCTTCTGATCGCTACTGTATTCTGGATCTTACATTGACTTAGGACGACGACTAGAGTTGTACATGCTATTGGACTGGCTGCGTTTCATCGCGATTCTGTGCGGAATGTTCCTCTATGCGCCCTTACAGTAACCTAATGTGACTGTAAGCAGGACTTTCCTTGTTATCCTTTCCATTTTCCTTGGTTCAGCTGAGGTTGGCATACTCTAGTGGAGCTCCTTCTGCGAAGTCTGGCCTTGGAAGCCACTCGTGAAACGATTAGATCAACTAAGGAATTCAGTGACAAGGGTCTATAGCTTAAACGGTTGAGTGGTTAGCAGCACAAACTCATGTTCCAACGATCTCTGGTCTCCTCCTGGCTCCGAACATTTGCCGCAAAAACACCACAGTAACAGTGGGTCAAGTCCAGATGACCATGCGCCAATCAAACCACTGCAAAATGGCAGGAAAGAATCCGTAGAAATACTGTAACGTCAGCTAAGCTATAGGAAATAATACCTGAAGGAGTCATGAGCGTTCTTACCCCTATTTCCTCTGACACGTCCACCCCAAACCTCGTGGGGTTGGCTCCCTCATGGAATCTTATCGAGGCAGGCACTTTCTCAGCTTCTTTAGGACGCTAATGACAAGAACTCTGTCCTGGACCGGATTCATCAACGACTTACAGCAATTTAACAGAGAAAATACAGGCGAAGTTACTGATAGCGCGGCTTATCAACACGAAACATTTCACGATATCGCTTGATAAGCGGCGCTATCGGGGATTTCGGTTGCATTTTCTCCGTTAAATTACTGTAAGTCGTTGATGAATCTGGCC
Organism: Heligmosomoides polygyrus bakeri; assembly: GCA_947359475.1. Classification (NCBI taxonomy): domain Eukaryota; kingdom Metazoa; phylum Nematoda; class Chromadorea; order Rhabditida; family Heligmosomidae; genus Heligmosomoides; species Heligmosomoides polygyrus. Next base: position 97,966,731 of record OX375867.1, on the reverse strand, counting down.
CCTGATAAGATCTGCAACGGCAGGTGTGCGGTTTCTCCGGGTTCTGAGCCCATTTCCGGTTGCTGGTTATTTCATTACATCAAGAAAAGGTATAAAAATCTGGAAAAATACGCTACATCGTGGGCTAGTGCATTTTAGGCAGGGCCATGGTTGTAGTGGGCAGAGTTACGCCGAGGTGGGCGGGGTTATTGCTCCTTGCTTGGTATGCATTGTCGTTCCATGCAGTCGCAAATTCATGGGTAAAACAACACATTCGCAGCAAAACTTCAGTCCAAAGTTCGACCACTCCACTCCTCTTCCTCATTCCGTTGTTCGTTCACCTTTCACCTTTTCTCCGCTGTCGTGCTCTGTGCGTCATCGCGTCCGTTCGCCGAATATCTCGGTTGTCGTCCGCTACCGGATGTGTCTTGTGGACACTGTATGTGCTGTATGTGTGTATGCGTGTCTTCCATATGCCTTAGGTGTAGGCGTGCGTATTTTCAGCGGTCCGTATGTCCTCAGGGCCACCGCAACTGAGCTCATCACCATTCGGTCACTTCTCGTACCTCTTCCAGCCACAGCCACATCCTCTACATCATCATCCTCATCATCATCATAATCATTCTCTGCATCATCACACCGTCGCTGCACAGCTTCAGCAGCAGCAGCAGCCGCAGCCGTTTAGTCCCAGCAGCACCTCGGCGAACGCCACCACCACCGCCGTACAGCGCGGTTTCAAGTTGAAGCGTCAGCGACAGCGAGTTGACGCCGGCGAGCCCCGAAACAGCTACCAGGTGAGCGGCGGGCTTGTTTGAATTCCCGCCAATTTCGCAGAGACGCGCGGATTATCGATTACCTAAGTGGGCGGGCACTTGCAGAGTGGCTACTTTATCGGCTAGAAAAAAAAACAATGTATTGAGAGAGACGTAGGATCATTGAGCACAGAACATTTATTGAGCCAAAAGTGATACAAAACAAGTTGATCACAAAAGATTACAGTTAGAGCTTGCTTTTTAAAGATTTGAAAAAAAGATTTCTTCTAAGAAATGCGCAACATAAGAAGAAGCGCGGGCTCGTGTAGCGCAGTCGAAGGAGGCGCCGACTGTCGCGTGCACCCGATACCAGGTTCCTGGTTCGGATTTCCTGCCCAGGCCAACGAAGCCTTCCATCCCTCCGAGGAATGTAACCTAGTACCAGATTCGTCTGGGTAGGATAAACCGCTGACTTGTTCATCGGCTGGCCACCGCAAGTCATTGTATAGCCAAATACGAATTCAAATCGCCTGCACGACATCCCGTAGAAGTAGAATGCGTGGCGCATCCCAAAAAAGGGATTGAGTAACGCTGTCCTTTTTCCTTATCCTAAATAGAAGTGCAGCAAGAAAGAAAGAAAGAAGTGCAGCACTGTCCAGTGTGGATTGTACCATATACCCTTAGACCTATTCTAAGTTAGTTTTCTGGTCCCAGCACATTTACCGTGAAACGACTCTGTCCGGAAGCCTGCGCAGTAGGTGTTATCTAGTGAGGTTCGACGGAGTGGCGCTCTACCCCCCGCCCTTTAAACAGAGGCGTGGCAATTTCTGCCTCTCCACTATCTCGTAAAGGCCCCCACAGAGTTCTGCGGATAGATCTGGAATTAGCTGGTTTCTACTTGGTGTAGCCAGGAATTAGTATTGCGCTGTTTAGCCATCAGTTTTTCGGCTACTGCAAGTAAGCTATGTACCAACTTTTCATAGAGAAGATACGCCTAATGATACCATATCGATCGCATCGATCGCGATGAAAGAGGCTTTTCCATTGGGTAGTCAGTCATTTTCTAGGTTTAGTTTGGAATTAAACATTTAGAAACTTCTCTATCAATGGCGTACTGTAGTTTACGGTAATAAAAAGAGCGACATGATAAACGTGAATTATGCGTGACTATGGCGTTGGTATGTACTTTCCTGGCCGTCGGTGGTAATTTCAAACGATCAGGCAGCGACCGACTAAGCTAGGTTTAGGAACTTAGTCTTTCACCGTATCACCTGTCGTCCCGTTGATCATCGACTTGCTCGACCGGGCGCCATCAGCGTCTCCATTCGATCCTTGCGTGCCAGAGTGTTCCAATGATCCTCCTTGCTCGAGGGACACAAAGAACGTCACATCCTTCTTTCAGGGCTTTCACGAAGAAGTCCGACCAACACGTCGGTGGGCGCCCTGTGTTCTCTTGACATCCCTCGGAATTCAGTCAGTGACGGCTCTCGTCTAGCGGGTGTCTGCAAAGCGCCTTACGTGGCTGGCCCATCTAATTTTCGACGATGCTTAGTCTATACAGTTACCTCATGAAAGGTGTAACGCTGACAAATGTGGGCTGGACTATGGCGACAAGACTGACTCCTTATGTTAAGGATAGTTGCCCCTAAACAATTTCTTCTATGTCCGCCTAAATGACTGCTTTCCTTTGTTACAGAGGAGAATTAGGCTACTGCGAGGACGAGCAGTTCTGATATAGAGCACAAAAAGATAATGGTCGACGGGTCAATCCCTTTATGGGGTGCGCCACGCATTCTATATTCACGGGATATCAGCTGCTGACCAGCTGAATGGCCTATGTAATGCCTTGCGGTGGCAAACCGATGCTCCAAAGAAGTCTGGTGCCAAATTAGTGACTCTCTTGAGATGAAAGGCGCCTTTCGAGACCCAAACCAAGAACCTTGATCCCTGGTGCGTACGACAGCCAGCGCCTCCTCCAATTGCACCACCCGCATCTTTAAACATGGAAAAGAATCAACTCGATTACAATAGAGCATAGGAATTCTGACCACACGGTAGACGGAATAGAAACAACCATCAGTGCCGGAGGGGCGGGTCTATGAGACAGAACTCAACCTGAGCGAAGAAGAATAAAACTTCAATCTCCTAAAACGAGAATCAGACATGTGGGAATACATGAAGGGATCGTATAGAGTACACTAGGATTTCGTGTACGCGTACTGTAAAGAAGCAGCATGTGCGGGGCCACAGCGACGTGCTGAACCTGGGCCACGGAAAAGTATAGACAGACATTTTAAAGGACCTCGTAGAGGGCGAGATCTCAACATGAGTGAGGAAGAGTTGCACCTGCTTTCCAGGGCCGTGAAGCGATAGGCCTGGCGAGACTATAGTTCAAATCAACTCAGAAACAGTCGTCTTTTCTTCCTTGTGACAGCGTGCCATCCACCAAGCTTCAGCTCACTTGGTGCCGTTCGTTCTCTGATGCTCGGTAGTTCCTGGTCGCCCCACCCTTCCAATACGGGGCGCTTTACAGTTCGCTATTGTGTCATGGAAAAGACTGTAAGAAGAGAACGGGGACGGCACTGGCGATGGGACAAAGGCAGCGAGTGCTGGCGATTAAAGAGCTGCGGGCACCACAGTTGGCTTCAATAGAATACCCACCTAAGGCTGCCCACACGATCCGATGTCCTCAGATGCGCAATCGATATATTGAATTGCCGTCGATTTCAGCAACAAGGCAAAGGATTCCGTGACGATATGTCGTCGGACGCGATGAGTGCGCTGTTCCCGTGGATGAATCAGAACACGGACCTGGACTTTGTCAAGGATGAACAGCCGACCGACCTCAGCTGCAAGGACACTGAGGTGAGTGCCGTTAGGTAGGACTTGTTCCAGATCGTCTACAGTCACCTGGCTTAGGCTTTCTACCTGGGTATACCTTGTCCATCCTTTTGTGGATAAATAAGCTAGATGGAGGATTTATTAATTTATTTATTTATTTATTTGTTGGAGAAGTGATAATGTCATGTAAACCTTACATAAAAAGAGTAGCAAAATACAGCACCACTTTGATACTGTACATTTTTAAAAGAAGGCCAAAAGTGTGACCAATGAGATTAAAACAATTTGAAACAAATGAAAAGAACAGTAGTGTAATCGCTCCTGAAAAGGAAAAACTAAACTAAATGATGAATTTCATGAAAAAAGGGAATGATCTTCTTTGAGACGACGGTCAAGAATACTTTTGAAACCTTTGAGCGACATTTGAAGAGCGTTCTCTTTTAGAAGGGGATGGAAGAGTCGAATAGTTCGGTTAGAAAAGAAACTGGTCCTAGCTTTACTTTTTGCAGCCGGCCCCGCGAATATAAGGCCACTACTTCTAATCCGACTGGAAATGAAAACGAAGAACTGGTACAACGAAACATTGACACTAACCTTAAGGATCTTGAACATCATGACCAGGTCATTTTTGATTCTTCTAAACTTAAGGAAGGACAAACCTAGCTGCTTAGCCCTGATTGCTCCATTAAGAATTGTGGCGTGGTCAAGACCAAGGAATGTTCACCTTCTCCAATATTGACCAATACAGTCCAGGACTTTCGATCTATTCACCCGTGTCAGATGTGTCGTAGTACAGTGGGTAACTCCAACCCTCCCCTGCACTAGTAAGTTCCATACGTCTACTCGTAGTTATGAAACAATGAAAATGGAAAGCGCGGCGCGACCCTGAAGGAGCGAGTGTAAGAGGGCTCTGGAACTGCGAAATTTCTTATCTAAAGGTGCAACAGCAATAGTACCAGCAGGAAGAAGAATCAAATCCTTTGATTTTCTAGTGCAGCGTGCGTCAAGTCTTCCAGTTTAAGACGAACTTGTGAAGACAGTTAAGTGCAGACTGACCTCTAAGTGATCCTCACCGAACAGCTCCTTCAAACGTCCTGTGAGCAAGACAGCGAGGACGGTGGTCCCTGCAATGCAAGCCGTATCGGACTTCAAGGACATTCTCTGCAGGGACGGTATTTCGAAAGGGCGAACGCCAGCCGTAGGGCTGTTACCTGACATTTGTCGCTGGGAGCTGCATCTTCTAGTGGCTCAGTTGAGCAGCCTTGGGCGACTTCTAATGCAAATAAGAAGTTTAGAATTAACTCAAGAATAGACACACAACTTAGGAGGTTCCCGCAGAGTACTGATATCTTTCGTAGGAAAATTTCCTGCAGCGAATAACTGGCGACAAAGCGCGAAAGTGCAGCGCGAGGCGTCCCGCTCTTCTTACCGATGACATTTCCGCTGAAAGCGAGCGCATAAGAGGGAGACGGCAGTCGTCAGTCTTAATTCGGACTTTCGAACGATGTCTATCGCCTTAACCTATTATAACTAGTTGCCATGGATGTCGTCGCCGCCGTCGTGTCGGCGACGGCGAAAACTCGGCCAATCCTCGCCGGAACTCCGTACGTCCGTCGGCCGTCGGCCGTCGACCGGTGTCGGCGACAATCTTCTCCTCGTCGCATAATCTCGCCTGTATTTATAATCTCATACGGCTACTTACTACCAGGTTTACTCAGTCCTCCTCGTCGTCGTTGTCGTCGTAGTCGCCTGTTGGTCTCACTCTTCCATTCTTCGTGCTCTTGTCGCCAATCGATAGCGATCGATTTCTCGTCGAATCAGGGTTTTCTCGTCATATGAATTGATATGTGTTCTCCTATTATGTAGAGTAAGCCGTCTTTCTACGAACGGATGTATTTCCTAGGTTCCACCGTTGTTAGGGTCGTGGTCTTCACCAACTTTAGCTCTGCGGAGCTCGGGCACAGATCGATAGGGTCGATATTTGTCCATTTCTGACTTCTCGTTCGAATGAACAGGTAGCTGAAGACTTATTATAGCTTAGCTAAGGTTGATGCACCGGAAGAATTGAAGTAAGTGCAAAATCTGAGAAACTGCCCTGGCAAAAATCGATACATGTTTGGTCCAAAGACGGATACCCTTCATGTGGTCTTGATGCGATTACGGTACGAGAGACAGTGATTTTAGTTTTTGATGAATACCGATCGATCATACATTCACTCCATGCTATCATCTTTGGATATACTCTTGTCATTTTCTCATAAAACCACAGGAGTATGCCTTATTTCCCCTCGTCGCCTTGTGTCATTTGAGCCTACCGCTGCCTGCAGCTTGTCGATCAATATTAATCGATCTTAATCGATTGGATCCAGACCATGCTCGGCATCGGTATCATTCGATTATTTATCAGCCGGTCGATGGCATATGCGACCACAAAGAAGGGAATCAATTGCTACATAAACAGTGTTCGTCCGAGACTCACAGTCTTGTTTATTTTCTTCAGATTTCGATCAATATCGATCAATTCGTAAAGCCCTGACGAAATATCGATTGCTGTATTGTAAATATTACTATGTCCTATTGCCTTAGGCTGGAAAAGAGCGTCGTATCCAGTTCCAAGCATTGGATAGCGTTTCGTCGGCGCTCGATCAATATCGACTTGGTATCAGATCCTGCTGATATCTAGGCCTTCAGAAAACTGGACTGTGGGAACCTTCCCTAATCAGGAAGGACATACCTTGGGTTACCTAACCACCTGCTGCTCTGAATTCCTTCAAGAGCTCTTCCAGCGGCTGCTCACTGATTTCACCGAGTTTAGGGCAAGTTCATGGGGTGTAGCAGAGCTTCAGAATTGACGCCTTGACCAGAATACATCGTAATGGTATGTTATGCATTCAGTGGAAGTGCCCAACGAGGATTTTGAGCTATATTTTTAATACTTTCTCGGCTACCAATTGTTAACCCTCAACATATCGATAAGCAAATTGGAAATTATACGCTCATCAACGTCTGTCAATCGATAGATCGATTAGTATCGACCGCATGTTCTGCTATTGATCTCTGCAGCAGTGCAATACTCAATTTCAAACCTTTTAATTTGCTCAAGCGGTGAAAAACATTAAGAAGAACTGCATAACATCCCCAAGCTGTCTGGGTTTTCCTAACGCAAACAATAACAATCTCACAGGTACCATGCGTTTCGGAAAGTTGAATTCAATTTAAGATTCGATTTTTGCGTTCTGGTAGGCAGAAACGGTAACGAGATGAACATTCACGAATAATAGGATGATTTTTATTGATCGATATTGATTTTTGGCAAAGCATGGTAAAACTGAACCAAAATAAACTTTGATTTCTTGCAGAAAATGGAATTGCATGATGCGTCGGACGAAATAGATCAGTTGGACGTGGAGACATCAGAGGACCAAGTGAGTCGAGAACTTTCAATTTTTTTAACTGGTCAATGGGGTTCACATGGGGGCGGGGTTAGTGCAATGACTTTAGTATTGATTTTCTGAAACTAAGCTCTACCTCTGTTGCGATTTCCGCTCTGTAGTTCACATCATGAGGGGCGAATTTAAAGGTACTTGTCGAGTTTTTGCCCGACGGGTTACAGGGGCGGGGTAAGGGGGCATTAGCCAATCGGCGCACTTACGATTAGTTATTCACAGGACGTACCAAGCGTCTTCCAGCATTAACCTGCTCCATCTGCTTTATTGCCCTGCTGAAACTTCGGGCTATGACCCATTTTAGTAGCCGGTATTTTTCAAAATCCGTTAAGTTCTCAATGATCTGAGGAATCCGTATTCTTGGCCGTACCACCCATGGGTGTCGAATGACCTGCGATCATTTTTCGATTTTCTTGCGCTTTTTCACCACCGTAGAAGATGGAATTCGGGTTCGCGGTTAATCGACCTCTTTCAGACCACGGATCTGGTCGTGGAGGAGCCAGCAGTGGCCGAGCCACCACTGAGCAACGAGAGCGCCAACTCAACGGCCTCGTCGTCGTCGTCGTCGAAGCGAAAGTCGTTCCAGCCGCAGAAGAACATCGAAGACGTCGAGCAGACGGAATACGACGATGAAGACGTGACCACATCGCAGGAGATTCAGACGACCGCCGACGACATGGTGGAGAAGGCCGCCGTCGTCGACGAGAAGCCCGACACGGAGAACACGCGGCATTTTGACGGTCTCAGTGCCCTACAGTCGCAGCTGAATCAGCCGAATCTGAAGTTCCACGAGATGTTCGAGACGCAGCGGAAGCTCTACAGCAATCTCATCGAACAGCAGAAGAAGTTCTTCCCCACGCCACAGCAGACGATGGAAGCGGTGAGTGTAAAGGTTGTAGAGCTCCTGATATCCGAATTTCACTGTATTTATACGATCATTGTGTTCAGACGCCAGACAAAGCCCGGACACGGGACTTCACTCAGTTGGCTCAGACCCTGAAGGCCGAGATAATCGATTCTTTGTCAGGATCGATCGATAAGGTATGGTCGTTGATTATTGAGAGGCGGGAGTAGGGGTAGCAATGACTCTGTGCGCCGGCGTAGGAACTGCTTCGAGGCTGTTAGGTATCCTTGTTGACTTGATTTCTGTGTTTTACTTCGTGAGGATGGGTTCACGCATCCGTGAGTCCGTGCATGCGTCCGTCCGTGAATTTTCATGTTGCCTCTGTTTCTAGCGGATTTCTGGGAAAGCTTTAGTAACTTTGGGCGAGCTCTTTGATGATTATTTCCGCATATTTTGCAATTATTTATTATTCAAAATTTAATTCAGGTACTGAAAGAATGGGCGGCGAACGAAATGGCTCGGCTTCAGCAAGAAGCAGCACGACCAACGGCTATGCCGCCGATGTTTAACGCACTGTTCCCATCGCCGAATCCATTGGCGGCACATTTCGGCATGAATCCTCACAGTAAGCTTCTGGCTCATTAAACAACGTCTGAACTTCGATTGTCGCGCGGGTGGTGGAGATCAATATTGATTAGACAGCACGGATGATCGATAACGGCGGGTTCCCGGTGCCGGTGAAGTATAGAAATTTCCTAGGTTACGCGTTGGCCTCTATATACTAGTTCAGTTTGGCACAGGAGGCTTGCGCGTAGAAAATGAAAGTAAAGTCAAGGCGCCCGCAGCACCGCTGAATCTCTATCGATTTTGAGGTGAAATTATGGACCAAAAGCGTTTCAAATTTAAATCAGGCACTATACAGCGGCCTTAAGGACCCCTTCTAACAACGTACAGCTAAAATGATCTGCTAGGCTCCTTTGCCTCTCTAATAGTCGCCATTCAGTGGCACCAACCGGCATCTTTCCGACGCCATTGAACGCCTTCAACTCGCTAGCCGCTTTGAACCAAATGCGCCGGCCGTTTGAAGACGACGGACCGAAGAAGAAGAGAAGCAAGGCGAGTGGGCGGAGCCCTACAGCATGGGCGGGGTTTTCCAGTGCAGTTTTGTAAAGAATGTGTATTGAAGGTCACCGATAGCGTACGGAAACTGAACGGCACACCGATGGTCCGTGAGGGTTCTCCGAGCAGCACGAGGAGCAGCCCTATTGTGAGTTCCACTGCATACCTGATCAATTGTTATCGATTTATCAATTGTTTCAAGCTGTCCCATTCGACGCCCCTCTCCAACTACTTCCCGCCGACGATGGTCGGACATCCGTTGTATGGCGGTGCGACTTTTGGGGAACGCGAAGGCAGCCCAACCAACTCGGATGAGACGAGCGAATGTGGCGGATACGACGGCGGCCAGAGGTGGGTGTGGTCATTTGAGAGCTCCACCCATTTTTCGTAACTAGTTAGTGAGATAGGAGTACCTAGATAAGTGATTGTTTATCAAGAACAACAGAACTATCCTCTTTCCTTCGCTCTTAACTCTCACTCACTTTCTTTAAGAAGTACTGCTCATGGGTGGGATAGGCCATGTACTCGACTTCACTTGTGTCCTCGTACCGCTATACTTACATAAAAAGGCCTCTAAGGAATTTAAACGAAAAATGCAAGGCTCATAAAGTTATTAGCGTTCTTTTTGTTTAACCTAATTGTTTGATTTCAGCTCTACGCTGACGCCGGTCCACCTGCGAAAAGCGAAGTTGATGTTCTTCTACACGCGCTATCCGAACTCCACGCTGTTGAAGTCGTACTTCCCCGATGTTCGGTTTAACAAGAACAACACGGCGCAACTGGTCAAATGGTTCAGCAACTTCAGGTAAGGCTTTTTGGTCGCTTTTTCATGAAAAGAATGGGTCACCCCCCTCCCCCATCCCCTTAAGGATGAGTCACGCATTCCACTCTTCCGCTCAATCGAGAAGAGCTGATTTGAGCCTGTACTTTCCAGCTAGTTAGCATATAGAGCAATTTTTACGTGGTCCAGCGTATCGGCAGGTCAATGCCTACCCTTCCCAGACTATCGCTGTAAGAGTAGAAGCTTTTTGGCTCAGGTAGTGATTCCACGGCTCGGATCGTGCAAACACTACAGCGCCTCCACCCAGGCACGACAATGATTTTGTATCTTCTTTAGTTTTACCTTGAACTAAGAGTGAAGACATTTTTAGTTTAAATCAATAAGTAAGTAGATAAATGGATAAATAAATAATGACCGGAAAGATGTTAGACTGAACCCATTAGTTTCATAATTAATTAACAGAGATCATTTCGTAACGAGGTAGGAAAACTCTCTTCAACTATTCTTAATACTTTCATTTTTTAGCCATAGTAAGGAAAAATGGAAAAAACGGAACGTAAAGATGAAAAATAAGATCGACGTCCATCAATCCTTTTCTGAATGCGCCACACATTCCACTTCTAGTGATTTGTAGAGCCAATTTGAACGGATATTTTGGTCTATGTAATGACTTGCTATGCGCGTGTAGTACAGTCCAAGGAAGCGCCGACTGTCGCCTGCACCCGATAACAGGTTCCTGGTTCGGATTTCGCGCCCAGGCCAACCAAGCCTCCCATCCTTCTGGAGTCGGTGAATTGGTACCAGAATTGTCTGGGAAGGATAAAGCGCTGACTTGATCATCGGCTGGCCACCGCAAGTCGTTGTATGGCCAAATCCGCATTCAAATCACCTCCATCCCATAGATACATCCCTAGAAGTAGAAAGCGTGACGCATCCCAAAAGGGATTGAGTAGCGGTTATGGACAAAACTCTTACGTCCGCCGGGATTCAACGCCGCTTTATCTCCTTCTGCTTGCTAAGATTATAGCCACTGAAGCTATTCGACGAAGCAGTGCGACCTCTACCATCCTATGGCTACCTTCCAGACAAGGAGGAATCGAGTCTGATGCATTTACGTGCGACGCCTTCCACCACTGCGCTACTCTATTATAGCCTAGCATGTGAAGGAGGATACAGTGCACCCGACGAACTTTTGTTCTGTCATGGGGTTCTGTTTAAAAGAGAGAGATTTCGCCTTTGAAAGTAGAATTTCTACTTTTTTCTGCCGACGGACCAACGGCTAGGGCCCTAGCGGCGTCAGAAGCAGCCACCACCCACGTGCGTGTCGTTGGACTAGTTCAAGTTCGCACCCAGGCCATCTATGCCATTCATCCCATAAACTAGACGGTATAATGCGCCGATTGTTCCACCAACTGCACCATTATCACCTGGATCATCCCGTTGGCCGTTCAATTCACTCTCGAACGAACGCCAGCAACATCTCCTTTCGTCACTGTCGCGTGCCAGAGTGGCTCAATGGGACCCTTTCTCTCGAAGTACGCGAAAGGCGTTATTATGATATTATATCTTTTGTTCCTGGCTTTCATTAAGAAGAACTATTAAATAGTTTGTGGGTTTTTCGAGGAAACGCATTACATGGCCGGTCTATCTAATCCTTGACTTTGCGACTGGACCAACACATGCCAACTATGCACTGACGAATGACGTAGCACGAAGCACGACGTTTCTCAATCTCTTTTGGGATTCGCCGATGCGAATCCTACTTCTATGGGAGAACGACCCTCGGAGGCCAGCCAACTATGCAAATCAGTGCTATACCCTTCCCAGAGGAGTCTGGTACCAGCTCACCGACCACGAAAGGATGGAAGGCTTGGTCGGCAGGACGGGAAATCCGAATCACTAGCCTGGAATCGGATGCACGTAGCAACCGGCGCCTCATCCAACTGCGCTTCCACGCCTTCACAACAAAGTGAAGGCGTGGAAGCGCAGTTGGATGAGCGCAGCGTGTCGACGTGAAGTTTCGAACTTAGTTCTAATGTTTCGGGCGCGTATAGCGCAGTCGGAGGAGGTGCCGGCTGTCTCGTGCACCCGGTACATGCGGATTTCCTGCCCAGACCAACGAAGCCTTCCATACCTCCGAGTCGGAAACCTGGTACCAGACTCGTCTGGGTGGATAAAGCGCTGACTTGGTCATCGGCTGGCTACCGAACGTCATTGTATGGCCAAATACGCCTCCATGACATCTCGTAGAAGTAGAACGCGTGGCGCACCTCAAAACGGGATTGAGTAACGCCGTCCTTTATCCTTTGTCTAATGTTTTGCTTTTATTATTGACAGTCAAGGAGGCGATGCCGTCTGTCTGTCCGGGCTTCTGGCTAATTAGTTCCGAGATCAATGGAGTGCGAAGGAATTGGTGATGAATTACGTGACTACAACGTGCAGAAGCGATTCGGGATTCGATAAGGCGCCAATATTGTCCCGGGTGGTTTTTCGCGGATAATTAGCATGTTCAAATGGCCGTATCGTACGTCCTCGTTGTCGTCGTCGTCGTCGTTCTTCGCTGCCGAATCGTGGCGCCGTTCGTCGAGAGCTGGCAGCATCCCGCTGAGAGCGATTGACAGCGCGATAAGCGGCGAGAGTTTCTGAGATTTATGAAGACGTGCGTCAGTTGGCGTGTCAGCTTCGTGATGCTTCGTCGATGAAAAGCCAGCTGTATGACGAGGCTGATGAACAGGGAACCTTGTCCGCTTTTTTCGTCGTTCTACATCGTCTAAACCCGCATAATCTTATCGCCGACGCCAGCCAGCGGACCCAACTGGTCCAGCTCGCCGCGAACGCAGCGCATATTTCGCCTTCAATACTGTCGCGACGGCGACGAATCGGGGTCTTAGAGGGAATTCGTCACGCACCTACAGTAATCCCTTTGCAAGACGCGGTGGGCGCGCCGGCGGCACAGCGCCTGCGCCTGCGCCTAGCATGTGATGCGATTTGAATTCGCCGAACTGGCTGAGAGCAACTTGACGGCGATGTTGGCTGAATGAACTGCGGGAACTCGCACCTAAAACAGGAATAGGGAACATTCTGTGTAGATCACTGTACGAGTTTCTAGAGAACGGACGAGTTTCCCTGTCAACCTCCACTGAAGGAGGGGAGGTGGGCTGGAATGAGAACGGCACGCCGACCCCAACCTTCTTGACTTCTGGAGTCTGTGGCCTCACCACAAGGTCTTGGAGTTGCTGACATTTTCATCCGATCTTTCGGCGTGTCAAGGAAAAGAACACCCCTTATTCACCAGCGCTGCCAGCATAAAGGCTGGTGCACAGTTTCACTGCGCTGTGGCACCGCGCTGAGGGGTTCATTTTTTGCCACATCCCCCACGTCGGCGCGGTGCGGTAGCGCTGCGTAGCTGGAAGGTTGCCAGCAGAGGCGCGCATGGTACGCAATCCTGCAGGCTACACGCCACACCACGGCACAGCGCGGTGAAAATGGGAGCTCCAATTCCCTCAGCGCAGTGGCACCGCGCGGTGCCACTGCGCGGTGAGTGTGCACGGCCCCTCACCGCGCGGTGGCTCCGCGCTGTGGCACAGCGCAGTGAACCGCCTATGCTACAACATGGGTGGTTCACTGCGCTGTCGAACTGTGCACGAGCCTTAAGATGCCCAAATCTGATTTCGATACTAGTCGTCAATCTGGCCTACATAGTGCCTGGGAACGTAGCAAGCCAATTAGGCCGCATAGCATGGGCCTGCCGCCCAAATAGGGTGCATATGCTCCGATTAGTTCTGGTTGACCGCTGCGTTAACGCCTCCGCATGTTGGCCACATTACCGTCTCTTATCGAATTATCCTTAGCTTTTTGTAAGGGGCAACGTGTTTTGCGTTACAATAAAGATATCGACCATGACGGATAGGTTATACTTCTACAGTCCTTTGGACCGGCCATCGATCACCTTTGCGATCTAATCGATACAAATGGTTCTCATTCTAAAGTAGAAACTCTGCCTAACGACCGCTGACCACTCTTACTACCGTAGAATAGTGCGTCCACCAACCAATAATGAGAGCTATTGGAGCCTTGCATGTAGTCACATGTTCGGTGCTCTGATTGTTCTGATTGGCTGGAGTGTACCTACCCCCCCTATGTAGGCCACATTAACAACTAGTACCGTGATTTTTCACAGAGCGAAAGCTAGATGGAGGAAACTCTGAGCATAAATGAAGGTTTTACACTTTCTCACTTTCTTCAAACTTCTTTAATCAATTGAATAGGAATCGGGACACATACAACCGTGCCATCAATGTGCATCTCATACGTTGTCACACCCATCCCGTTCTATATAAAAGCGTTAATTCGCCTGTTGAGTGAGTGATAGCACAGTCGGACGAGATGCCAGCTGTCGCGTGCACCCCGATTCAAAGTTCTCGGTTCGGCTCCCACCTGGGCCAACCAACCTTCCATCCCTATATCGGACTTATCTCGGAAGTATAAAATACTGGATTCTCTGTCACAACGATGTTTTGTTGCGATCAAAACTTTTAGCGCCAGGCGGGACTCGAACCCGCACCTCCCTCTGACCGGGCGGGAATGCTCTACGCCACTACACCACCGGCACCGTTTGATCGAACGCAACATCGGTCCCACGAGGTGTGGATGTTGCGTTCGATCAAACGGCGCCGGTGGTGTAATGGCGTAGAGCATTCCCGCCCGGTCAGAGTGAGGTGCGGGTTCGAGTCCCGCCTGGCGCTAGAAGTTTTGATCGCAACAAAACATCGTTGTAACAGCTTACAACCTCGATACCAGCCAACTGAGGCTTAAAGAAACTGATTTGTACTGGATTCTCTGTCGGTTGGTTACCTCAAGTCATTGTATGGGCCGAATACGATTTCAAGCTGCCTTCATGACATCCCGTAGAAGTAGAATGCGTGACTTATCCTGTATAGGGATTGACAGATGCCATCCATATACTCTATCTTTCCTCGAATTTATTAGTCGTTAGACGGCTTTTTCTTCTCCATTCTCCAAGCTCCCGGTTTCTGTTCATTCTTAAAAAGTCCCATTTGGATTCATATGAAGAGGGTCTGGGGATGATGTTTACAGTAAGCAGACGGTATCGATTGGTCAGCCATTATCAATCGAAAATATCGATTTCTACCGCAGTTGAGCGTTTGATGTGAAATCACTAAAACGTTTGGTATGTGGCTTCAACCTTAAGGTTAGAACAAGTAAGCAGTAGCGACAGGTTAGATATTATCGATCGAAAAATTGACTTTACCGGAGTTGCAGTTATTCAAGAAGGAACCAGTTGAGTTTGTTGACCAGCAGGGGCTGGAGCCTATCAAACGCCTACCTTCCTCCAACAGTGAAAACACTGCCAAACCCCATGATTTGACTTTCATCAGCATCGATATTAGGTGGTATTTTCACCGTTAGGGGGCGGTAAGAGGTTGATGAATATGGGTTTTACGGCAAGTATCCAAGAAAAACAGCAGCACAACAAAGCCAGATAACGACGAATAGGATTTGTCCTACAAAATACCAATGTGATTTGGACACCAAGATTTTGAGCGAAGCATGAAATTCTCAACTCAGATTATCACCAAGAATTCCTGGGAAAGTGCTATGCTGTACCCTTCCGCAAAGGGATTCACTAATGCAAACGATCTTTAGCTTTTCGTTCTTTTCTTGCACCTTGCAAGACACGCATTAGTGCGCAAATGCTAAAAAATGTCAGCTCTCCTGCAAAAATGCGAAAAGAATCTCGCGCTCGCCCTTCTCAAACGAATTTAACCAGTGATCCATACATGGCTTCTTGTTCACTCCAGAAAGGTCCTTTTCGTCCGGGCATTTATAACGTGATTAACTGGAAGCTTTTCTGCAAGAACTGCTGCCTTAACATTTTTAAAAATCCTACTATTTGTCCTCATCTACATAGGTGCAGAAGTTTCTCATGCGTGTGGTGTAGCGTTGTCCTAACAGTTCAAACCCCGGCAACTGCACACGAACTCGCCGATACCGTCCGTGTAAACCCAGCGTAGGACGAGTTCCTTCGAGATTTGTGTGAGGTAATCGGTCGTGAAACGATGTCGACGCACGGCGGCGTACGGTAGAGCCTGCCTGATAAGCGGATCAACTAGCGGGGCTTAGAGTATTGTCTATAGGCCTCACTACCCGTCGCAGAACCGGCCACGACACGAGTAGTCGCCAGGTCGCCGACTGAACTGGCACAAGGGAACGCGTGGGGCATTTCCACCTGATGCCGCTCTCCAGACCCGGCGGGGAGAAGCTGCAGCTCGGATTTCTCCGGCTGAAAGCCGATCGCTCGCCGATGATGATCAGACCGAGAGCGCGAGGCGAGGAGGCGAATTCGACGCTCGGCCATCTAATCAAACAATTCGTACTCAAGGACGGGCCTTTGCGAGAAGGCGACCGAGCTGCGCCGACGAGGATTCGATTACATGCACACCTGTATGGGCGCACATAACCAGCGATCAGCGGCCATCTGAGCGGTCCGAAGAGCAGGTGGTTCGCTCTTTCGGTGCCGTTTGAACGTCGTCCCTGATCGTGAACATCGAGCTAATTCATCACATACAAAATGCGGTACTTATTAGACTCTTGCCCAACGTGCTAGCAGGTCAAAGGGCTGGTGGCTACACGACCTGCCCACCTCACCTACCGCTGGCTGTCTAGCATTAAATTCGGCACACTCCTTGATTCTTCCCCTGCTAGATCTCTTTCTGTGACCCAACTCAGTGGCAGTGGCGCGAAGACCCGACAAGTGCAAAAATTGTAAATGCGGTCCTCTTTGAATCACTTGGAAGCGCACTGTCCTAAGTGTGTCCGACAAAGCTGGTACATAGTGTATGGGTTTGCGGGAAAGCAGCGAATTTCAACCGAATATTGGTGTGGTATCGCACCTCTTCCTTCGTGAAAAACCGTATGTTCTAGGCATGAAGTCGCTCAGAGCGAGCGCTGTCTAACAGAGTCACTAGAAAGTACATCTTTCCAAGATCAGACCGTCGAAATTGCTCCTTCACCGTTAATATTCCGGAGTTCTTTAGAATATACGCATAGCAGGAATACCCGTAGAGTCCATCGAAAATATGAAAGCTGGTGGTATCGATTAGACCGCTCGAGGGATCGATATTAGTGAAATTGGGTTGCGCGATAGGTGAGGTATAAAAGACCCCGATTACGCCAGCTCAACCAGGCATTTCACTCCTTTAGAATGAATTCAGTCAGAAGGTCTATCGGTAGGGTATGATACTCCGGGCGATAGCGCAAACGGAGGGGCGCCAGCTGTACCCCTGATTCCAGGTTCCTGGTTCGTGTTTCCCGTCTAGGCGAACGAAGCCTTCCACGCCTCCAGTCTTGGTGAACTGGTGGCAGACTTACTTGGGAATGATTCAACAGTGACTTATCCATCGGCTGGTCATTGTAATACTTTGCATAGGTCAAGTGCGTTGTACGATCGATAATCCAATGGATAATTGCCACGCGGATTCGATCGATATTACCTCAAACTTGGGTAATTAAACATTTATTGAAGCAAAGTAAGGCAGCAATAAGGACTTGACTATCGGCTGGTCACTGTAAAGCATTGTATAGGTGAGGTACCTATTCAAATTGTCCCACGTCATCCCGTAGAAGTAGAAGTCGTGGAGCATTCCAAAAGGGATTCATTAACGCCGTCATCTATTCTTATGGAATGATAACTAGTACCAATATGAATCGCTGTACATTCTAAGCACTTATTTAAACTCCATTATAACATCATTTAAACGCTGAATTCATGGCGTATTCCTACAGCCTTCAAGTTCTCTTTAATATTAGGGTAGGACGCGTGGAGCACCCCGAAAGGTTGCTACCAACCTTTTCCGTGCATAGTCTCCGAACCTTTCCTCGGTTACAGATGGGATTTTGAGGAGCGCAGTCGGAGGAGGTGTCTGCTATGGCATGCACCTCATATTGATCCATGGTGTGGACCTCGCCCAGCCAACCTGGCCCTGCATACCTCCAGGTCGATGATTTGTACCAGTCTTTCTCGTGGAACTGAGACACTGACGTGCTCTTTGGCTTGCCAAAGCAAGTGATTGCGAGGTCTAAATATGCATTCGAATTCCCTAACGATGCAGAATCCTGCAGAGATGAAATGCGTGGCGTATCCCGAACCCCAACCTTTAGTCTTGATGACGGTTCCGAAAATTTTCACTCGTTCTCCTCCCTCAAATGCTTGGTTCCAGAGAGTTCTACTACATCCAAATGGACAAGTTCGCCCGGCAAGCACTCGCCGAAGGCATCACGTCACGCGATGACATTGTCGTCACCATGGACTCGGAGATATTCCGCACGTTGAATCAGCACTACAATCGAAACAACCATGTCCAGGTATGTGTCCTAAGGGACTGTGTAGCCCATGGCCCCTTAGGTGGAGCCAGTACTATAGCAGTGCCTTGTTTCAGCCGCCTGAGAATCTGGTGAACGTTGTGCAAGAGTCGTTACGTGAGTTCTTCGACGCTATTCGCCTTGGAAAGGACGCCGAGCCGTCGTGGAAGAAGCAGATCTACAAGGTGAGCGCTTCTTGTCTGAATAGTTGCAGAAGAAATTGTGGAATTGGAGAACTAGTTTTATTTATAACCTGACGAATGTCCGTATTTACGGTTTCTCGCGCGGCTGCGGAGCGCCTCGCGCGTACTGACATCGATGGACTATCGATCGATTCGTCCTCGTTTCGCCGAAAATTTCTGAAAGGCGATATACATGATCTTATCAATAGCTGGCCCACTGAGCTTGAGCAATCGTGACAAAGACTTCTGATGAGTCCGAGCGAATGCAAGCAAAGCCAGAAGGACCTGTATGTACTAGCAATGCCCAGCGGTAATAGGCGTGCTTGTACGACATCAGGCGACAGAATCAGAATAACCCATGCAGCAGTGACCATAGGCGAGTGTGAGTGAGTGCGGTTAACAACGAAAGATACAGTCAGAGCGTGAGCGACAACAGACGAACATGAGCGGGTTTGAGCGACAGCTGGCCAGTCTGTTCGACAGTGAACGACTAAACGCGAGTATGAATGGGCATGAGATGGAGGAGGATATTAATGTGAGTCAATGTTGTGTAAGAATCTTGACTCCGTGCAATTTAAGCTTCGGTAGCTGGGTTTCTGAGGCGGAAGCGAAAGCTTTTAAGGCAGGCGACAATAAGCGGCAGTGGGCGACGGTAGGCGACGTTAAGCGACAGTCGACGACAGATTGCGCTAAAGACGAGGTTGTTAGAGTAGAATTAGAAGGTCGTAAATAACTTTGGAAAAACTGGGAGGGTTAATATTGAACGGTATATATTTAACGAAAAGATGAGCTTAGTGCCAGCAATAGGAGATGAAGCGACTCCTAACGACGCGACGCTACTAGAAATCACTTCTGTAGACCGCTGAATAGAACGGACAGCTGTGAACGACAACAGCCCGTCTTCTAGCAATGATCTACAGCAGCTTCAGGAGTTGCGACAGTAGAGAGTGAATACGATATTAATACACACGTATCGATAGCTGGCGGTAGTGAGCGACTTTTGGCGATATTTACGACGTGTAAGGGCCTGTTCATACTTCGAAAGAAAGAGCGACAAGAGGGGCAAGAGCGGATGGAGCAACTAGAGCGACGTACGGAGTGTGGAGTACGTAATTACGAAGCAATTCCTGCAAGGGAAGTCCCCTTCTTCGAGGCACCTACCATCTATCATCTCATATGGATTTTAGAGAGAAGGAGTGGTAGCAGGCGACTAGAGTATCGACAGTGTCGAAAGTGGTTGAAATGTTCAGCTAACAATAAAAATTGCCGACGAAAGCGACGACAACAACACGGAAGAGTGCGGTTATAGAAGGCATAAGGAAAATATGATTGTGCGCTAGAGGAGCGAGCTGAAAAGAAGCAGTCGAGCACGATGGAAGCCTGAGATCGTGCCGAACAGCTGCGAGGCATGCCAGTCTACAGTTTCATGGACGACATCGAGCGACACCGAGCGACTGTAAACGACAAATCCATCTGGATGTCTTTGGGTGGGAATGAGCGACAAACCAACTCATTCTGTCGACATTTGGGCGCTGCAAAGCGCATTGCACAACAGACCGAACCAAGCGACATTCAGCGACATCGGGCGACTAACCAGGTCGAGAGATCCGATTTTAGACGATAGAGCATGCGAAGCGGCACTGCGCGACCCTGAGCGATATCATTAAGGGATGCCTAGAGCTACTTAACGGCGTGATGCGACTTAATAACATACTTCCACATCGATTAATCGCGCCTCCCAATCGGTAATTGCGTCACAACACGATGGAGCTCTAAACATCTCCTTAAGCCCTGGTTTATAGTTGCGCCGCTGCGCGGTGCGGTCGGAATAGATATCGACCGTGCAGCTCGAAAAATCGATATCTATGGCAACCATCACGCCGCGACACGTGGCGGAGCAAGTGTAAACCAGGCCTAAGGCCTCTGCACACTTTTGCTGCAAAGCTATCCTTAACCATAGGACAGGGACGCAGAGCTTGCCGCCGGCGGCGAGCGGTGCCGTGCCGCTGACGCTTTCGCGGAAATATGTTGGACGGCGGCGCTGTAAGTTCAGCAGCGGCGATAGTGATTCTCAACATTATTGCCGTCGCAGCCGATTTTCCGCCGCAGCGTTCTGTCTGCGTTCTAGCCGACCGCGGCAGGGATCGGCTAGAGCGCAGACAGAAGGCGAGAAAGCGAATAGCAGCCCTCTGGCACCCATTCTTTCACTCTATGGGCCATCACATGCCACACTGCTAGAGCGCGAGCGACAAACTGCACCAGGCGACATTGCGCGACAGTGAGATCCATAAATCTAATCTATAAAGAGGCATCTGTGCGACAGTGGCCGATGAACCATCCTTTTTTGGGCGACACCGCGCGGCAATGGGCGACTTTTCGAACCGAGGAAGCGATAAGCGATACCGGGCGACACCGCGCGACAACCGGCGACACCTCGACTCAATTACTCGTTTCCAGGTGATCAATCGGCTGGATGACCAAATACCCGAGTACTTCAAGGACCCGAACTTCCTGGAACGACTCGAATAATCCGAGCGCGAGTGAGCGCCGCGAACACGCCGTTATCTCCTACACTCAAAGATGTGTATTACATGCACATCGATCGCTGTGATGATCCACATTGTCGCTTCCTCTTCGTCTCCTCGTTTCATTCTTTCTGTCTTCTTTGTTGTCCCGTGTTTCCTATTGTTTCGTTTCAATCAATAGCTTTATGTGTGAACTGTCTAGTGTCTATATATCGCCGAGCTCTAAGTCACTCGTTGTGCAATCGACGCAGGAATCGATAATTCTGTCAGATAATCAATAATTAGTAGTGTTATTGACAGTGTACGTTTTTTTTTGTATTCGTCGTTCATTGGTAATTTTATGAGATTATTCAATCACCGTTGTGCCTAATATCGATCTTTTTCTCTTTCGCACGTATTGGTCGTACAACATTTTACATGTCCGCCCCTTTCTCCATCGTGTTTAATACATGCTTTGTGTTGCTCGATTTTACTTCCTTAACATTCCTCTGTACAGTACTATAAGCCGCTTCTCACCGTAAGTTTGTGGTTTTTTCCATATTCTGTCACAGCAGAGATGCAGGGCAGCCTCTGCGTTCCTAGTGCCCCGTTTATACTTCCGACCCCAAGCGACGCGACGGCATGTAAAGTGGTCAAATTGATCGGTCGCGTCGCTCAATCAATATGGCCACTACATATACGTGGCGTCGCGTCGCTCGGCGTCGAAATAAAAACTGGCCTAACAGGAAAAATCAGTAGATGTTCTGTGTCCTTCCATTATAGTCGTTGCGTTTTTCAGAGATGTTGTTATTTTTACAGTATCACCACAACACACACAAGTATTCCAGTGTTACTATGCGAGTTTGATGTGTAATCGATGAATAAATTTGAGTGAAAAACCGTCTCTTCAGTGCCACGCCTATCAACCGTGCCGCGACCGCACGCGTGTCTCTCACACGGCCATCTAGCGAATTCAGACGTGATTTATGAGTCTATTTGGACTTATAGCAATCTCTTCGAATTCGTGTGCCTGAGGTGAAGGGATTTTTGAGTTAATGAGTACCGGTTGTGCATCACCCGCCTCCATTAGGGCCTTCCAGAGCAGCATCGCGGTGCGACGCGAGAACATGATAAGTACCTATATCGATTGGGCAGCACAAGTAGTCGATATAGGAGGTTATCATTATGTCGCATCGCGCCGCGATGTTGTTCTGAACGGCCTCTTAGTAAAGTCCTTAGAAACTCTCACAGTGTGCATGCCAACATGTGGGAAACCTTTGCTTCTCCTTAAATGATAATGTACTAATAGGCCTTGTCGCTTTTAACTCCTTGGCCGGACTCCGCCCCCATTTGGTGTCGATCGAGGTTGAAGCGTTTGTGGTTTTCACCGACTCTACTGATAATCAAGGGTATTTACACTTCATTTGTAGTTGTGAGACGCTTTAGGGCTTGTTCATACTTCCGGACGAGAGCGACGCGTCGCCCATGCAAAACACACAAGTTGGTTAAAACCGAGCGATCGCCGCCGAAATTGAGCGCTGGCGCTATCGCTCCAGTCGCCTGTTCATACTTCGCGCCGGCGACAGGAGCGATGAGGGCGACGGGCGGAGTGTGAAGTACGTAATTACACCACGGTGCACTAGTGATCGAAGGAACATGTCCCTATTCTGTCATTCTTTACATCAAGGTAAGGCATGGTATTTCTTTTGAGCGCCAGATTGATGATGTAGGTAATCTGACTGTTTGCTAGTGCATGCGTTGACTGATTGACTAACTTACAAGGAATGAGCGTTATGGTGCAATCACGTACACCACAACACGTCCGTCGCCCCGTCGCTGTTGTCGCTCTTGTCGCCGCTGTCGCGAAGTATGAACAGGCCCTTAGAAAGCGTCGAGCGAAGCATCCTATACTTGCACAGGGCTCCGACCATCACCTTCGCCGCTACAACACGCGTGAACTTTCATCCATTTCCCGCTGAATTTGCACAATATTCAAGCAACTGGAAGGTAGAGATATTATTAGCTGTCACTTTAGCCACAAAGATTACGAAAGTTGTATGCCCTCTCCCTTCTACACCTTGTCAGGACTCCGCACACTTGCCATGCTTTCCAAACCTAACACGAATGCGTTCCCTTTCATTTGGAGCGTAGGAATTGAAGCCATACAAGCCATACAGTAGATTCAGTGCGTACAGCTCCGACTCCTTAAACCTGTCTCTGTCAGTCGAGCAAAGCAGGCTTTCCCAGGACTCCGCCCCTCGATCAGACTTTTCGCTCAGAATTTAGGCGCTTTCTGGTGCGAACCTCGATGAAACCTTCTTGGAAGCTTCCGACCGTGAGTTGCGTGATAACGTTGCTGCATTATCACTCCGATGAAGAATTGGAAAAATTCGCCTGGTTTTGCTAGAACTCCGTCCACGTCCGAACGCAAGTGTCTTCAGGACTCCGCTCATTAATATTAGGGTGTGCAAAAAGTTTTGCAAGAACTTGAGTGTCTTCCTTTGAACGAACATACGCGCTAACGCGTCAATTGTTGCCACGGTAGAACACCATGATAAGCGGAAAAGTCAGTATATATAAGCACAAGCCAATCATTTTTTGAAACCGTCGCTGTCGCTGAATACCTTTTTGTGTCGGATCGTCACAACTACCGCCGTCTACTGCTTCATTGCTACCGTTCTGGCCGATCTGCAACTGAAGCTCAACGTGAGTTGGTTTCGCCGATGGGCAGTCATGCATCCTCCTACACTACCTGCTACAGATGGTACAATCGATTCCATGAGGGCAACTCTTCCTTGGAGGAATCCTCTTGCTGTAGGCGTCCGCACTCTTCAAAAATCAGGGCCGTTCTGGCTTGTGTGCAGAGTAATCCAGCACAGAGTGTGAAGGAAGTGAGCAAGGCTACAAGTACTCTTTTTCGACTGTTAGAGCGATCCTCGCTAGAGGTGGATACCGAGCTAAGCGTCCTGGAACCATTCCTAGGATCCTTACCGTTGGGCAACGTCTTAGGCGAGTTGAGGTCTGTCGGGACCTTCTCAATCGTGTGAGAACGACGGCGAGGTCCACGTTCGTTATTGCGCAGAATGAAAAATGGATATCATACGAGAATCCAGAAAGGAAACTGCACTGGCTTCCTGTAGACCGCAGGCCGCAGCCCGTTCCCAAGAGACGAGGGTACTGTAAAAAGGAGCTGCTCTCATTCTTCTTTTCCTCAGATGGTTGTCTTTACTATGACATCCTGCCCGAGGGCGAGACTGTTACCTCCGAGGTGTTTTGTAGACAAGTGCGAGAGATGGTTGCCCAGATCCCTTGTTGTGTGTTACGGCGTGGAAAACTCTGCATGATCATGAACAAAGCGAGACCCCACCATGCGACGGCAACACAGGAGGAGCTGCGCTGGCTGAGTGTTATATGGCTACCATACCCGCTGGGTGTTATATGGCTACCACACCCGCCGTACTCGCCAGACCTTAGCCCCTGTGATTATCATGCCTTCAGGAGCCTCCAGGCCTTCTGTGCAGGCAAGAGCTTCAACGATCGTAACGACGTCAAGGGCGCGGTGAGGACTGGATCGCTTCTCGTTCCTCTTCGTTCCGGAAAGGCGGTATCGCTGCTCTACTTGATCGTTGAAAGAAGGTTGTGGCTACAGATGGCGACTACTGCGAATAGTGATCCTTCGCCTCTATTGATGTTATTACTTGTTGGATAAAATCACTCAATTCTTGCAAAACTTTCTGCACACCCTAATATCATTAACTGCACCACGACATCTAACCTGATATCTCTTGAAACTGGCTTTTGACTTTTGATTTAACGATAACTCAAACGAATTTCTTGCAAGAACTCATACACTTAAACTGCTTTACTGTAATTTACACAACAGTTAGTATTGATTGTGACTTCTGTAAAGTATTGTAAAAAGTTTCACATTGGTAGAGCTGTGGCGTTCCGTCCTATACCTGGCTTCACAATATCCAACGATTTCGGCTCGCCTTCGTCCATTTTGTAGCGAACCACCGATGCCTGTTGGTAATTGAAATTAAATGGCAAGGAAAGTCACAAAATTTTTGTATCTCAACACAATTGGCTGGAGAGATATTGAAGATGGAACAACATCGCCTTCCACAGGAGATCCAAAACAAGCAAAGCAGCCATAGTCGCAGCTTAAATCTGTCTCGCGACTCACCAGGAGAGGGTCTCAGGCGTAGGTCTGAGCGGGGGAAATGGATAGTACTGCGAGAACCTCCACCCTTCATGTAGTAGAAAAACATGTTTCGTTTTTGCCGAGTCCTTGAACCAAAAGAGTAAGGGCCCTCGAAGGTGGGTGCCCACGTGCATACGTGCGCGCGCTGATGTATGATACGTAGGGAAAGGCTCTGTGGCATGCGAATCGGTGGCTCAGCTGGGTGCGACGCTGCTTCACAGTTGCTAGGCCAGATGTTCGACTTCCTTGCTATGGACTATTTTTGAATTTTCTCATGATCGCTTCACTAATTCGCTTTCTACACATCCTCTACACATTTATTTCATTCTAATTTGCCAAATAAGGGTCAAGTTTGTGATGAACACCCCAGGTAACCGTTAGACAAGACTTAGGCGAAAGCGGTGGCCATAACCACCATTAGCCACCCCCTACCTACTCTAACTTACCGTGCTGCAGCGTTATACGAAAAACGGATGTCAGATTCGTGATCAGCACCACAAAATAACTCCTGGGAGAAGTTTAGGCGAAATGAGTTATTATGGCCTCGATGGCCGTAGTCCCCAGCACCCGTGGGTATAAGGGGTTGAGATACCGACAATGTAACAATCATCTCTATCCTTTATCTTTTCTCTACCACTTATACCCCGCATACCCGCAGGTTTTAATAAATACGGTCCCTGGGGTCGAGTTTATCAACAATTAAACCCGCGTATACGAGGTATAAGGAGGAGAGAAGGAGTACAGATGATACCGGACCTCGAGTATATCGCGGATGTTATGTGCGGTCAAACAGCGCCGGTGGTGTAAGGCGAACATCTGCCCGGAAAGCAGAAGATGCGGGTTCGAGTCCCGCCTGGCGCAAGAGTTTTGATCGCATCAAAACATCCTGTAGAACATATAGCCTCTCTACCACCCGCTCCAGGCTTAAGCAAATGTGTTAGGAGTACAGATGAATTCTCCATTGTGGCAGAGAGGCGTTCCCTACAACGACCTCAGAAAGGGGTGGAGCAAGGGGCGCTACGAGCAGTCCTCGTGGACGAAATTTCCTGGTCCTTGCCATCATATGGAGGGATCGCGTTGCTAATCACCTCCCTTGACCTGATAGCCTTATCGCGAATAGGTTTCACTCTTGAGACTACTATCGGGAAGTTGTACACCATATTTGGAGGAAAATACTATTCAGCTGCAGAGCTAAGACTTTCTTCAGGTCCCACCACATTGCTCAGCACTAAGGCGCCTTTTATACTCGCGCCGCTGCGCGGCGCGGCGTGATGGTTGACATAGCTATCGATTTTTCGCGCCGCCCAGCGGAGCCGCATCGCATTCATACTCCGCCGCCTCAAAACACCACACTTGACGGAATTTTGGGTTACGGTATTCGGCGAATCGCGCCGCTGGAGGGAAGGACGCGGCGCGGCACGATCAGCTGCGGCAGACTCGATGTGGAGTGGGAGGTTCACCACCGAGATGAATCATTTTGCCATGTACTCCTTGTTTTGGCTCCTCAACTAACAAAACAAAGAAGGTGTAGCAAAATGGTGGCACTATTGCACTTTCAGGACTCCAGAGGTCGATGAGAGGTCGAAAAGGTTTTTTGACCAAACTTCTCCAGGGGGGGGGTTATTTAGGGTGCTGGCCACGAATCTGACATCCGTTTTCGGTGACCATTACCTTAGTCACCCGTGCCTTTCGTAACTTAGGAAGGGGATAGAGACCTGTAGACATTCACGAAGTTTTATCTACTACGCTAAAGATATGTTTAGTGAACAATAACCACGGATGGCAATACGAGAGAGAATTCTGAGCGATTCTCGACAATGAGTACCTTCCAGCAATTTTACTTTTGAACCTGCACATTTGGAAAATAAAGAGTCGTTTAGTGCCATTTGCATTGCAGGGGACTCGAATCAATACCACACTTACCAATTTCAACCGTAGGTTGAGCAGACGACTTCGACCCCAGTTTGAGAGAGGATTCGTCGTTCCCCACAGGATTTCCACCACTAACATTAGCCAGATGCATTGCATTCCGCTGATCGGCTAGACGAATTCTTTCTGTTTTGGTTCTTCAATGACTCATGAACCATCTCTTCCGTCGTCCTTCATGGCGCACGGAACGTAGTGCGTAGAAGTTGGTCGCAGCGCGTCGCTGACGCTCCCCTTTCTAACTACAATCGCGCAGCGGCGCGTCAAATTCGGGCGCGGCGCGACTGGCCGCACCGCGTTCCGAATTGACGCGCCGCTGCGCGGCGGGAGTATAAAAGGCGCCTAAGGCGCCATCCGCGCTTTCCGACACGTACTACAGCAACACCTTAACGAGAATGTCATAAAAAAACAACGCAATCATTTGAATTTGTTCGTTATAAGAATTGTTGATGGGGCGTTGAACAATTCAACGCCCCATCGACATCTCTATCGAAAAGGTTCGACAAGGCGACACCATCTCGCCAAAGTTGTTCACTGCCGCCTTGCAGTGGATGATGAAGTCGCTCGACTGGGACGAGAACGGCATTTGTGTGGATGGAAAGTTCCTTTCGAATCTTCGTTTTGCCGACGACAACGTCATCTTCTCAACGACTACTGCTGAGGCGGAGACGATGCTGAAAGAGCTCAACGAAGCAGGGATGAAAATCGGACTGCGAATAAACCGGAAGAAGACACGGTTCATGAAGAGCGCCTGGTGCGAAGGAGACCAGATCAACATTGATGGCTCTCCTTTGACGGAAACAACATCATACGTGTACCTGGGCCGTTCCATCAACATGGACAACGATATGAAGGAAGAACTATTAAGAAGGAGGAAGGCTGCGTGGTCGGCCTATGAGTCTCTTAAAGGTGCCATCGACCAACTCTCGGATCCTGATCTACGCGCCCACCAGTTCGATTCGACAGTTCTCCCAGCGCTCTCTACTACGCCGCCGAAATGTGGGCTGACACTGCGTCCACGTCAAAGTCCTTGCGTACTACTCACAGAGCGTTCCGATTTACGCACGATGTCACGACTAAGAGACCCGGCGGAATACGTATCGAAGATGAAGCATCGATGGGCCGGTCATATCATGCGAAGAACGGACGACCGCTGGACAATAAGAACAGCGGAGTGGATTCCAAGAGGGTGCAAGCGTCCTCGAGGAAGACCTCCAACGAGATGGTCAGATGTGTTCATCGAAAATATGAAAGGCAGCGTTTGTTGCCAAATTCTAATTCAGAATCGGCTGACAGTCGTAGTCGTCGTTCCCATTGAGCTATACGAACATCGTGGATGACGATTTCGAGAGAAACGAATGGCGATTGCGTTGGGGCCCCACGACCAGTGAGCACGAGCCGTCTAAGTATCTATTTAAGTAAGGGGAATTGTTTGATCATTTAGAGCAAGGTGAACCGGTCTTTCCGCATAATTTCATATAGGCCTTCAATGTACCGACTACCATCTCCTGATCGGAATCATCCATAGTTTATAGTTGTGGCGAAAATTTGAAGAATCCAGAAAGAATAACGACGTCCCCCTTCCCTGAACTGCATCCATAACCAAACCGACTAAAAATGATCTCGGAGTTCCCCAATCGTCTCTGTCAGCTGCTAGGTTTTTGTATAACGTCACGCCAATTAACGAATCCGCAAACTGTGGCGCGGCTTTCGCGCGTCACAAACTCGTCCGAATAGGGTGGCGGCAGGTGATTGTGTAGGGAACGCACGTCTCTCCTCTCTTGTAGGTATCTCACACCTTACATATCCGCGGCTTCAATAGTTGATGAATCGGGCTTCCTAACGGGCACGTTGCAGGCAGAAAAAGCAACATCTCAACCATTGAGGATTCCGCTATGGCAGTCGAAATAACGATCGAATTCTGGAGTGTGCTGAACTCCAGAATCTCGTTCCTTGTCAATGCTTTTCTTGAAAAGCGCATAATCTACCTTAGCCCCAACTACTCTACAGTGGAGAGAATTTTCCGGTCCAACTGGTTATTCCACGGCTTCGACAGAAACTGACGTTGGACGTTCAGGTGATGAGGTCCTTAATGCCTGTTCGTTTCTGCGTATTTTTTCAACCTATTGCTTCATCCACTACATCACTCATCGCTAGCAAGCCGACAAAAAGCGACTTTTCCATCGGACGACCACTATCTACTCGAATCAGAAAATTGTACAAAAACGCCTAAAGATTGAGAATGAAAATGTAGCGCATGCAGAATGTAGCGCACGTAGCAAAAATTTCAAAAAAAAGAGGATCAAGAGCGAAAAACGAAAACGTTGCATGCTTCAAATATCTGCAGTGGGCAAAAGCAAGGTGTATCAAGATGACTTCGACAAAAACGTCGAGTTACAATTACATTGGTACTAATCGAATTGGCGCCCGCTCCATTACGAGCCCATGGTCGTGAAACACTCAAATAAACAGGGTTTCTATGTTTCCCTCCGCTGACGCGAGAGTAAAGAACTAGGCAAGGGAGGGAACTCAGGGGTATGCCTGATCTAACTTACCAGTTTTAAGATGTAATCAATCCGTAATGCTATGTTTCTATGTAATTATTCTCTTATTTCGTAATGTGTTGCATAGGTCCTGAAGCGATTCCCTTAGTTGCAAGTAATTATGAATCTCGCGCCCTATCGTACCCCAGTGCCTATAAAAGGCGCGTCCTCAGTAGTTGTGGATTCATTTCGTGCTTGTCCGGACTGCGAGTAGCGGCTCTACGAATAAAGCTCTACTAGGGACGACCCTAGACACCGACCAAGGCCCGAACGGCTGGGAAATAAGGTCAGCCTTCCCACGGAAGTTTTTACGTGAACTTTATGTACTGTGATTGTGTGTTAAGAATGGTAAACAGCTCATCCACTTCGGATTGAGTTGTTGTTACGACACAACAATCGTCGACGTATCGACAGTACATTATGGGTAGAGTTCTAGCACCGGTCGTCATTTTTGTCCATGAAGCAAATTGTTAGAGTCGGGGCTAAACGCTGTCCCATGGCAAGTCCTCTTAGTTGTTTAGTGTGCACGCGACGCGCTAGGCGATGCATGCGTAGTTGCCAAATTGATCAAGCGACGCCAATCGTTTGATCAATCCGGCGACTGCACATGGCATCGCGTCGAGCGTCGCGCGCACAGTAAGGCCTATGTTATACTTCGGCGACGTCGCCGAGAGCTCCGCAGGGGATGTTATACTTCCGCCGCCGACGTCGGCGACGCCGGTGTCGCCGACGTCGCCACAGACGCGTCACCGACGTCGCCGGCGTCGCCACAGACGGGCCGACGACGTAAGCGTCGCCGACGTCGGTGACAGCGCGTCGCCGTGCTGTGCATGGCGACGGTCCGTCATCGACGCCGCCGACGTCATCTAAGGCGCCTTTTATACTCGTGCCGCCCCGCGGCGCGGCGTGATGGTCGACATAGCTATCGATTTTTCGCGCCTGCCGGCGGCGCCGCATCGCTTTCATACTCCGCCACCCCGAAACACCACATTTGACGGAATTTTGGGTTACGGTATTCGGCGAATCGCACCGCGGGAGGGAAGGGCGCGACGCGGCGCGATCACCTGCGGCAGACTCGGTGTGGAGTGGAAGAATGCACACTGGGATGGACCATTTTGCTATGCCCTTTCTGTTTAGCTTCCCCAATCAACAGAACAAAAAGGGTGTAGCAAAATGATGACATTATTGTACTTTCGGGACTACAGAGGTAGGAAAGGTCGAAAAAAGTTTTCAACCAAGCTTCGCCCCGGCGGGGGAGGGGGTGTTATTTAGGGTGTTGATCTCGACTCTGACATCCATTCTTGAAATTGATTACGGTAGGTTCGGGTGACCAAGGCTGTCGGGGTCATAATCGCCGATTTCGCCCAAACGTCGCCTAAGGGATTACTTAAGGTGCAGATCACGAATCTAACATCCATTTTTTGTATCACGCTGAAGATTTTGCATTTTGGTGTTTTCCGTCACCATGACCTTAGTCACCCGTACCTACCGCTGCCTAGGAAGGAAATGGAGATCTGTAGCCATTTCCGAAGTTTGAGGGGATTCAACTCTATACCACAGTCACCAATTTCTACACTAGATTGAGCAGACGACTTTGACCCCAGCCATAAGAGAGGACTCGTCGCTCCCCACAGGAATCCCACCAACAACATTGGCAAAATGTATTCCGCTGACCAGCCAGACGAATCCTTTCTGTTTTGGTCCTCCATTGACTCATAGACCGTCTCCTACGTCATCCGTCATGGCGCACGGACCGTAGTACGCTGAAGCTCGTGGCCTCGAGTCGCTGCCGGTCCCCTTTCTAACTGCAATCGCGTAGCGGCGCGTCGAATTCGGGGCGCGGCGCGGCCAGACGCGCCGCGCCCAGAATTGACGCGCCGCTCCGCGGCGGGAGTATAAAAGGCGCCTAAGGGTGGCAGAAAATGCGCTCCGATGGAGTGTTATGATTGTGGGTTGGTTCTTCGTTCCCGGAACTGCCATCATCACCACTACTTCGAATTACGAAATCGAGAAGTGCAAAAGACGCCGTCTTGCGAACACAAAAAGTGCAATTCACTAGAACACTGAGTGTTTGGGAGGGAGTGGGACCCTAAACCTTAGCTCCCTTCACTTTGTCACTTTTCTTCCTTTTTGTGTCCTTCTCAGCCGTTCTGTTCGCATTTTCTAGGCATATTTGCTTCCTTGTAGAGCAAGTAATACTAAATAGAACTGTGTAGAAAATAAGTAGTGTTTCCTCGCTTTCTCAAATGGTAATGCAAACCTAAGAGTTAAATTTTCCTTTGAACTTCGAGGATTCCGCGAAATTTAATTTAAATACGATTTAACGAAAAAGGTCTTTGCTAAACCGAAAATGCTGGTAAAATCGTTAAATTGGTAAATCAATAGTCGTTAAATGCCCAACACTATCCCGTACTTCTATTGTTATCGGGATAGACTGCGCCATGCACTCGTCTGTTATTTTGCATTTTACAGTCTACTGATAGTGTTTCGCTTGAATACTTGTTATAGTCTCTCTACAAAGTAACCGTATCGTTTGATTTGTGCTTCTTTTAAAGCTTAAAACCTAAAAACACACTATGTCTTGCGAAAAATACAGGGCATCCTAAAAAATACAGGTACTGTTTGAATGGTTCTAACATTGCTGCTAGTGAAACCTTTGAAGACGCTTGAGACTCATATGAAAGTACAGGTAACGAGATTTATGTAACGTGTAAATAGCCCGGTCTGAAACCTTGCATTTCAGACTTGTTTGATTGTGCATGGTCTGAATGCTTACTATCTTGTTACTACTTGGCCACATTAGTTTATGATGTGCTTTTTTTGATGTTTAGAACTTGACAGTGACGTAAAAGACACGTGGCATGCGAGTGATGACATTGAAAACACGCTCCGATGCTAAAAATGCGCTCCGATGCTCTCCTGTCAACGACCTCCTCGACGCCGCCACAGAATCTGTTGACGACGTCGCCGACGTCGCCACAGACGTCGTCGACGTCGCCACAGACGCGTGGTCGACGTCGGTGACGTCGTCAACAGATTCTGTGGCGGCGTCGGCGACGTCGCTGACAGGAGGGCATCGATGCGCATTTTTAGCATCGGAGCGCGTTTTCAATGTCATCATTTGGTAACCAATCTGCCCATAGAAAGGCTAGGTGATCACATCTGCCTCGAATTCGCTCACATTGCGTGCTTCCATGAGTCCAGAGTACGGAATTACAGCGGAAACCGCGGTGTAAACCCAAAACGAGCAACGTAAACATCCGAATATTGATCAGATAACATCAGAAGCTGCAGTCATGGAATGCCTATGAAAAAGAATAGGAACAGGAAGTACCATCCTGTTGAGTAAGACAATGGCTCGCTATTTGTGAAAGCAGACGAAGCAGTGAATAAGGACGTAGATGAAAAACAAGCATCAAAATGGAGACCCTGCCCTGGGTTCAAGAGATGATAAGATGTAACGCATCAAATAAAGCGTTAAGAGATAAAGGTAAAGCCATGGAGAAATGGAATCTACAGAGTGAACTAACCACTGCAGGATATGCGAGCTCCCTGATGAGGTACGTTATCATGGGCTCAACATGCCTTTTTAACGTTGGATGTTTGCTTGCATAGTCCACGAGCAGGGGTAACGGATCCAGTACCATGGACATATGCCGTTCTATCACTGGTGTATGGTTGATGATGGCAGTTCCGGGAACGAAGAACCAGCCCACAATCATAACACTTCATTGGAGCGCGTTTTCTGCCACCCCTGGATGACGTCAGCGACGTCGGCGACGGACCGTCGCCGCGCACAGCACGGCGACGCGCTGTCACCGACGTCGGTGACGCTGACGTCGTCGGCCCGTCTGTGGCGACGTCGGCGACGTCGGTGACGCGTCTGTGGCGACGTCGGCGACGCCGGCGCCGCCGACGTCGGCGGCGGAAGTATAACACCCCCTGCGAAGCTCTCGGCGACGTCGCCGGCGACGCTGTGATGTGCGGGCTGCTACGCAGTGCGTAGCAGCCCCTAAAGCACAGCGTCGCCGACGTCGGCGACGCGTCGCCGAAGTATAACATAGGCCTTACAGGAGAGCATCGGAGCGCATTTTTAGCATCGGAGCGCGTTTTCAACGACATCATTTGGTAACCAGTCTGCCCATAGAAAGACTAGGTGATCACATCTGCCTCGAATTTGCTTACATTGCGTGCTTTTCTTAACATGTTTCGAGACTTATTGTTTCGAGACTAATTGATTATGGACAAATTATATATTATAGACATAATAATAATAGAAGTACGGGATAGTGTTGGGCATTTAACGACTATTGATTTACCAATTTAACGATTTTACCAGCATTTTTGGTTGAGCAAAGATCTTTTTCGTTAAATCGTATTTAAATTAAATTTACGGGGAATTCTCGAAGTTCAAGGGAAATTTAACTCTTAACTAGTAAAAATTCTATCTCGAAAAAGCTCTTCGCAGAGGTTTGCATTACCATTTGAGAAAGAGAGGAAACACTACTTATTTTCTACACAGGCGTCGGCGACGTCGACGGCGGAAGTATAACACCCCCTGCGGAGCTCTCGGCGACGTCGCCGGCGACGCTGTGATGTGCGGGCTGCTACGCAGTGCGTAGCAGCTCCTACAGGACAGTGTCGCCGACGTCGGCGACGCATCGCCGAAGTATAACACAGGCCTAAGGCAGCCGGGGAAGGATACAGAAGACGCGACAAGGATACTTTTTCGGTGTACAACGGGCACCAGCCCGCTTAGTACCGTTACACTACGTGTAACTGAAAATTCGCCCTCAGTGTTCTTCCCGCTCAAATCAAGGTAGATTTAGGTCAAAATGCTACCAAAAGATAATTTTCATCGTCTGATAAAACGCCGTGGTGCGACAGGCTTTCTACTATGTGCAAGCTAAAATTTAGGCTTTTCACGAGGTCGGTCCTTCAAACAGGAAAACCATGACCTAAATGGGGTGGTCTCATAACTGCATCAACCGCCACCTGAAGGACACGGAAGTCCGCAAAGAAAAAACACTGGCTGGCCGTCCAAGAAAGTTATCCAGAAAGGGTGATGGTTTCCTGGGATCGGATTCATCAACGATTTACGCAACTTTAACGGAGAATTGTAAGCGTAAAACTCAGATAACGCGGCTTATCGCTCACCATATCGTTCGGTAAGTCAGAGATTTCGGCTGTATTTTCTCTGCTAAAATGCTGTAAGTCGTTGGTGAATCCGGCCCCTGGTTCGGCTGGCTTCCAACAGCAGCCAGTTCGCAAACGACCTATGCCGTTATCTAGACCTCCCAGTATCGAAATGGATGATACTACGAAGCACAATCCCCTGTCCTCATATTGTTCATCAACTTATGAGGCGCGCTCCTTGCTTGACGACTCGCCATAGAACGGCAGGGCTCGAGTCCACTGGTGCGCATATGGATCATGAAAAAATAAAATGTGTATTTTTAACTTTTAGGTGGTGTAATTCAAAAATTGGAAGCTTGACGGTTTCGACGGGTGGAGAGACTTAAAAAAGAGTATTGAGTGTTCTCCAAGCGCATCTTTGGTGGTGGAAGTCTCATGGTTTGTGCTTCGTTTTCTGGATACGCATCTGATGCGTTGGAGTTGTCCTCGTATAAAATGAACAGCGAGGACTGCCAAAGACTCTCAGAGAACATTTGCTACCATATTTGAGAAGATTTCTTAGGCGTAACCTTTTCTCCGCAAGATAATGCAACACCCAAACGACTACAGATTGATGTAGTGTTTGTGAAGGCGAACATCTGGTATAGCCCAGTTGTTCAGATCAGATCGTTCAGATCAGATACAGATCTTATCCCGATATATAAAATATTGGGCATTCTTGTACATACATTGTACGCAAGGTGTTTACATATGGAACCGCTTGCTCTTCGGTTTCTGATCTGAAGAACCCCACACTTGATGCATGAACTAGAGTAGAGCGAACTGTTACTGGTAACCTTGTCAATAGCATGCCAAATACAATTTTCGATGTTATTTACTACAAAGGCCATATAATAGAGTACTACTCGTATCTTCCTTCCTTGTTACTATTTTTGAAGTGAATTGGGTTTCCATGAAGTGGACCTACAATTTTGCTCCACCTACTTTTTCCATTTTTCAATAAAAGCTCATGGTATCCTACAGTGGTAAGCTATCCCTCTTAAGATTGTCATAGATTTTCGCTAATAAACAACCGACGGTGACGTGAGCCTTGCGGCGGATTCTTTGGTTAATGATGGATGAATTAGACGTGAATTTGTAATTTGTAATTTATAATATCATCAGGTGTAAGCTGCAGTCCAGGCATAGTTTTCTGCCACAACTGGTTTGGATTATCTTTGCAGAAGCGCACCTGGGCCAACACTAGCGGAATCCTTGTTTTCATAGCTTAAGTGAAAACCACAACAAGCTTACATTCATTCCCTGAACAGTAATAGCGGCAGCGTAGTTCCTGAAGTTGTCCAGATAGGCGACGGCCGATACAATCGTCAGAACTTCTTTGGGATAGTTCAGAAATCCTTCGTCAACCTGAGACGAATGTCTCTATCACGGATCATTAAAAAAAATCAGTATTTCTATTAAATTATTTGTACTATTAGAGTGGTTCAGAAAAATGGCAGTTTTGAAGCAGCTACCTTCAGCTAGAATTAGTATAACTCGCTCCAAAGCAAAGCTTTTTGAATCAAAATAGCTGCTAAAGGAATCACTACATTTTTGCTAACGAGAAACTTGTATAGATATTCCAGTAACGTAAAACTGGACTTTTGACGGCGACGAAATCGCCTAATGGTCTTTTTCATTGCCTTGATATTGGAAACGGTTTCGGTCGAGATTCTCGCAAAGTAAGTGTCCGTAGAAGAAAGATATGGCGAATATGGATGATGGCTGGTTCGGATTTCCCGAACAGGCCAACCAAGCTCTCCATCCCTGCGGGATTCGTGAATTGGTACTAGACTTGTCTGGGAAGGAAAAAGCGCTGACTTGTTCATCGGCTGGCCACCGCAAGTCATTGTATGGCCAAATACGCATTCATATCGGATCCACGACACCCCGTAGAAGTAGAATGCGCGGCGCATCCCAAAATAGATTAAGTAACGCCGTCTTTTATCCCTTATTCTTATCAATGCTGAAACGTAGCAAGTACAAAAACGGCCATTATTTTTGTTCTAACGAAATACTTCGTTTGTGCGAGTCGGTGATAGTGCGTGTAGGAGTCACTCCAACTAATTAATACGTCGCATGTGCCTGTGTCAGGTAAAGGTTCCCGCACCCTTTTATAAGACGTGCTCAGCAACAAAGGCAGCAGGCAGAGAACCCGATGTGGAACTAATGTAGGGGAACAGACGAGAAAGGTCCCGGATGGCCATTTTTGGAACCGATTTGTCCAGGGCTTTCGCTTTCGGATGAATGACGGGTTAGTTGCTTCTCTCCTTGATACCGACCTGTCGCACTGCATCGTTCACCGTCCTATCATTATGCTCGTTGTTCCTTTTCGACGAAATATAGTTCCCGTAGTGAATTCTTCGTGTTTCTCTTGCTCTTTTGGTTCTTACCCTAGACCGCTGACCAACGTGAGCTTCTTCAAACATGGGTTACCGAAACCATTCTGGGGCCGGATTCATCAACGATTTACAGCAATTTAACAGGGAAAATAACAGCCGAAATCCCTGATAGCGCTGCTTATCAAGCGACATGGTGAGCGATAGGGCGCGTTATCTAAGTTTTGCGCTGCGAATTCTCTGTTAAAATTATATTCGAGATTCTTAGCCCATTCGTTCGGTCGTTATATATGTGGTGGCTAAACCACGGCCTTCCCCTCAGCCTGTTTGTTGTGAACATTAATATTTTACGTCCTCCTGTATGAATTCTCAGCTGATAGTTGATCACTTACAAGTTGTCTTCCACGTATTATGAGAACGAGTCCGTTCGCTTTGCAGAATGCTGTGCACTCCGATTCTGTGAACGTGGGTATGCCATCTTCGCTTATCACCGGATTTGCCTCCAATTTCATTACTGCCCACGCGGCTTCCTGTAAGAGTGTTGGCTTACTCTATCGAGCGTCGAATGCCAGATCCTAAGGTCGTGTGATATATTTTCAGTGTATTTGCTACTAATAGTAAGTTGCTGAAGAAATATTAGCCGGAGGATGATAAAAAATAAAATATCGAACACATCATGCAGAAATATATTAGGGGGGGGGGAAGCAAAAGTAATGAGACTCTCCATGCCGTGCTCACATATGCCGTGACTGGAGTCTGGTTTTGTGCTTCTCGTATTTGTATGTTTGTTTGCTCCTTACTGAAAACCACCTGGGAAGTGACCACTTTCGCCCTTTGCAGAAGCATGGCAAAACCCCAGTCTGTCTCATGCCGAAACACCAGTCTGACGAGTCGATCTGTGTCGCGCAAATCTCGCCCAATTCCCAACCCCGAGCAGCCTGGACTCATTAGTCACCCAAGATGAGAAGTACGTCTTCTACCTTAACCCTGCCAAGCAGCGAGTCTGGGTGAGGCCTCGTGACCTGTTACCAACTTTCGTTCGGCGGGATATTCATGGCGAGAAGCACATTCTGAGCTTTTGGGTATGCGCCCATGGACTGGTATACTGGAAGCTGTTTTCCAAAGGCACGACGATGGACTCCAAGGCCATGGTGAACGAAATGGAAGAGATGGACCTGTGACTCGCACTTATTCCGTCTCAGCGTATCAAGAAGGTCCTCCTCCTCGACAACGCCGCACCCCATCGGGCAAATGTGACCACGGATAAGCTTGCTCAGCAGGGCTACGTTCACATGCCTCACCCATCGTATTCGCCGGGCATCTCTCCATGCGACTACCACTACTACCTGAGCCTATAGGTCGGATCTGCCTGCTGTCCGTAGTCTACAAGCTGTTCACTCGAGTTATCCTGAATAGGATCGGCCGAACGCTGGACGAAGGACAGCCATTTGCGAACAAGCAGGATTTCGGAGAGGATTCAGCACGATCGACCACATACACACCATTACGAAGCTCTTCGAAGTGTCGCGAGAGTACAAGCTGCCGCTGTGCCTTACGTTCATTGACCTGAAGAAGGCATTCGACTCTGTCGAAACTGAAGCGGTCATCGAAGCCCTGCTCACTCAGGGCGTTCCTACTCAGTACATCAGAGTCCTTCGAGAGCTGTACAGTGGATTCACGACCAAGATCTCACCATTCTACAACGACGTCGTCGTCGACGTGAAGAGAGGGGTTCGGCAAGGGGATACTATATCCCTGAAGCTCTTCAGCGCCACTCTCGAAAACGTCATGCGCGAACTAGAATGGGAAGACGTGGGAGTGAAGGTCGACGGCCGGCAACTACATCATCTTCGCTTCGCTGACGACATCGTGCTCATAACACCGAGCATCAGCCAGGCGGAGCGAATGCTGGCCGACTTCGATCGTGTATGTGGGAACGTTGGACTGCAGCTGAATCTTACGAAGACGATGTTCATGAGGAACGGACAAGTTTCTGATGCCCCATTCTCGCTCAACGGAACGAACATCTCCGAATGCTCCAGCTATGTGTATCTGGGTCGCGAAGTCAACATGGCCAACGACCTAGCACCAGAGCTGAGCAGGAGGAAAAGAGCGGCTTGGGGAGCTTTCAAGAGCGTCGAAGAAGTCGCGAAGAAGACGAAGAACGTCCGACTCCGTGCCCACCTATTCGACTCCACTGTTCTTCCTACCCTAACATACGCCTCAGAGACCTGGGCTATACGAAAGCAGGATGAACACGCGATCAGCGTCGCGCAGCGTGGAATGCTCGGAGTGACACGACTCCTCCGGAGTTCCGAGCTTCGCCGACGTTCGAAGATCAGAGAAGCTGTCGCGTGGGCCAAGTTGTCGAAAATTAGGTGGCCGGCCACGTAATGCGCTTCGCAGACACCCGCTGGACGAGAGCCATCACCGACTGGATTCCGCGGGATGTCAAAAGAACACCAGGACGCCCACCAACGCGTTGGACGGACTTCTTCGTTAAAGCCCTGAACGACCGATGTGACGCTCTTCGTGTCCCTCGAGCGAGGAGGATCCATTGGACCACTCTGGCACGCGACAGGGACGAATGGAGACGCTGCTGGCACCCGCTCGAGCAATTCGATGATCAACGGGACGACAGGTGATACAGGTGATAGGTCGGAAGGGACACAAGGATCCAAGCAGTTCTCGACAACCATAACGAGCAGTGGATCAGAACCAGGCCTAAGCAGTTCTGGAAGGATGGGATCAGGAGGTTGGCTGATCGGTGGCAGCAAGCTCATCGACCTTAAAGGCGAATACATTCTTCAGCACCTTTGAGCTGTAACTGAGTTATAAAGAGACAAAGAAATTTGTTGAATTTGTCTCATTACTTTTGGCCCTCCCTAATAATTTAACGACTGTACTCCTTCGCTCACGTCTGCTTTGTTTCAATAACTATGCTCAGCTAATGCTGGCCTGCCAGGCCCTCCTTTGCTTTTTAGCCAGACTAATCTTCCAAGAATCGACGAAATCTAGCAGTAAGACGTTCCTTCCTTCTCAGCTTCTCCACACTTTGCTACAGTCTCCCTAGGCTCCCTTGATTTTTAACTACTTATGATTCGTGAAGTTTAGATTTCAAAAAAGTACTCAGTACGTTTGTTTCGAAAAAACAAGCTGTAGCAACCCAGAGAGGTTAGCGATTTTTCGGGAACAGGCAGAGTTCGTACAGTTTGTTGGATGCACCATATGTCGTGCGTTCAGCCACGACTCTTCCTAAAGACACGCCGTCTACGCAGGCACTGGGTCCTAACACGAGCGCCCGCGCGCCTGAGTATCAGTGTGCAGCGAAGTCTGCACCGCGCATCACGGCTGTCGGTCTCGTCCCCGTTGTCATCAGTAGCCGGATTCATGAAGGGGCGGGAGCGGGAGATATGCGCGATCATCTCTCGTCCCTCTCTCCCGCTTCGCTCTCTCACCTGGTCGCTTCCCGTGGGAAGCCGGGAACGTTCCCGTGAACGTTCATGAATCCGGCTACAGAATCGGTCGTCTTCGCTCCCGGCATCGCCCGCCGGTCGAGCCTTCGCTCTCTAGATCGTCGTTCCCGACTTGTCTGATGTGCGACGCAGCTACGACGACTCTATCCAACGCAGAGCCGCATGAAGGATCGCGCAGGAACGTGCCAGTATGGACTCTGGCCACAGGTAATCTCGAGAACAAGCATTGCTCCCTCTGGATCGTGGGCACAGGTCTCTGGCATGAAACAGCTATTTCCCACGGAAAGTAACATGTCTCTTAGTTACTCGTAGCGGAGAGAGGTTCATGACTCACATAGGAATTCTCTAACTCCTTTATCGATCGTAGCATGTTATAGTACTGTAATGTAGTAATCTCTATATGTTTGTATATGTGTCACGTTTTGTGGCAAGAGTGTCGTGAGTAAGACCACAAGAAGGAAAGGGATGTACGCCTATGTGTCGGTATTGGGATTGGCTGTCAAAGACTCAGGCAGTAGTATGGGCGCAGTATATAAGGGGATGGAAACAGGTTATGTAACGAGGTCAAGGGGACTAAAATCCATCTGCGGATACGACCAACCGTGGTGTAGTTAGGGCTGTAGGGCCACATTTCCCATATACTTCTAATCCCGTTTAGTGGCAAGCATACGGTCATAAGGTTGCGCGGGTCAGTCCAGTCACTTAATGGGCCTGCGACAATAAACCCCACTGCCAGTGGACCACCGACGCCATGCAAAGTTTGTAAGGCTGGAGCGGCTTTCACACTTTCGTTGCTGCTGTTGCGGGGGAGCAGTCGTTCGGTACACCGTGCTACCCGCCGCCCACTTCCCGCCCTGCCAGCGCCGCCCTATTTGGACAAGTTTGCTGCGCTTGAAACCGTCGTTAAATGGAGTGACATCGTCCAAAAACCTCACAACTGATAGGGGACGATTGGGAAGCGCATCTCGGGGAACTCTGAAGTCATTTTCCAGTCGGTTCGGTTATGGAGGCAGTTGAGGAAAGGAGAATATCCTTCTCTCTAGATTTTTTCAGTTTTCACGACAATTCTTTAAATTTACGGCATTTTCGGGAATTTTTGTTCCAAATATGGTGAACAATGTTCTGACTCTTGTCTCAAGAACGAAATCAGTACAGGATAGAGATGCAAGGCCAAGGGAAGTGATTAGAAATGCGATACCTCCATGTGAAGACAGAGACCCGGACATCTTGTCCTCGGCGCGCCCCTCGCCCCGCCCCTTTCTGAGGGAGGTGTATCCAACGACTCTCCGCCGCTGTTGCGCAACCGATGCTGTAGTGATGATACATACCGCAGAGACGCAGAGGAACAACAACAGCAACGAGGGGGCTTTCACACTGCTGTTGCCGCAAGCCCGCATCAGCAACACCGGCATCGGTTGTGCAACGGTTGCGCGGCTTCAGCAACAAGGGATGATCGCCATCATTTCCTGTTGCTGATGCTCGTCAGAGAAGGCATATTACAGGTCTTATCTCATTATCTTATCTCACAGCGTTGCGGCTGCAACAAGCATCAAACTCCGCCCCTTTTCGGTGCTTGTTGCTGCAACAGCAGAAGGCCGCTTAAAGGGTTGGGCACACTCGGCAGCGGCTTTAGTGAGTCAAAAACGGGGCGGGGCGTCGCTCCCAGGCTCAGCACATGTTTGCGGTGAGGGGCGGTCGTTCTTTCTTTCTCTAGTGTCGGCATTGGACCACTGCCAACCATCGTTCAGCTGACCGGTTGGCTGGTTTGGTTGAGGAAAGGGCTTTCCTACTCAGACACTCTGGCGGGTGGACCGCAAGCTAACTGCCGGTCACAATCTCGACCGCAAGCCGTCGACAAGACGAAGTGAGCGGTACTGCCCCGAAACGTCTGCCGTTTGCCCCGAAATATCCGCCGTTCCACCGGCGTTTGACAACCTTAACGCCTGCGGTCCACAACCACTGATGGTCTGCGGTTCATAACCACCAATACAGATATGACTGGCGGTTCACAACCTCTAATGTCGATAGGACCGGCGGTTCATAACCGCGACACAGCTTGTTTAATCATGGCGTGCTGTTCATACGATTCCCGCATCTAAGCTGACATATGCTGCCTTTTGGAGGTGGTAACCCATTCTGTGGAATGTGCTACCACCTCCAAACGCATAGTGGACGCGGTTTAGCTGAGGAGCTGAACCGAAATGCAGGAATGAACTGCAAACCACTATGGCAACTCAAAGTTTGGTCGAACGTGTCCTTTACAGAACATCTATCTTCACGAAACGTACTTTATTATTTGACAAACGAAACATGAACATAAATATGACAGACACAAACACAACGCAAATCAAAGAAATGTAGCAACTAATAACTAACCTAACAGAAGACAAAACGGTTCAGTCATAGCTTGGACGGAGACAGAGGTTCTTAATCGCAACATCAGCTTGCTTATATTTGGCTAAGAAGCTCTCTAGACGCTTCGCGATGTGAGGATCCACATGCAAATTCAGATTGGATAATGGCGGGGCATGAAAGAGGATTTGCATCTGCCTTATTCCCAAAACTAAGAGACAAGACAGGATCATAAAACGTCTGTTCCGATGTTGTACCTAAATACATCTTACTAAGATTGTGGTAGGAAGATTAGTTGGTTTGAAGGTGGGCCCTCAACTTCCTCAGTTGGTTGACGTAAACCTATGCCGTCACTGTTATCCCTTCGTCCAGCAGCTCCCAGTATTCTACGCCAAGAACGTTCCACCAAATGCATAGCATCACCTTTTTCACGTGAAGGTCGGGTTTCGGAACATCCTCTGCCTCTCCAGTTGCGTCAACCCACTGTGCACGCCGGTGATAATTAGAGTAGAGTATCCACTTCTCATCACCGGTGACAAGGTTGTCCAGCCATCCGTGGGTACGTCTGAGGGTAAGGAGAGACAGAGCGACATCGGCTCTGCGATCCATGTCATATTGTGTCAAGTCGTGAGGTACCCAGCGACCCAATTTTTGCACCTTGCCAATCGATTTCAATCCTCGAACGACCGTTGAGTGACTAACACCAAGAGTGCTTGATAGTTCGCGAGTGGTTTGGTATGGGTCCGCTTCCACTCTACTTCGGAGGCCATCCAAATCCAGTGTCATCGGGCGCCCTTCTCGTTCATTATCTTCAACGGAGAATTCACCAACTGCAAACTTCGAGAACCACTGGTACACAGTACTTCGAGCAGGAGCACTCTCGTTGTAAACATCCTTCAGGCGACGATACGATTCGTTGGCATTGAGGCCAGATTGATGCAGGAATAACATGACGTGCCGAATATGCGTCTCAGTTGAGATGAATTGCTTAGCGATAACCGTCAACAACGAAGAAGTAAATGTTAGGAACAGTTTTGTAGCCCTTTCCTTTTTCCATCGATCGATCATTTACGCGTTGATAATGTAAGAAATTTGGCGGGAAAATGCGCTTTCAATTCAGGAGGGATCAAATGTCCGAGAACTTATGCACAAACCTAATAGAAATGCGTCAACTCCGCCAACCTCGTTTCCCAGATAGACTCAGTTTCCGAGTTCCTAGTCCGGAGGGGGAACTTTAAAAAAGGTTCTTGATGCTAATTTAGTAAGAGTGACTCCCTCACTTCAACTGTATCGAGAACAGATCTTCTTTCAGGAACAGAGCATACAACACCAGTAAAATAGAAAACGGCTAAGACGCATTCAGTCAACCTTCTACGCACAGACTAGCCAATCTAATTTTAGGCCCCAGTAAGTAGGAATAATCATTTGAAAACGTCCCGAAATAGCTCTCAAATGTTATATATTTCCATTTTTTATGTTGTTTTTTTTTGCTTTCGTTAGTGCAGTTGTTTTCTACGGAAGGAGTGAGTTCACATATTTCAGTACAGAACCCGCACAGTTCTTATGTGATCTTTTAAGAGCGTCCACCACCTACTAGGGTTGCAGCACTAAGTGATCATACTCCTTCGCAAGAAGGAAAACTTCCATATTCATAAGTAATGGTTTCACTCATCATCAGTACAACACAAGGGTAGAACACGTCTATGCTGCATAAAACTTTCATCTTCGTGCAATACAACATGCCGTATTCGGTGACTTACATGTTGACTCGCTCCTCCGGAGCCACTTAACACCAAATATTGTTGATTGAGAAGGACAAAATAAATGATGCAGCTGTGGACTTACGACCTATCGCCGTCGATACGCCGATGATAATGATCTCACCTAAAGCTGGCTTGTGAATCGCGAATCAAAGCGCTCCTTATCAATTTGTCTGTGCAAACGGCGATCACTCCGTGTTTGTTTCGGGGCAAACGCAGGGTGTTACGCCCATGCCACGCCCCCGCCGGACGTCCGCCGTTTGGACGGCCAGGTTGATTGGGGGCGGTTCGGTCTGCGGTCCACCCGATGGATTGTCTGAGTATCTTACTTAT
The DNA here is from genome assembly GCA_947359475.1 of Heligmosomoides polygyrus bakeri. Taxonomy (NCBI): domain Eukaryota; kingdom Metazoa; phylum Nematoda; class Chromadorea; order Rhabditida; family Heligmosomidae; genus Heligmosomoides; species Heligmosomoides polygyrus. The sequence goes on along the minus strand of OX375867.1, from coordinate 97,921,793 downwards.
CTTATCTCTTGCTCAGGAGCGATAGCGTCAGCGTCACGGAATGACCGAGCTCATTCCGTGAAGCTGACGCTTGCAGCGCTGACGCTGGGCGTCAACGCTGAAGCGAAGTGTGCCATAAGCGCGCCGCCGCCCCTGAGGCCTTCCGCGGTGCACTCTCCGTCCGCGGACGTCCCGCGGGAGTACCCGCGGGACGTCCGCAGACGGAGAGTGCACCGCGGAAGGCGGTCGCCGACCAGTATGGTCGGCGGCCGACACCGAATGATAATCGCACTGGAGCGCGCTTATCATTCCGTGAATTAGGAACGTTCCAATTTCACGGTATCGGTCGCTTTCGAGTTGGAGCACGTTTATTTTTGATAACTTTCTTGATAACACCGACCGACAACCTCCCGAGGTGCATTGCACCGTGGGAGGTTGTCGGTCGGCGGGGTCGGTCGGCGGACGGGAAGTATACCAGCCCGTCCACCGACCGCCAACGGCGATCCGCGGAAAATGGGCGTTGCGGACTGCGGCTATTGGGTGCGCGTTGGGTCCTGGCTAGATTATTCCCGTTCCGCGGATACTTCCGCGGGACTATACCATAGGCCTGACGCAGAGACACGTACTCTGCGCCTCTGCCCTATTCTTCATCATTGGAACTGCGTCAAGCAGCAGGAATGTGCCCAGCCCTTAAGGCCTATGTTATAGTTCGGCGACGCTGTTGTCGCCGACGTCGGTGACAGTGTTCGGGCTGCTACGCAGTGCGTAGCAGCCCGCGCAACATAGCGGCGCCGTCGCGTCGCCGAAGTATAACATAGGCTTAATTGAATACATGGTGCATCCTAAAGTGTTTGACTGACAGAGATCTTTATCCTTGCGGAGCGTCTGCAGGCTCCTACCACCAGAACAAGTTCATCCATGCACGATGGGTCTATTCTATCTCTTACCATGCATATCGACCTGTCCTGCTGGCTCATCGACATCCTTGAGCATGCTTTCAGCGCTGCCAGGCCATTCTCGCGAATGACAGGACCCGGTCCTCCTGGCATGCAAAGGATCTTCGTGCCGATCATCGCGGCTATTGGCATCATAGCGACCGTTCGCTGAAATAGGTGTTCAGCCACCTCCTGAAAAAGATCACCATGAAGTAGACGCTGCTCACCATGACGGTGTCGGAGACTTTTGCCACCGAATCGGGTGGGATTCTTCTTCGAAGCAGCCAGTCGTCTAGTCCCAGGTTCTGCAACTTTCCAGCTCGCAAACCCGTCCTCCTTGCAGATCACTCCTGACGAGCTTACCTTTATAGAAGCCGCCTCTTCGAGATGACCTTTTAGTAGGTAAATTTTCGTGGGGTACAGGCATTTTAAGCAGAACAGCAGCATTAAGCTCTCCAGAGGCGCTAAAGCGGAAGAAGAACGTCATTGGAGTAGCTATGTTGGCAGTCTAAGGACTTACCGAAACCTAGGCCAAAGTAACATCCAAGAAAGATGTACATCTTCTGGGGCGGCATCCCCACTAGCGAGAGTAAAGTGATGAGTGAGTCGCCTTCGCCATAAATTGGCCCCATCACCGTAACCTCGCCCTGAAACTATGAGCTGGATGGCGGCCTTAATCGAGCGTTTCAAGTAATACGTCCCGCATCTACAGGATATCACAACGTCATCAACGTGCGTGTTTGACTACCTAGTAGCGCAGTCGGATGAGGCCTCGGCCGTTGCTTGCACCTTAAACCTGGGCACTTGGTTTAGGTTCCGATCAGGCCAACCCTGCATCCCGTCCATAAATTGGCACAACACTCATCAAGGAACGACACATACTGCTTCTTCTTCAAATCGCTACCACAAGTCATTTTAAAGCCCAAAGAAGGATGCAGGGTAGAGGGCCGCTGTTGCAGTGTGGGATGCGTCACACGTTCAAAAAATGCTTCTGCGGAATAATCAGGACGCAATCTGAATGCATACTTCGACTAGACAATGGTTGATGATGTCCAGCCAATGAACAATACAGTGTTTTACCTCTCCTATACATCTCTGACACAAAATCGTCACTTTAAGGGTGAAAGGCTTGGTTGACTTGGGCTGCACCTGAACTAATAACTTCGATGCGAGTTACACGCGACAGCCCGCGCATCCTCAAGCTGCGCTACCACGCGTCCATGAATACATCATGCTAAGCTAACTTGTGGATTTCTGTTAATGGTAGCTCGTCTGTATGGCATTGTGGCCATTAGAATTTTTGACTTTTACCCCCAAGAAGGGCTGGTGTAGTGCAGTCGAAACAGGTACCAGCCGTTGCGGCACCCGATAGCAGCTCTTGGTTCGGATTTTCCCATACCTCCTCCCCCCATGCCAACCGAGCCTTTTATCCCTCCTAGGTAGATGAATGGGTATCAGACCGGTCTGGGAAGGATAAAGCGCTGACTTGTTCATCGGCTGACCACCGCAAGTTACTGTATGGCCAAATACGCATTCACGTCACCTCCACGACATATCGTAGAAGTAGAATTCGTGGAGCAACCCAAAAGGGATTGAGTAACACCGTTCTTTAGACTTTTATCCTTCACTCCCAAGAAGGCCAGACGATACTATAATGAAGTGTACAAAAGCAATTAAATCCTCTGTCTCTGCTGCAAATGAGCACAGTGTGTTTACATTCTGTTTAAGCAAAAGCAGAAATCGCATGGCAACTGCTCCTGACGCGCGGCATTGGGCCGATACTCACAATGTAAGGATACTAGGTGACCGTGGGACTTTGAGATGATACGTATGTCACTGGATGCGGCTTCAAACGCTGATTCCAAATATGTGTCGCTTTCTGCTGTGCGCATCTCTGAACGGAGTTATGAGCCGTTTTCAGCAGGGCTCCCAGCTCAAGTAGCCTGAAAACTGCGCTGCTGGCCGAGGAGTAGCGACGTGAATGAGGGGTGGTCTATGGTTCGACTCCTTGCGGTGCAGGATTTCTGCACTTCTTGAAAAAGATCTGCCACGATCAGCCAAAGGCCTATGTCAAACTGCTACATCAAAGGTCACCAGAAAGGACTGGCCTTCATTCTGACAACTTCATACTGGCGCAAACAAAACATGGCGAGAAGACAAACTGTGCGTTACACTAGCGACTGTGAAATAACACTACGAAAACATAACAGCTGTTGGCAATGGCCGCAGAAGTATTGGAAGGACCGAACTCCTCCAAAAGGTACGCCAACACAACAGCTGATGAGAGCATAGTTTGGAAGAGAAGTCGGCAGTATTGTCCTTACCGACCCCGTGTATCAAGAAAAAAAAATCGCCCAGGGATGTTGTTTAAGGCACTGATCACCCACTTGTAAGTATGGGTGGTGGGATCATGGTAATCGACCAAACTTCCCCATTTGACATAGAGAGCTCTTGTTGATCGAGGCAAATCCTTTTTAGGAAGAGCAGAAATCCTACACCACCGGGGAGTCGAACCACCCCGCCTCACCACGCTGCTTCACTACCCCCTGCGCCACTACTGCTCAGCCAACAGCACACTTTTCAAGCTACTTGAGCTAGGAGCCATGCTGAAAATGGTCCATAACTCCGATCACAGATGCGCACAGCAGAAACGGAACACATATTTGGAATCAGCGTTGGAAACCGCAGCCAGTGATATACGTCTCATCTCAAAGTCCCATGGTCACCCAGAATCCTTCCCTTGTCAGTCGCGACAAGGGTAAAAGTGCAGTATACAGTCTGTGACCTGAGGCCTATAGTAGTGCTCTCCCTCAAAAATTTCGAATAACCGAACGTATTCGATCAGCTACGATTTTGGGATATTCGAAAATCGAATATGTCCGAAAAACGCGACTGTTCGAGCATTCAAATTCGAATACATTCGAAAATCGCGATTTTTCGAGCCATCGAATTGAATGTTCGAATATTCATTCGAGCATAACTGTACTGCGGCCACAGCACTCTCTAGTACATCTACATCTCGTAGCACCATGATTTTCAACTTCTTTTATTGTGGTTATCGTGGAAGGAGACTACGACGCTACCTATTTCACCCATATCACCTGTAGCCCTGTTGATTGTCTGTTTTGCATGAGCAGGGCTGACTCCCTCGAGGAGAATTCGCTGGACCACTCTGGCACGCAACGGTAATGTATGGATGCCTTGCTCATGAAGAGCGTCATATCGTTCGTTCAGGGCTTTCACGAAGAACCAAAAACTACCACACGAGGGACCATCCTGTCGTCCTAACATCCTACAGATCTCAGTCATTTACTGCTGTCCAGGGGCCGGATTCATCATCGACTTACAACAATTTAACAAAGAAAATACAGCCGAAATCCCTGATAGCGCGGCTTATCAAGCGATATGGTGAGCGATAAGCCGCGTTATCTGAGTTTTCGCTGTGAGTTCTCTGCTAAGGTTATGTAAGTCGTTGATGAATCCGACCCCAGGAGACCACAGCGAAATGCACTGCATGAACGTCCCACACTATTTTTAGCATTCATACGACACCTTGTCAGACTCATCACAATAGAATACAAGAAACATCTTCGAATGGTTTGAACCAGAAGACTTCTTTTCTGTACAGTGGAACAGTGAGGGCAACCGGGTTTTAGCTGTGCAAAGTCAATCTCAAGAAAGCCCATATACATATACCTATGCAGGGCCTGCCTTGGCTCCCGTTCGCAGTAGTATCTTGGCCAGCCTCACCGTGATTGTATATTTCCGGATGCCTCTTCTACCCACTGCTTCCTTTTTACTGGTCCATTCCTGCTAGCTTTCTCTTTCATTTCCCTCGTGATCAAGGAGAAATCCTGACCTTTTCAGCACTTTGAGTTCTCCTTCATTCCTTCCCTGATTTCAGTTCATTTCGTCCAATTCTCGTTCATTGTCGATTCAGTTCTCTATGTTCCCTTCCCCTGCAGATGCCTCTTCTACTCACTACCTATTTGTTGCTGATCCACTCCTGCTAGCCTTTTCTTATTTTTTCTTTTCATTCATTATCAAGAAGGATTCCTGGCCTTTTCAGCACTTTCAGCAATTTGAGCCATTTCTCAAATTTCTCAGTTCATTACGTCCAATCTCTGTTGTTGTTGATTCTGTTCCCTATGTTTTTCTAAGCTCTAGTTGGATTAGTTTCAATAAATAAATAAAGCCGTGTAGTTTTTATCTGCGTGGGATTCCATTCAAACCAGGAATCATGCTGGAAGATTTAACAAGTGGGACTTACCGTAACTTACGGTTTGGTTTTGTGAAGTTAAGGATAGAGGATAAAGGACGGCGTTATTCAATCCGTTTTGGGATACGCCACGCATTCTATTTCTACGGGATTTCGTGGAGGCGAGTTGAATGCGTATTTGGCCAAGCAATGACTTGCGGTGGCCAGCCGATGAACAAGTTAGCGCTCTATCCCTCCCAGGTAAGTCTGGTAACAATTCACCAACCTCGGAGGGATGAAAGGCTTGGTTGGCCTGGGCGGGAAATCCGAACCAGGAACCTGGTATCGGGTGCAGGCTACAGCCGGCGCCTCCTCCGTCTGCGCTCCACGCGCAAGGCCTACATGGTCTTATAGGACATCTAACAAGGAGCACAGTGATGGAGTTCGTTTTTGCTGCGAGCCACTGGATAGTCCAAAATGGAAAAAATGGCGCCCTCTTTAACCGTTTTGACCTGCACCTGGCTCGTGAGGAATGAAGACCACCGAGTTGACCGGTGTGCTAAAGAAATTCTGGCCCAGATTGGGTTGAAATTGAAAGGCCTACACGAATTCGGTTTAAAGTGAGCGCGGCAGAATGACCAGAGACCGGATTCATCAACGATTAACCCGCGGGTATAGGGGGTAGAGATACCCACGATGAAGCCTGCGTCTCTGACTCTTACCTTATTTCTACCTGACTCTTATCTTATCTCTACCCCTTACACCCCGCATACCCACGGATTTAATTGTTGATGAATCCGGCCCCAGCACTACTTGCATGGGAAGGATACGTGCCCCGGTTCCCCGTCCATGAGTTACTAGGCGCCTTTTTTTTAGTAATTTTTGAACCATCCAGAAGCCCTCAGCAAAACGAACTCCCCCCCCCCTCCTGCTCCTTGTTAGATGCCCTGCAAGACCATATGTGATAGGTCTAGCTGAGAATCGTTACGCTAACTTCACAGGCGTCCCTTTTAAGTACACAGAACCACCGCAAGGCACCTTCCCCATGTATAGCATTCTCGAGAAGAAACACGGTCTTTCGGCACCCGGTACGGGGACGCGCTACGTCATACGCGCTTGGTGGAGTCTTCCCCCATTCCCATGTACTCCGCCCACGCAGCGTGTTTCGTAATCTACGAGCGCGCCCTTGATGTCATTCAGAAGGCTGCTCACCCGGGGTTCAGTTGCTGCAGAGTGCTGAGCGGTGCCGGTCCGTTCATGTTGCTCAGCACCTTCACTTGCTTCCTTACTCACGCAGACCTTGCGCTGCTCAGCATCGCCTTCCAGTCTTGCTCACCAAGGCTATCGGTCCCCATATTAAATCGGCATTGGCATTGACTCGGGTGGCTTAGTGCTGTCGTCCACTCTGGGTGTAGTAGTATTTTGGAGGACCAGATGCTGTTCTGCCTTATAATCTCTTCTCTGATTTTGCTCGTATTTCAAAGGAGGTACGCTCGGGGTAAGAGGACGAAACTGTCGCCAAGACGGGTTTGTTTCCGGACTGCAGGCCTACTCGAGCCATCCAGAGGGTCTCTTTCTTTTTCGTTCCGCACCCTTTTTTCGATTTTTATAAAGAAAATTAAGGATGGCGCAGTACGGGTTTGGGAGGGGGGGGGGGGATTATGACGATGAACTTTTCTTGCTTTTTTATTACTAAAACGCACTATTCTAGCACAATTCTAGTGTGGAGGTGGGCCTCCACTAGGAAAGCGAAGTATTTTATCCCGCCACTGCCGTATATTGAAAATTTCTAAGCCTGCAAGGCACCCCACCCCTCCCACCCCAAACCCGTAGTGGTCATCCTTTGGAGCATATATTCAGCCTAAGCTATACTACAGCCGAGATGCCTGTTAGATGGAAACATGCATTCGTGATCGATCACTTCTCTCAATCGCCACCGTTAACGTACCACTGGTCCCCCAACGTATTCGTGTTATTCAAAAGAATTCACCGTCGTTTCTCCTTCTCCTTCTCTTTGGTAAAATTACGCGGCACCTACATTATCAGAAGAATTCATCGTCGAGATTGAACTTGCGGGGTTCGCCATTTGTATTCTTCAAGCTCTTCGTCGTCCTTCACCTCACCTTGCCCATATACCAGGCTGTCCAACAATTCTTGTCCGAAAATTTCACCTTTTTTAATTTTTTTTTTCAACTTTATTGAAAAACAAGTCTAATCGACAATATAATCACCACAGTTATCCACAGCAGTGGCCAATCGATTGGGCTGGTCGCCGATGCCCTTCGCCCAGAACTCCGGGGGCTGCGACTCGAAGAAGTCCGCGATGTCGGATTTGAGGTTGTCGTAGTTGGTGAATTTTCTTCCGGCCAAATGGTGCTTCAGCGGGCGGAACAAGTGGTAGTCGGAGGGGGCGAGGTCCGGGGAATACGGCGAATGGGGAACCGTCTCCCAGTCGCCAACTTCTGCTGGGTCTCCTTCGCCACGTGGGGGCGCGCGTTGTCGTGCAGCAGGTGGACCGAGGCGCGTCGGGGACGCTTTTCTCGGATGGCGGCGGTTAGTTTCTCGAGCTGATCGGTGTAGATGGAGGCGGTGACCGTCCTGCCTTGAGCAGCTCGAAGTACAGCATGCCCTTGGCGTCCCACCAGCAGCAGAGCATGATCTTCAGCGGGTGTTCTCTGTCCTCGGGGCTCGTGTCGCCGCTCTCGAAACGATTGAACCAGCGCCTGACTGTGCGTTGGGACACTGCATCCTCCTTGCACGCTCTGCAGATGTTGGCGACCGCGGTGCCCGTATCGTTGCCCAGCAGCCACTAGTAGTACACGAACGTACGAATTCGACCTTGGTCCATTTTAGCTTGTACTGGTAGCTAGACGCGGCGACTGCGCCTTATATACCCCTAGCGTGGAACTCTGGAGAACCTTCTAGAAGGTTTTTACACTTGCCTGATATTATAACACTTCTAAGGAAAATTATAGAATTTTGAAAATTTTCGGACAGGAATTATTGGACAGCCTGGAAGTATTGCGGTGAGTGCTAAACATAGTCCCTACTTCCACAGGGTGCGTCACAAGTTTTTGGACTCTTTGGTTTGAGGCTCATTATATGGGATGATGCGCTTCGCTCAACCAAACTTTTATGTGGTATAGTTGCCCTACTCTTATCCTCTCATATACCAATCTTTCGTGCCTGAATGTTCTCTTGTCCAAGATGGCTGATGCAAATGGTTTGCGCACTGTAATGGAGAAGCTGCATGTCGAAGAAAGAAATTATACTAACTATAAAACTACCTAGAAGGCATCCTGAAGAAAGGCATTCTTTTTTGGGAATCTGTGCCTTAAAGAAAAAGCGATTGATCTTATCATCAAGATTCTGCGCCCGCTCATAAGGCTAAAGTGGTACAGAAGTTTTGCGCTGAACAACATTCCGGATTCCATTTCAGCCGGAGAGTGGCCCCCGCTCAGCCCGGACCTCAACCCGATGGACTACACAATCTGGTCCATATTTAAGAGTAAGGCCTATGCAGCATCCCACAGGAACGCTTCTTCACTTCAAAGAGCCTTGAAGAAAGCCTGGGGAGAGACTGATGAAGACCCTTCGTGCCGCCGTGGTTGCGTTCCCCGAGCGATTGAAGGCGTGAAGGTGTATTCGTGCTAAAGGAGGCCATTTCGAAATTTAACCACTTCTTTATATGTGCCTGGTCAATAGTAATAACTTTTATGAAAATCATCTGATTTGCTTTAAAACAGCCGTTTCGGCCGTCAATTACATTTGTCCAAGAACTTTTGACGCACCCTATACATATGGGCATTCTTCAGCCACTCACCAAAGTTGTTATCTATCCGGTTGTGACCCGTACAGTTTTGTGACATCGTCATCTTATACATCAATGCCCTGCTCTTGATGTTGATGTTCAACGTAACAGGCTCCTTGTTGTGTTGAATATCTTGGTTCAAGGTGTTCGGGGGCGCGTAGTAGCTCTGTCACGGGAAGCACTGGCTGCCGCTCCTACCACGTTCTTGGTTTGAGTTCCGCCCAGGGCCCGGATTCATTAACAACTAAGCCCGTGGGTATGCGCGGTATAAGGAGAGAGTCAGGTAGAGATAAGGCAAGAGTCAGAGACGCAGACTTCGTCGTGGGTATCTCTACCCCTATACCTGCGGGTTAGTCGTTGATGAATCCGGCCCCAGGTCAACCAGCCGTCCATCCCTCCGAATTCTCTTGTGGTTACGAGTCTTGTCTGCTAGTCTTCGTTTGTTTAGTGCGTTTTTTAGGGTTGGTATTGCTGTGAAAAATGAGTTTTTCATGTAGAAAATAATAATAATAATAATAATAATAATAATAATAATAATAATACATTGTGACATTTTCATCGGTTAGCCACTGCAGGTCATTGAATGAGCCAAATTCAAACTCAGTTGCTATCCTGTAGAAATGGGATACATGGCGCATTCCGAATAAGGATTGAATCCTGGCTCCGAAGAAGGCACAACTGTCGAAATGTCAGCCGAAATAAAGCCGTTAACAATACTAGTAGCCTAGCATAATTGGACAGTAATGGTAGAGCAAGAAGTAACATATAGCGTATATCATAGTCGGAAAGGACGCCATCAGAGAGACGAAACAAACACAGGGTGCATTGGCGGTAGCAAAAAGCATGGAGGTAGGTAGGCTAGTTCAGTTGTTTAGTTTTGCTTAATAGTTCAATTTAAATTCTACCTTCGTTATCAGAGAGAGAAGGGGCCTCTCTCCACCACTAGGATAGGTCCGATATACAGTGTCTCAAAAATGTATACACTGTTTGAAAGGTGAAAACTTTGCTCACAGTAAAGGTTCTAGAAAAGTTAAAGGCTCGTATCAAAGCTCAAGAAAATAGGAATTTTCTATCATTTGAGCGGTATAGAACGCGCCATGCATTCGCCTGAAATTTTGCATTTTACACTCGATTGATTGCGTTTCGCTTGAATACTTGTAATAAATTCTTCACAAAATGGCCGTACCAATTGATTCGTGCTTCTTTTAAGATTCAAAACTTAAGATCACAATTTGGCTTGCGAAAATGAAGGGAATATCAAAAAATGTGGGTACTATTCGAAAGGCTCTAACATTGCTATTACTGAAGCTTTTGAGGATGTTTGAGACTAATATGAAAGCACTGGCTGACGCGATTTCTGTGGCTTTAAATGGTCAAGATTGCGCCATGTCCCGCCTCAAACCTTGCATTTCAGACTCGATTGATAGTGCATGGGCATGCTTGTTACAATCTCGTTACTACTTGGCCAGATTAACCTGTGCTGTGCTTCTTTTCACGTTTTCCGTCGCCCAATAGCTGTAAGTATGCCGATAACCTCTCCATTCAGCTTGAATGTTACTTCATCACTTCACTGAATCCTTCTTAGAAAATGAGGCTCCAGCGCACAGTTAAGGTGTGCAATCATTGATATCACATGGCAGGTGTCTTTCGCGTGATTGTCAAGTCCTACGCGTCAAAAGAAGCACAGCACAGGTTAATCTGGGCAAGTAGTAACACCATTGTAACAGGCATTCATCACATGCACAATCGATTGAGTCTGAAGTGCAAGTTTTCGGACGGAGGCATGGCGCAGTCTTGACCGTTTGCACGCCACAGTAATCTCATTACTCTTCTTTTATATGAGTCTTAAACGATTTCAAAGGTTAACTAGCAGCAATGTTACAACCTTTCACATAGCACCTTCATTTTCTAGGATACCCTACATTTTTAGCAAGCCATAGTGCGTTCGTAAGTTTTAGTTCTTAAAAGAAGCATAGATCAATTGAAACGGCCACGTTGTAAAGAAATTATAGCATGTATTCAAGCAGAACACAAACAATCGAATGTAAAATGCAAGGTTTCAGACGAGTGCATGGCGCATTGTATACCGCTCATATGACAGAAAATTCCTATTTTTTAAGCTTTGATATGAGACTTTAACTTTTCTAGTGCCTTTACTGTGAGAAAAGTTATCACCTTTCAAACAGGGGATACATTTTTTGAGACACCCTGTATATTTAGCATAATACCTTATACATATGCCGCTGAAAATATTATATAAAAACTCCAACCTTATTTCTGTTGTTTGTTCCTTATCCGTTGTTTCAGTCACCCTACCATTTTTGAGCAGAATTATCAGATCTATACTAATCGGTGTGGATAGCCATTAAACTTAACCACTTGCTGCGCTGGCAAAGTGCTAGCGCCTGCGCACGCCATCCGAGCCGTTGTCATTGGAGCACGTTTTCGTTGCCCAGTGAGAGTCGGCAGCTGGGTTCTGCGAACCAGGCTAGGGAAGGGTCTCCAGGATGTGGTGCAAAAATTCTGCACCGAAGGGGAACCGAACCCGGCCTCTCTCGCATGCAGCACACCACTATCCACCGCCCCACGATCTGCTTGCCGTGAGTGCCAACGCGGGCATATAAGACATCGACACCTGCGACGCAACGGCAGCAGCCACACGCTACAGTATCGCGGGTTGATGAGCAAACCTGCACATCGATCCCTACTCTATGGAGTGCATCAGCAGAATTTGGTTAGGTCTAACGATAAGTACCACCACCATCGGTGTGGGGCATATAGTGATTTGCGTCTATAATCTCTTACTTGAGCTTCTTCGACAGCCTCAGCTGCTGTTCCATTATGAGGGGGCTTTTATTCAAATTCAGGAGATGTGGCTGTGTAGTATGGGATGGCGAACGCAACTGACACGTTGCGGCTGCCCCTCCGACTAGGATAGGTCCGAATTATCCGTTATCCATTAACCGAACTTCAAGATTTTGGGTGCAATCCCATTAAGGGAGGGGGTAAACACACACCTGAACAATAGTTGAAATGGAGGCACATGCAACATAATGTACAACGTAAGGCAGCCATTAGACTCGAGGAGGCCAGGGGATTGGGATAGACGCCGAGAGGACGAGGGGTAGAACGCATGTCCCGTTATAAGATGAACCCCCTCATTGGGATTGTACCCAGATTTTGTTATTCGCTACCACTTACGCTAAGTTCGACGACGGTCGGTTCCTTCTCTAGTATTGCTGCAGTGCGAGTCATCAGACCGAGAAAGACGTCCATTTTCAGGTACGGCTTTGGTCCATCCGGATAGAAGTTCATGATGTACCCCCATATGTTCTTCGCGAACGTTTCTGAAGGGGTCAGACGTAGATCCGCTCAAACTCTCATTGCCAGATTGATGTGCTTGCCCTCTGGAAAACTAACCAAACGAGATGTTGTTGGCGGATAGTCCACCGGTTAATTCGATTGAGGTTAGCTGAAAACGAGTTTATACTTCTCGAGATGGCTCGACTATCGGTGGTTTCCAGGAGAAGATCAAGGAGTGATGCCAGGAAGCCCACCTCCTGTTCACCAGCGGACATTGTAATGTGAAGGTGAGTGGCGAAATGAACCTCACCGCTTCTTCAGAACAGCTTTCAGCTGGGTTGTGCGAAAACAGTCACTATGGGTGAAAACAACCGCCCTTCCTTTACCATTGCGCAGAATCGGTGTTTATTCGGTGAGGCAGTGAGGGCTGCTCTAGTAAGGAGAATCATACATATAGCGCAGTGACAAATATGGTTTCCGTTATTCTTGCGGTAAGGTGGGCCGTCTGTCTTCTTCCTGTGCAGCTTTCGTCCCATCGAATAGTGGATTTCCCCAAATCAATCGGGAGACCGCTAGATCTTCTTACATGCGAATGCAGACGAACAGAACACAATGAGGGGCATTTTTATACAACAATCACACCCACAAAATGAAAACACAAGTGCAGGAAACGAAATGGCGATTGAATTCGGGCTCAGTGCATAGTCGCTCGCATCCGTCGCCTATATACAGAATGGCTGAAAAGTTCTGGCAATTTTTCAAAGTATTTCAGCAGTACGAAAAGACTACAAAAACGAAACAGATTTACAAACACTAATAATAGCAACCTCACTACATCAATTACAACAGAATACAACGGAAAAATTTACAACCTGTCACCTGTCACCTGTCGTCCCGTTGATCATCGAATTGCTCGAGCGGGTGCCAGCAGCGTCTCCATTCGTCCCTGTCGCGTGCCAGAGTGGTCCAATGGATCCTCCTCGCTCGAGAGACACGAAGAGCGTCATATCAGTCGTTCAGGGCTTTAACGAAGAAGTCCGACCAACGCGTTGGTGGGCGTCCTGGTGTTCTTTTGACATCCCGCGGAATCCAGTCGGTGATGGCTCTCGTCCAGCGGGTGTCTGCGAAGCGCATTACGTGGCCGGCCCACCTAGTTTTCGACAACTTGGCCCACGCGACAGCGTCTCTGATCTTCGAACGTCGGCGAAGCTCGGAACTCCGGAGGCCTTCCCTCACTTGCGTGAGTCGTGTCATTCCGAGCATCGCCCTCTCGATTCCACGCTGCGCGACGCTGATCGCGTGTTCATCCTGCTTTCGTATAGCCCAGGTCTCTGAGGTGTATGTTAGGGCAGGAAGAACAGTGGAGTCGAATAGGTGGGCACGGAGTCGGACGTTCTTCGTCTTCTTCGCGACTTCTTCGACGCTCTTGAAAGCTCCCCAAGCCGCTCTTTTCCTCCTGCTCAGCTCTGGTGCTAGGTCGTTGGCCATGTTGACTTCGCGACCCAGATACACATAGCTCCACATGCACGATTGAAGTCGGCCGGCATTCGCTCCGCCTGGCTGATGCTCGGCGTTATGAGCACGATGTCGTCAGCGAAGCGAAGATGATGTAGTTGCCGGCCGTCGACCTTCACTCCCATGTCTTCCCATTCTAGTTCGCGCATGACGTTTTCGAGGGTGGCGCTGAAGAGCTTCGGGGATATGGTATCCCCCTGCCGAACCCCTCTCTTTACGTCGATGACGACGTTGTTGTAGAATGGTGAGATCTTGGTCGTGAATCCACTGTACAGCTCTCGAAGGACTCTGATGTACTGAGTAGGAACGCCCTGAGTGAGCAAGGCTTCGATGACCGCTTTAGTTTCGACAGAGTCGAATGCCTTTAAAGGCAAATTTACAACAAGAGCTCAAAACTGCCTCCTTTGGCTTCAATACATTTTCGCAGTCGCTGACGATGGTCGCATCTTGATCCGCTGCAATCTCGTCCCAGGATCGCATCAACTCCGCTTTCATCTGCTCCACAGTGGCTACTTGTAGCAGAGCTATCTTTGTATCTTCTGCTCCATGACTGACCACACCGAATATCCATCGAGTTGAGATCAGGCGAGTTGGATGGCCAGGTGTCCTTGCTCCAAAAGCCGGGGAAGAGCTCCTCACAAACGACCATCGTGGATTTGGCGGAATGCGCAGGTGCCCAGTCCTGCTGAAGAGAAAATCCGGTTTCACCAAAATGGCACGTCGCCCACGGCTGTACGTCGCGGACGACATATTGCTGGTAGCCGGCGATGTGGATTTTGACCTTGTGCTCCATGAAGGCCAGTGGCGTTTTGCGGTAGCGCATATCCCAACTCAAACCATCACCGAGGCTGAGGCTGGGAAATGACTGCGGCTGATGGTGCTTGCGGCCGCCGTCTTCTGCTGGCCATTCTTGAGCAGTTGACGGCGATTCCGGCCGTTGTGAACCGGCTGGACCTGGCTGCAAATGTTCTCGTCGGTGAACTGCACCCTCGACAAGCAACAACCTCTGACCAGTCGACGCTTTCGCCTGAATTTTCTCAACCCTTCAGCTTTCATCGCGTCGTTGAGGAGCTGAACACAAGCAACTTTGTAGCTGCGTAATCCCAGCTTCCTCCTGGCCATATGTTGGACTCGTTCTATACTGATCCCAAGATCCGTAGCCATCTTGTTCATGGATACCTTAGAATTGCGGTGAATGCGACAACTAACATTGTTGATGCTCTCCGGTGTTGTTGCTGTGGTGGGACGGCTGCTGCAGGGACGGTCCGAGGTTCCGCCAGTCTCCTTGTAGCCATTTACAATCTTGTAGACGGTCCTTTGTTTGACGCCGGTTGTCGGTCTTCATTCCCGTCTTGTACAACTCGACGACGATGATACGTTGACTTTCACGAAACAACGCAAACGCATCTGAAAACAGGAAAGCTGGAGCAACACATTCTAGATCAAAATTGTGCCAGGAGTACAACAAAAAACCTCAATTTCAAGGTCATGTGTGGTGCAGAAAAAAATTGCCAGAACTTTTCAGCCACCTTGCACATAACCAGATGTTCAGGCTACCTGTCCCCAAACATCTTGTTGGGGGCTCCGAAGCCCCGAAATTAATACGCTTTGAAAAGTAGATAAAACCAATCCATATTGATCTATATTTCTTACTGTCCGGCGGCAATCATATTCGACTGATTCCGGTAGTAGAAATTTTGTCTTGCACCCCACCCCTTCTCCCACCACCATACCCTTTTTTCTATGTACCTAAGTAGACATATTCATATATTATACATTTAAAAACTATAAAATAAACAATATACAACACTTCAAAATATGCCTTAAACCTTGCTTTTGCCTAAAAATTAAAACATTATAAAATTTCGAACACAATGTTCTTTTTTAGGGTAGGTGAGTCCAAAAAATTTCATGGAAAATCGTACTAAAGTTTCCTTGCAGAAAAAATATTCTGTCGTTTTTGGAGAATTCCTAGCCTAACGTAGAAGACGCTGAATTTCGCGGCCTTCTCTCCTTGACGTTGAGAGATATTCAGTATGGTTTCAAAACCGTCAAACTTCCTTAAAGGGATTTTCTGACTTGAGCCAGGGTTTGAAGTGGAGTGGACTAGCAAGGTGAAAGACTGACCGATGTCTCCGTTGTCCCCAAGTTCTACATGGGATCGGACCACCGCCTTCTTCACGCGAGGTTACGCTTTTCGCGTCAAGGAGAGAGGGCCGCGAAATTCAAGGAGTCCCGGAACCACCATCAACTGGAATCTTTACACCTCTCTTGCCGGCCTTTGGGAAGATACCGTCATGGACAACATCAACGAGGAATACGACAGCTTCCTGCGCCATCTCCGCGATAGTGCTAAGGGAGCCGAGAGCTTGAAGACCACCAAGAGACGTCTGTCTCCGGAAACTCTCGAGCTGATACGCCAGCATGGAGCAGCACGAGCGTCAGGTAACTACCAACTGACGTCCGAGCTTGCGAGGCTATGCAGAGCGGCGATAAAGGAGGATCTTAAGAAGAGAAGGGCGGAAGTGTTGGCTGAAGCTGCAGAGGCAGGGTTAAGCATACGCAATGCCGTCTCCAACTTCAAGACTAAGATGGCCGCTCTCCGACGTCCTGACAGAACCGTCACCTCTTCCAGAAGGACCATGGAGAAGGTCATCCACGACTTCTACTCCGATCTCTTTGATAGCCACGTCCACCTGCCCATGCCCATTCGCATGGTGGATACGTCGTCCCCTCTATTCTCCCTCCCGAGATCGGACACGCCATCTCGTCGGTGAAGAAGCGTAGCACCCGGTCCCGAAAGGATCAGGCCGGAACACTTTAAGAACTTTCCGCCAACGCTCATCAACACCATGGCGCGGCTCTTCACGCATTACCTGTCGGAGTGCAAGGTTCCATCCCAGTGGAAGACCAGCAAGATCGTCTTGCTGCACAAGAAGGGAGACGTGCACGACATTTCAACTATCGCCTGCTGTCCGTAGTCTACAAGCTGTTCACTCGAGTGATCCTGAATAGGATCAGCAGAACGCTGGACGAAGGACAGCCATGCGAACAAACAGGATTCAGCGAGAGGGTTCAGCACGATCGACCACATACACACCATTACGAAGCTCATCGAAGAGTCGCGAGAGTACAAGCTGCCGCTGTGCCTTACGTTCATCGACCTGAAGAAGACATTCGACTCCGTCGAAACTGAAGCGGTCGTCCTGCTCACTCAGGGCGCTCCTACTCAGTACATCAAACTTCTTCGGCAGCCGTACAATTGATTCACGAAAAATTTCACCTTTCTACAACGACATCGTCATCGACGTGAAGAGAGGGGTTCGGCAGGGGGATACCATACCCCCGAAGCTCTTCAACGCCACCCTCGAAAATGTCATGCGAGAACCACAATAGAATGGGAAACATGGGAGTGAAGGTCGATGGCCGGCAACTACATCATCTTCGCTTCGCTGACGGCATCGTGCTCATAACACAGAGCATCAACCAGGCGGAGCGAAAGCTGGCCGACTTCGATCGTGCATGTGGAAACGTTGTACTGCAGCTGAATCTTAGGAAGACGATGTTCATGAGGAACGCACGAGTTTCTGACGCCCAACTCTGGCTCGCGAAGTGAACATGGCCAACGAGCTACATACTTCATCGTGAAAGGACTGAGTGGAAGGTTTGACGGCTTTTTGAATTTTTTAAAGGATTTAAGTATTCTGGCAGTGCCAGAGCTGAGCAGGAGAGAACGAGCTGCTTGGGGAGCTTTCATGAGCGTCGAAGAAGTCGTGAAGAAAACGAAGAACGTCCGACTCCGTGCCCACCTATTCGACTCCACTGTTCTTCCTGCCCTAACATACGCCTCAGAGACCTGGGCTATACGAAAGCAGGATGAACACGCGATCAGCGTCGCGCAGCGTGGAATCGAGAGGACGATGCTCGGAGTGACACGACTCACGCAAGTGAGAGAAGGCCTCCG
Organism: Heligmosomoides polygyrus bakeri; assembly: GCA_947359475.1. NCBI lineage: Eukaryota > Metazoa > Nematoda > Chromadorea > Rhabditida > Heligmosomidae > Heligmosomoides > Heligmosomoides polygyrus. Next base: position 97,904,088 of record OX375867.1, on the reverse strand, counting down.
GAGTTCCGAGCTTCGCCGACGTTCGAAGATCAGAGACGCTGTCGCCTGGGCCAAGTTGTCGAAAATTAGGTGGGCCGGCCACGTAATGCGCTTCGCAGACACCCGCTTTACGAGAGCCGTCACCGACTGGATTCTGCAAAATGTCAAAAGCTAGGATGGCCATCTACGGATTGGTAGGACTTCATCGTGAAAGGACTGAGTGGAAGGAATTTTGTTTTTGAATTTTTGAATTTTTTAAAGGAGTTAAGTATTCTGACATATTCTGACGACGCGACAGGGACGGATGGAGACGTTGCTGGTGCCCGCTGCAGCAACTGGATGATAAACGGAACAAAAACTTGTGCCGGTGATCCCAGTAGGGTTTGTAATATGTCTATCATGACGTGAAAATGGTACAGAAGTGCATGAAGACGGAAGATTTGCCAGAACGGGACCTTCGAAGCGGAAGAAATCTGCTAGTTGTACCTGAAATTTTTCTGTTTTTAAAGGAGAGAATCCTTGAGCCGCGGAGGAATTCGCTGTCGTTCAAGAGTCCTGGAACTCGTAACCTACAAAAGGAGAAGAAATTTACGAGTCTGAAGACCTAAGCACTCCAGCCTCTCGAAACCCTTTCCGTATACTGAAGGGCGTTTAATCGAAAAAGGTTATTCTACTAACAGAACGGTCAAATAGTACAGGCAGAGGGCCTTCCCTTGCTTGGAGGGTACAGGACACCACACTCTTATAGGCTGTTTTAGTGTGTTGAGGGCTGATCGTGAGAAACTGTCTCATATTGTATGCTCTGTTGCCCAAAATAAACTTTTATGTCTCAATTGTGCAATGCACCACTATTATAGACTGTGCGGAACCACTTCTGATGCTGTAGATGGATATTCATTTCCATTCTGAAGAAGGTATATAATCACTGAATACATGATATCTCTGGAGCTGCTTAGCACTATGTGGGCACTGGTTAAAAGATCCGACTCCACCGACATAAGTTCGGTCGAAAAAAATTTTTACGGAAACTTTGTCTAGGGGGGGGGGGGTTATTTGGGGTGCTGATCACGAATCTGACATCCGTTTTTCACGATTCGGTCGGAGACTGCCCATATCGTTAAGAAGGGTGGTCCAGGCAGGATCGTCGATTTCGCTGAAACTTCGACTAGGAGGGTTATTTGGGGTGCTAATCACGAACCTGACATACGCTTTTCACGATTCGGCTGCATAATATAGATACAGGAAGGCAGTGGATTACATTATTAAAGTTTCTGCCGATGACGGCCAGTAGAGGTATGGGTAAGTGGTCGGTTCATCCAGTTAGAAATCCGCGGTATTGCCGAGAAAAAAGAAAAGGAGTGACTGCTGTTTCGAGTCGTTCGTCGAATACGCTACAACTATGGCAATTCAAGCTCAGGAATCAAGAATGGTTGAGAAGTTTGGATGTCGGATGTCAGATTCGTTATCAGCACCACAAATAACCCCCCTAGGCGAAGTTTCAGCGAAATCCGTGACCTTGTCTGGACTACCCTTGTTAACGGTACGGGTGGTCTCCGACCGAATCGTGAAAAACGGATGTCAGATTCATGATCGGCACCCCAAATAATCCCCTAGACGAAGTTTCCGTTAAAAAAATATTTCGACCGAAGTCGTGTCGGTGGAGTCGGAACTTTTAACTAGTGCCCACTATATGTTCTCTTCGTAACGGTGATCACTTCCATCGTCACCCCATCGAACAGAAGAAGGGGAGTATCATCCTCCTACCAGGGCTAGCCCTTTTCTATTAAGTTACGTACTGTACCCGTGAAAGTGTGTGCAGAAAAAACACCACCTGCGCGTGACAGTACACCAAATCCCTTATCTTATCACGCGTGGGCGGTGCTGTTATTACTACTATTAATTCCAGCCTTGCGGGATGTTTCTTTTTGCTCTATGGTCAATTCTTAATGGGCAGATGGCTGGCTATGTTTCGGGTGGTATGAAGGTCTTAGCAACATTTTGTAAGCACTCATCCTTCATTCAAGAAATCACTCAAACTCAGAGGTAGTCCCAAAGACGTGAATACCAGTACATAGTGGAGGCAGGGCCTCCTTATTTCGAAGATCGGCTCGGCTTAGATTTGGTTCCTTGGGGTATCTGTAGGGTTTGAGGATCTCCGACAACTTCGGTATGGATTTTGTGTCTGTCAAGCGAGCAAACTTGGACTGGCTCCCACATATTCCTGGCTCGTTGTCTATTGCTCCGTAATTTTCTCAAAAATTGTTGGATTGTCGGCTTCTCTTTGGCCAACATTGGCGCAGGTCCTCATTCAGGCCTGCGTTTTGGCTCCGTCGCCATCTTTTGGCTCTTAAAGCGTTGAATTAACGTTTGAGTTTCTATTCCACAAAAAAAAATTTATTGTATAGTAACCCTTCCAGAAGACGAAATCGCGTTGCCTTTTCATCACTTCGACGGATTCCTGTAGATGGAGGTTCATTTAACCCGTTCGCGGCAATGTGTTTTTTCGCTTGCCCATCATGCCCGTCAATGTTTTTTTTTGGTAAATTTCGCGGTGAACAAAACTAAAGCAAAAAACTACACTGCCTAATATTTGGACAGTGTATAGTGTAAGAACAGGAAAGAACTGCTCAAGGAAAAACCACTATGCTTTTGTTTGACATTGTCTCGAGTTGGCCGATGCCTCAAATCTGCGTCGGACAGCATTCTTCGACATTGACGCGAAGGGGTTAAGGCCAATGTTATACTGTCACTCACCCCGAGCGAAGCCTAATGATAAGCTCCCATATCGATTCATGGCGTCGCACGATCGATATGGGACCGTATGCTCGTCTGCCCCGAGTCTCCCCGAATGAGGGGGGGGGGGATTAGGGCGTGATATGATATGTCGATATTGATTGATTTTCCCCCAACGGGGGAACACGAGTATACGGCCCATGGGAGCTCATCATTAGACTTCGCTCGGGGCGAGGGATGGTACATCGTAGGCCCAAGGGTAGGGACAGCGGTGGTTTTTCAAAGTGTTTGATAAACTTGCAACCGGAAAAAACCCGTCTGAGTTGTCCACCGTAGTTCCAGAGTGAAACTCAGGGAAATCGTTACCGAACCACACAGTTGCCTATTCCTCTGCTAATCGGCCGCTGCATCTAGTGATATTTGCGTGCTTGTCGGGCGCAAATAGGGTTGGGGGAGGGCTTCTGATGGTCAAAAAATCCCATGGAGCCCCCCACCCTCCCCTACCCTATTTGCGTCATTAATGTCCCTCATCCCTGGTTCCAGCGTATAGAGCCTATAATAAGGGCGCTTCATGGCTAATAAAGACCAGGTTTGAACCGCGCGGCTGTGGGCGTTGCGCGGACAACTCGGACGGTTTTTTTCCGGCTGTAAGTGTATCGGTGACTGTTTTTCAATTGTTAATTCGATTATACCAGGCTTTAGGTAAGTTGATTACGCCGAAGTGTAGGCCAGAGTAAAACTTTGTGCCCGTCCAAGTCGCTCCCTTTGCTTGCTATACAAAACCAAACTGATCTCTCAAAAAGATGATTTTATTTGGTCACACTGTGCTTGTGGTACACCTTTCTTGACAAAGAACTGAATGAATCTTTGGCTTCCCGTTCAGAAGCGTTCATAGTCAGATATCAGACTTCCTCGTTCATATGACGAGTTAAGGTCATCTTCTGACGGATTAGAATGTCTAATTACACACTTCTGCAATGTCGTATCAATAGCAAATGCTTTTTCCTCACTCCTCGAACTAAACAAATTACTTTCAGTTTTGCCAGCTATGGCTTTCCATGTGTATGAGTAAAAAATCTGTTTTCCTAGGGCGCTGAGGAGTGTAGTGTGTAAGGAAGAAGGTTCGTAATCTATGGGATGGATAAGGCAGATCGAATCCACCGTTACACACTTCGCGCGGGGGGGGGGGGGGTGTGGCTAATGTTGCAGCAGTGGTCCTGCGGTGATTCCCTAGACGTTAATCAGTGCGCCAATTTTCGCAATGTGCTTAATTGATGACGTAACATTATTATCCTCCCGGTGGTTTTGTACTTTATAGCCTTGTGCATATTATAAATGTTTCTGACAGTTTTAACAAACTAGATGGGAATACGCGTTAGTCTCTAGGAAATAGCCTTCGTTTCGAATTTTTTTAAACGTTTTCACATCATCATTTTACTTGCAGACTAAGTCAGTTACAAAAATTAAAAGAAAGAAGGCTCATAGTAGACTATCATAGCATGAACACTTTCGGGTCTATTATTCCAGTTAGACCTAGCACTGAATCTGGACTGCCTTCTATAGAGCCCACGTCCAAGAATATCGTTATCTTAGCGATGTTCTCAATGAAAGCCACATATCTGGGTAGACATAAAAGATACATACGCTGCTCAAATATTGAATAGCGTTACATGTGCGGTAACCGAGATCTGAAAGCATTCATGCCATGCAGCGCTAGTGTCAGGGTATCACAGGATTTTATAGTCAATCACCCGTTTCTCAGAAATGCACTGAGAGCTCTAGTGGCCTCATGGTATGAGAGTTCAGGGCTAAATTCTAAGGTGGGAGGAGAAAATGTCCAATCTGCCCATGTGGACTGCCTCGGTGCAAATTTAGAGCTGCTGTGCCACTCCTTGTCCTTCACCAACACTCACTGGTTTACACTACATTCCATCGTTCGACTCTCGATGAACCTTGGCATCTTTGATGTTGCAATAGACGAGTAGTTTGTTCAGCGTAGCCAGGATTGGTACGAACTCTTTATTGCGGCTTACGTTTCGGCGTGGTCGCCTTCTTCAGAGCCTGGAAAAGTCGAAGTCATCTGAGAAACTACCCTCCCAAATGCCATTTCATTCAGCAGGAACCCATGCAAAAGGCTAAGAGACTACGAAAACGATGCCGTGAGAGGTCGAGAAAAGGCTAACCTTAGATGTGGACAGAAGAGTCCACCGACGGTTTCGTAGTCTCTTAGCCTTTTGGGTTCCTGCTGAATGAAATGACATTTTGGAGGGTAGTTTCTCGGATGACTTCGACTTTTCCAGGCTCTGAAGAAGGCGACGACACCGAAACGTAAGCCGCACTAAAGAGTTCGTACCAATCTTGGCTACGCTGAAAACTACTCGTCTATTGCAACTTACTGATTTGGTTTAAAAAAAAACTTTTAAAACGAAAAGGTTTCAGCGTGGTTGCTTACCGACTATAAAAGCACTGGATGGCCCCTTTCCTAGATCTGCACCTTGGTATCCATAGACTAGGATTGCACAGCAGCCTCAGAAGGTGTGATTGTGATACTGCCTGTGTCCCACTAATGCACGTGGACGTAGAATTCTTCAAAATACCTGACAATATCACTTTCACTGATGGTGAGATCAACAACGGAGAACCGCCGCTACTCCACCCATCTGGAAATTGTGGCGGATCGCAACGGGAACTTAATTAAATGGCAAATGGAGATGGCGTAACCAAGCTGGTGCCAAGGTTTTTTGTTGGTGTTTGTAGATGCTGTTGCTTGCTTCTTTGTCTACAACAGACGATTTAGATAAAATTGTTATCTCACGGTGTAGTAATCACACTCTCGCTGCATTCTCATTCTGAATATGCAGACAGACGGCTTTTGTAGTTATCATTGTTTTTGTATTTTTTCGACTTTTCAGCATCACGCGATCCAGCGATCTCTGCCTGCATTCTGCGACTGTTTTCTCCAGTTCTTCATCGTGGATCTACAGGTGTGCTTTCTCTTGAGCTGCTTTGCGATTTTTTTCTTTTTCTTTTTTTGCTAGTAGTGCTCTGAGCACCATGTGTTTCTATTGTTATGTGCCGTTCAACCTTCCCGTATTTATTCATGGAGCACGTTCGCGATGGTATCAATGACATTTGCTCTGTATTCAATAAGTATACAATGACCGTGGGCTGATCCTATTCATGAAGGTCGATTACGATATGTATGAAGAGAACCATTTACGAGTTACTGTGGAGTTTTAAATAGCAAGCGGAATCTATCACTGCATGCAAGTACGAAAAACGTATGGCCAACTTACTCTAGACCTACATATGGCAAACGGAAAGCGGTGAAGGTCGGTGGGAAGCGGCTAAATTCATTTTTGGATACTACTCCACTCTCCAGTCACCATCGTTCGATGCCAAAAAGAGAAAACCGTTCAGCGCTCATTCTCAAGACGTTTTAATGTACTGCTGTTAAAAATATAGTTTTTTGGGCGTGGGTGGAGATTCACTGACTTTGAAAATTAAAATTTTGCTTCTTATTCCGATGATGAGGCTTATATTTACTTCTGAAATATTGTCCCCACCGTTCTCCTTTGAGCTCGCCCCGAAGCCGCTTGCTTAGCGCACTCAAGGTCACCAACTAAGGGCGTGTTCATACTTCGCGATCGCAGCGACAAGAGCGACGAGAGCGCAGCGCGCGGCAGTATGAACAGGCGACAGCAGCGACTAGAGCGACAAAAGCGACTGGAGCGACAGCGCGGGCGCTCGAGTATGAACACTTTTCGACGTCGCGCGATCGATTTGCATGTTTTGCACGGGGGACAAGTCGCTCTTGTCGCGAATTAAGAACACACCCTAAAGCCGCATGCACACTCGGCAGCAGCGGCAGCGGCAGCCGTGATTAAGCATAGGGGCATCGATTTGGCGGGAATCAATGCCCCTATGCTTAATCACGGCTGCCGCTGCCGAGTGTGCATGCGGCTTAAGGGTTCTACTCTGAAGTTTCTCGAAAATTTTCCGTCTGTTGCTCTTGCATGACGTCTGAGTCGAAGCTACCTAGCTACAATAACTTAGCGGCTCTTATTCCCTGGGTCACACGACGTTACACCATTCGGCAGTATTTGAGAGGACTTTTTGTATGAAAACGTCGCCGTCTCCGATGGTTCCTCGTTTATGGAGCACACGCTAGCGAACCAAAAAAATGCTCCAATGGTGATAATGTGCCGCAGTATTGCTGAAGCTGACCGAAACATCGCGTGAGAGGTTCAAGTCAGCCTGTAGTTTCACCTCATTCCCAACAGTGGTTTACTGAAGGGTCATTCACTTCGGAATCTAGATGCAGGCAGTATTTCGTTTATTTAATAGGTGAGCTCTCCTTCCTCCGATTTACTAAGACGACTTCATCTAATTCATGCGCGGAGGCGCCGGCAGTCGCGTGTACCTACCTCAGAATCTTGATTCTGACTTCCCCTCTCTTTGCACTCGACTCGCTTCGCCCGTCATTATACCCGAAATGTGCTCAAGAGTGCGCCCGAAGTAACGCTGGGTCGTCCCATTCAGGTTCGCGCCCATCCGGAGAGCCATCGCTCCGGAGTATATGAACTGGCATCATACGCCCTGAAGCGCATGAACCACTGATTGCTTCGCCAGCTGACCGTTGCACGTCGTTACTGGGAAACTGATATGAGCACTTGGCAACATTTTTCACGAACCGTTGGTCCGATTCTTTGGACAACCAACGCACAGTTGCACCCAGGTGCTGGTAATGTACCAGCATTAATTTTGCAAGTTCCTTCAGATCAACAACCATAAAGCCAGAGAAATCTGGCCTACTGACGCAAAAGACATTGCTACCGCAGCGGTATCTCATAAAGGAATACATCTCCATATCCAATTGAACGTCGCAAAATGTGATGAATTTCGGTGGAAGTGGACATTATGATCTTTTCACTGCAGTTCACCTGGCTCATTGATGTGCGTTCTCAGACAGATCATCTTCTTAATCAGGCGATTATCAGGGTCTGACAGTGTTTCTCCATATCTAACAAGACATTAGATATGGAGAAACACTGTCAGAGAGCACGACCCTTTCGCATACTATAGTGAGCAGTCGCAGATAACACCTTCGACGAGTTACTGTGACACCAGGAGGATTCTTTTCTCGAAAGCGAACTTATAATTTGGTTTTTTAAGCGTCTAGCCTTCCTTTCGACTGAGGACGGACTATTGCTTGGTGTACTACGGACCGAATCGAATAATTTCGAAAGAATATTCGAATAAATTCGATTATTCGAACATACATTATTCGGATATTCAATGAGGCTCAAAATTCGAATGTATTCGTTATTCGAATATTCGGTTTTTCATGAAACTGAATATATTCGATTATTCATTTATTCGAAAAAATTTTGGAAAGACACAAGTGTAACCCCTAGGTCACTATTATACTTCGGATATTCGAATTTATTCGAATATTCATTATTCTAATATTCGATGAGGCCCAAAATTCGAATATATTCATTATTCGATTTTTTCGACGAGGTCCAAAGTTCAAATATATTCATTATTCGAATATTCGGCATTTTATGAAGCCGAATATATTCGATTATTCGTTTATTCGAAAAAATTTCAGATGACACAACTATAGTGCTTGGTCATTGGTTGGCCAACACTGCATGACTGAGTCTATCTCTCCAGTCAGCATTTCTGATGTAATGTTATGAGCAGCAGTCGAATCTTCAGAAGGAGATTTTACGACTCCCTTTAACTCTTGTCATTGAGCAACAGTGCATTATGAACGCTCGTCTAGGCATGTATCTATCATACTCATTCTATACGAAGTGTTCAAACAGGGTCGATATTCCTAAGGAACGAGCAGGCCACATTTCGTACAGTTTGGCGAAAATTTGTACCCTTATAATGTACCTATTACATCCGTTATGGCCAGAATACTGGCACGTGCGCAGATATCACTTTCGGCACGTAGTAAGTGACGCTGGCCTTTGATCCAATTATGGGGCATTAGCGCCTGGCTCTCCGTCTTATAGCGTCAGGAACTCCACGTCGCTACGCACGTTTTTACCTGCAGATGTTCGCAATGCCCCTCTGAACATCCATACTATAGCACCCTCTCAGCATGTATTGCGCAATGGTGGGTTTATAGTTGGACCGCTACTCAAGACGTCAAAGTTTTAAAATCACGTGGTCTCAGAGGCGCATCGGATCCATGATAAAGGGCCGATATTCGCCTCTATTAGTTTACTGACGCTATCCAAATTTTAACCCCTTGCTCTGAATTCATTGTACATGTAAGGATGGCAGAAACTTGGGACGTCGGGCCCTGAAAAAAAGATCTACCTAAAAATTACGTCTGATCGAGCGCATACTATTGCAGGCCAACAACGTTGAGTTTTTGACAAAAGGGGAAACCTTTAAATCTGTTAAATCGGTGTGACTAATAAGAAATATATTGTTAAATGTGAAAGTACCTGAAAATCACAGGAATCACAGTAACTAAAAAACTGCAGCTTCTAAAGCAGCACTGAATGTGATTCTCAATTTACCAAACTTTCAAAAGCTCTTAAATGTACTCAACCGACGACTATCGACACAATTGGCTTCGTGTTTCGAATTCAGTTTTGCCTTCTATATGCGCTGTCTTGCTATATCTACAACGATTTAGCAGTTTTGAAGGTTTCTTCTCCATGAAAACTCGACATTGTGAGCTTTTTAATAGATTTAGGAGATTTTTAGTCAATTGTCGATCAAACTGAACTTCTTCATGCGCGTTCAGTGTAGAGAACAAGGTGACTGTTAGTATTTTTGCGCCCCAAGAAACATTTTAACCATTTTTCCGACACAGTTTCCCAGCTGGAGGAATTTCTCTACTTAGAGGATAATGATAAAGGACGGCGTTACTCAATCCCTTTTGGGATGCGCCAGAGCATTCTACTTCTACGGGATGTCGTGGAGGCGACATGAATGAATGTGTATTTGGCCATACAACAACTTGCGGTGGCCAGCCGATGAACAAGTCAGCGCTTTATCCTTCCCAGATGAGTCTGGTACCAATTCACCGACCCCGGAGGGATGGAAGGCTTGGTTAGCCTGGGCGGGAAATCTGAACCAGGAACCTGGTATCGGGTGCACGCGACAGTCGGCGCCTTCTCCGACTGCGCTACACGCGCCCTCGTTTACTTATGCCATTATAAAAATAGATCGACCTCTGCGAAATCAGTAAGGCAATTTATCAGCACAGGCTGAATTCAGCTTGTTATAGCTTGTTTAAGCGTTGTTTAAACGGGTTTAAATTCCCCCATCAATAGTATGCTTCTCAAAGGTTACTAAACCTCAGTTTTAAGGAGTCACGAAGGGCTCGCTCTCTGTTTTTAGACTGCGCGCAACAGTCTAATCGACTCGTTCTGGCTAGTATATTAATCGCTTTAAGCGTTTGCTTGTCGGCCAGAAACTGAGGACAGCCCTTTCGCGATCCTTCAACCTCCGTTGTTCAGCGATAGCCCTCCTCAAGAGAAAACTGCAACCTTTGTTTTATAGGTAGAGTTATTCTGTAGTTGTCATTTCTTCGCGGAATCCGAAATTTTCAAGCTCGAGATCCTCGCTGCTTCGGAGACGTCTGGAAAATCGTTCTTAGGCTTCATAGCTTTGGTGTGGTGTGATTTCGACGTAAGGGACTTTGTCTGATGTCTGTCTGAACTTAAGTAGTAGAATTTCCAGGAGAGGATCGCTAGTGTTCACAACCTTGTAGTGAACGAGGAACTGATAAGGAAGGACTACGTCAGAGAGTTTTAGTGCTTTTCCTTCAAGCGCGACGGCTCTATGACAAGTGTAGGATCCCAGTTTTCTGAAACATCAAGTTTTCGCTGAATATCCTGGATGGTATTCTCGTACAGTTTGTTAGAGTACGACTTGAAGACTTTATTGAGCTTACATTCCGGCAGACGTGAACAAATACGATAGCAGTGCTGCAGTTGGTAGTCTTGTGCTTTGCTTTGTTCTGGGTTCTCATGACTTTACTCATAAATTTCTCGTTAGGTCGTTCAGTTTCAGAAGACCCACATATACGATACTATAGCTCCAGTTCGTTTTGTCTTATTTAAGTTCTAACCAAAAAATGCCTTCCGCCATGTACTTCAAATATTGGCATATAGCTCATCCTAGAGCATAAAATGCTGATTACAAGCATGAAAGTCAAACTTACCAGACGCATCTCCAGCGCAAGCTGGTTCAACTTGCCGGTCGCCGGGTGGAGTTGAAGCAGCGTATCGTAATCAGTTCAGCTAAGCCGGCCACATAGAGATCAGCGGTGGTGCAGTGGTAGTGTTCTTCACAGAAGTGAGGTTGAGGGTTCGACTCCCTTCCGCATTGGTTTTCTCGCTAGATGTGTTGATAAGGCCCTTTCCTGTCCAACAATTGCATGATTATAACCCTTATTTTTTGTCCGCTCCTTGAAGCGGAAAGGAAGCAAATTTTGTCCCCATCGTACAGAAGAGAAGAAATGGATGTCAAGTTCGCGATCATCATCCCAAATAGGCCCGTACAAAAATATCGGGCGAGATTGGTACTTACCTCTTCATCCTTACCTATCCATGCCTATCATAGCCCACCGTAATTGGCTGAAGTTGAGAAACCTATGTCAGACTCATGGCGAACACTACAAATAATGCCATTAGCTGAAGTTTGAGCGAAATTTTCCGTTCGACCTCGGGAGTTGTACGGTATAATGGTGGTGCACATGCACTTTGGTCTTTGAACAGCTGACCTGTTATGTGATGGAAGGGTGCCGTAGGTAGTAAACCTTGAAGGGAGTCGGAAACCTACTTTATAAGCATTCTTTTTTTTCAACTTACAGAAGAACGCAACGCAAAAAAATGTGTAAAGCAAATATCCTGCTTATAGGCCGAACACTTATGCTTCCTCTTTATTGGCAGTGACAAAAGAAAATCGAACGCCCAACACATTTAAGTGATTCGACCTGAAACGATCCCCTTGATATTGTCTATCCACTTGTGAACCTCGCCGCAAGGCAAGGTTTACGGATAAAACGAGGGTGGAGAGAAAAGAGGGGCCTTTTTGCCCCAGCTTTGTCTGTAAGCGTTACTCGTAATGCCTATCGTTAGCTTGATATCGACCTCGAAAAAGAATCAGCCCATCCTATTGGCGGTCTTTCCACTTGCCTCTTCTTGTTCCTTGGAACTCATTCGGTCTCTCGTAGACTGCATTAGTTGAATTTTCCTCGAAGTAGGTGAGCAATCTAACGATGTTTCCACCTCCTCGTGCACTGCAGCAGGCTCACCAGGCGCGACTTCCTCTTACTGTTAGGTATGAGTTTCGTAACCGAAGCTAACATTGCTGGCGCAGGATAGTCTCCAGATGACATCTGTTCAACGCACGATGAGTCAGCCGCATCGAAGAAGCTATTGTCTTCTTGTCAGGATGGTTAGGATTTCTTGTAGTGTACGACTCGAATTGAGAGCTGCCCATGCTGAGCGCTTCGTGCGAGGTATTTCGGAAGCCAGAACGTTCATTATGTTTAACTGTCTTTGAAGGTAGACGTAGAAATCTACTAGCTGTTGAATGGTTCCTTATGACTTTACTGTTCCTGTTCCTCACTTAGGAAGACACGGTACCGATTCATAAGAAAGGTTTCGCTTCTTCGACGTAAGACTCGGTTGGAAGCCGAAGTCCGAATTCTTTTAGAATGTTAACGTGCCGATGTATAGGAAGTACATGAAGTAGTTCAGCAGCACCGACTCGTGCATAGCCATCACATTCGGATTCCTTACATCTGCCGTTGAATAGCTTCACGACCTAAGAAGAGTTCCCATTATGTACCTTCGTGTAGACACCATGAACTACTCAAAAAGGACAACTTTGATTTCCTTCGAGTTTCAATGTATAGTTGTGTTACTTAGTTTCTGCCAAAGCCTTAATTGGTTCCAAAATGTGTACAACGCATTCGAAATAAGTGAATGGGTCTTAAGTCGCTGTGAAAGGGCCATCTCTCTACGTAGATTAGCGACTTTTCTGTTCCCTTTGAGGTTGTCAGCGTCTGCATCCATAATCACATAAAAATATTTGTAGTCAAAGAGTTTATTCTAATCAAGGATGAGCTAAATTCTAAACGGGTAGCGCCAATCACCAATTGTTTTTCTTCTCTGACTTAGGACGTGTTTTACTATATTTTACGCTGTACGACGAAAACCGCCTAAGGTACTGTGGCTGAATCCACTAGCATCGGATGCTGTTTCTAGAAGTTAACTTACCGTAGCACTGGCAGTTCACCAGATCAAATAGGACGTGAAGCCTGGTATACGAATCATTTGGCTGAGTTGCGTAGCTGAATCTGAATAGGAACGTCCTATGGAGCAGAATAATCCTGCTTATTTAGGTCAGAATCCATCACGGCTAAAAGCATACACCACTTAATTCATTGTTATTTGCCTGAATCTCGCTGACCAGAAAATTGAAGCCAAGAAATGGAATGTGTGTATTTTAGTCCAGTACATCTTATTTCACGTGGCGTGAGACTCCGACTGTCGCGTGCGCCATTGATCGAGGTTATCGGTTCAGGTTCCGTGTAGGTCAGCCAAGCCTTGCAATCCTCCTGAGTCGACTATATACGGCACCAGAGCTGACTGGAAAGGATGAAACTTGTCCAATAGCTGGCTACTGTAGGTCACTGTATAGTCCAAATACGCATTCAAACTCCCTTCACAACAACCAGCATAAGTAAAATGCATTGTACACCGGCGAAAGGATTGACTAGCGCCGACCGTCATCCTTTATACTTTGTGGAGTCTTAGGGGTGTATTGCTCTAGATCACGCAGGGGACAAGAAACAATGCATAGAAATAACTCGAAGTCTTCTTTCTTCGGACGGAGTTAACGCGTTTAATGTGTGATGCACAAGTCCCCATTGTGTCAGCTTAGGTGAGGTAATCCCTCAAACACCTAATACGACTTCAGACTTGGATTAATGACATGTGCCTCTGTTTGTGTTCTACCTCCATACAAGTGCAAAAGGGGACTAACAGGTTTTCAGGTGCAGATAGACTTGAGTAACCAAAACATACAATATAATACAATACAATACAATTTTACCTTAGATGGTTTCTGTAAAAGCTATCCTAGTTCGTGTTTTATCCCGCATCGATATCACTCATGGCTCACTCTAGGCATTAGCATATATAAAGCATAAAGGTTAAGACAGCAGTGAGAATGAATGTCGTCAAACTATAACTCCATTATTGATATTGGGAATAGGTTCGTCTCTTAATCGCGACTGAGAGATCTTGAATTGAAGTGTTATCCTCGTGCATGTATGAAATATCATTGTGCCTTATCGACAAGGGTCATTTCCCATAAGGAATGGATTACGAGTATACATTGGATCCGATCGATAATCTTCGGATAATTGGATGAATCCGATACCGCTGTTGATCCCGGATTTTTGGATGAATCGGATAACGGCGATTTTGTGAACCCTGGTTTTTTGGATGGTTCGGATCGGGTTATCCGAATCGGATATCCGAAAATGATTCATTTAACTGCATTGAATTCGACCGAATCCCACCATATCTTCGGATAATTGGATGATTCTGATAACGCTATTTTGACGGATCCCGGAATTTTGGGTGATTCGGATAACGGCAATTTCGGGGGAACCGGATTTTTGAATGATTCGGATACGGGCAATCTCGCAGACCTCGGATTCTTGACTGATTCGGATCGGGTTACTCGAATCGGATATCCGAAAATGATTCAATCGGATCCAATGTATAATTACTAGGAAACCCACCAGAAGTGTGGCACACAAATCCAACGTCTTCTTAATATGTAGTGGATTGATTTCAGTGTTCCTAAAGTTCTTCATAGAAAGTTTCCTGCGGAATCTCAGATTTCAGTAGTCGAAATCAAAATTACGAAAAAACATATGTCTATGTTATGTGTCCTTCGTTTTTGTGGAATGTTTTCGAAGGCGTGGAGAAGACTTTGGTGATAGGTCGCGGAAGCATGGTTAACAGAGCCGCACTAGCTCACTGCACCCATGTTTATCCAAAATGAGTTTTTAGCTGAGTTTATGCTTGGCTCAGTTCTATGGGAGCGGACATGTATTTCTTATATGGATTGCTTTGAAATTTTATTACCGGTTCAGGAGCCATGAATTCAACCTAAAACATTTCCACGCCCTATTGGATTGGCCCAGGCAAGTGTTGTTGCTATGGTATACTCACCGTACAGATTGATTCTATCAAGATCTACAGCTTCACCGGTTCCATGCTGATATCAGCGGCCGGCATCCCGATATACGGGTGAGAGCTAATGGGTCCCACGAGGTGTGGACGTTGCGTTTGATCAAACGGCGCCGGTGGTGTAAAGGCGTAGAGCTTTCCCGCCCGGTCAGAGGGAGGTGTGGGTTCGAGTCCCGCCTGGCGCTAGAAGTTTTGATCGCAACAAAACATCGTTGTAATCACCGTACAGAGTTATTAGTGGCCTTGATGGAATACTGCTCCATGCGCGTACAAAGAACTCAGATGTGGCCCATCTGAAGCCCCTGTGTCTAAATTAGCCGTTTTCTTGCTTTGTCTGGCACAGAACAAAACCCAAGAACTTCTCGCACATGCACGGGTCAACATGCTATCATCTAGTGAACGGGTTGAAAAAGCACCGTGAACACTACATGAAGATCTATCAGGGTTCTCTGATGGGTATAACTTTTATAGTGGTAAAGGATCTGCTGTTGGTAGAATACTATTCCTTGTTGCAATTGCAAAAAACGTTCTCTATGATCTCTCAAAGATCATGTACACTTACTACACAGGTTGGAATGTCTTTTACTCAGTTTTACTTGCTAGAAGGTCCTTCAACACCATTCATTCTAGAAGACTAGTTTTGATGACAGATTGAGGTGCTAGTCTCGAATATGTAATCTTTCATTGATTTCGCCTTCTTTCAGTACAGTTCCAGAATCTGCAACATACATACCCACACACATAACTAGTAGTTTACTCCTATAGGTAACTGCTAGTTTATTACGCCTAAAATTAAAGCCCTTCTCAGCTGCTTGATCACTATTTCCATTCGGTTTGCATTTGCACTTCCTCTCACACTACCATTTCTTGGTGCCATATGTTTGATTCAGCTGTTAGCGTTCCGCCTCAGTCACAGACCACAGTATTATGTCAGCGAGAATGGATCAGAAGCGGTCGGATCAGAGGCTTCTAAGCAGCTATTGTGAAGCTAAGGTATGCGGTGCACATCACATAATGCTAACGGACGCCAGGCTGCTTTAGTTCACCATTCTGATAGGGCAGCCCTTCCGGAGCTGGAAATAGTAAAGTTTTCGCCGAAAATATTGCCTCTTCTACGGACCGAGTCGAAGACAAGGCGCAGACCTAGGTGTTGACTACCGTTCCTATTTACCAGCTTGTCCTAGTCCTTCATTCGTGTCACAACTATGGAAACGCTAAAAAAGGTATAAGACGCAGAGTGAATTAGCTGCGAATACCTCCATTTGAGGAAGACTTGCCCAGCTAATAACATTTTAATTCAGTGTTGCTTTTTCGCTTTTGTAGTCTTCATTGGTAATATGAACTATAGAGGATAAATGGTGAAAGTCCGCTTTAGTCAACCCTTTGCCGGATGCGCCACGTATTTGGCTTTTACTGGATATTGTAAGTGAGTTGGGAAGCAAATCCTGTATAATCGCATTGCATTTGCAGTGACGAGTCAATGGATAAGTTAGTATTTCTTCCTTCCGAGACAGATCTGGTCCCAAATCTTGACCCACTCCGTAGGGATTGTAGGCCTGGTTGCTCTGGGTGGGATCCGAATCGATGATCGATCCGCAGAGCACAAAAGCTCAGGCCTCCTACTGCATTACCCCTCCGAAGCGTAACAGTAACCACAGCAAACTAATCGGTGATATAAAGCCGGTGAACGGGAACTTATCGAATCGTCTCCTTTGTGGGGTTTCGCTCGTCTAGAACTGTATTGTGCTGTATATTCAAAATCTAAGACATACCTCTAGGGATCCGTTATCGTCAGCGCGGTTCCACTGAACCACGTTTCTGTTCCTGAATATATTTCGCCTACATCGCTACATGGATGTTCCCGAGCAGACTTCTGTTAGTCGAAAGCTCTGAAAAACAGATGATAAAACAAAGAAAAATAAAATAAAATGATGACTTTGATAGCGTTTGTAATGTGCAGCCCCTGTAAAGGAGTGTGAAGAGATGGTGATCCTATAGCCTTTTTGTTGCCGCTACAAGCCGCACAGTCATTTCTAACTCAATGACCCGGTTCAACGACGTCTATTAGAATCTTCGCACCGGGTATAGTTCAAGGTTTGGGGAAATGCTTGCGGTTTGTTTGAATTCCTTAAGTGATGTGGAGGTTAGCCTGTACGCTACTTACAAGTGCTGTTGCAGTAACCAGGCTCCAGAGGACAAAGTACAGGTGAAGGTCAAAAAGGATAAAGAATGGCGTTACTCGTTCCCTTTTGGGATGCGCCACACATTCTGCTTTTGCGAGATGTCGCTACTTGAACGCGTATTTGGACTATACAATAGCTTGCGGTGGCCTTCAGATCGACAAGACAGTTTTTTATTCTTCACGGAGAAGTCTGAAACCAATTCAGCTATCCATGAGGCATGAAGGACTTGATTGGCTTGGGCGCTGTATCTGACCCAGGAACCCGAGATCGTGTCAATCGGTACCTCATTCGACTGCGCTAACCTGCACCTAAGGTATAGCTATAGGTGTTAATCAATAAATCTGTCTGATGAGCTGCGTATTCTACTCTACGAGATGTCGTGGAAGCAATTTGAACATGTTCCATGCCTCCCAGATAAGTCTGGCACCAACCCACTCGAAAAGATGAATGGTTTCGTTGGCCGGGGTAGGAATCGGACTCTGAGTCGATTCGAGGTATGCGCGAAATCCGGGTTCTCCCGCTGCCTAGTCGTGTGCAGACTTCAAAAAGTTATTATAGAAATATAGAATGGACGACGCAGATGTAGTTGAACAGTTTCGAGTTGTAGTATACCAAGGGGAATTCGGTATCAGTGCACAAGGCCATGTAGAGGCGTAAATCCTATAGAGATTAGAAAACTTGTTGGCGAAGAATGCATTACTGGCATTCATTGGATGGGAGGAAAAGCATTAAGCTAATCTTCACGAAGAGGCACCAGATGATATAGTAACAGTGATGACGATGAAGAGATTCTAAATCGACGTCATATGAACTTCTGGACTTGTTGGACATTACTGTGCGGATTGGTTAAGGGTCAGAGAAGACTGTCAACTTTCTGATGACAGTAAGCAGAATTACACTACTGAGGTAAGCCCCAGGTAAACGGAGAACGTGGAGAGCTCAATCGTCAAAAACTGCTCACGATAGTAGTCGAGGATAACTGGAGGCTGCGAACTTGACTGCCATGCGCCTGACTGAAGAGTGGGTCATCAAACTCATGTGCCGACCATGGACGGTATCGGACGATGTGGTGGTAGCAGTTCTGGTAGCTCATCGTGGTGAGCGTGAGCGGCTAGCAGCGCGCATCGTGCTGATGGTGCGGGCATCTGCACGCTCCGCCCCCACCGGCGCGTTATTACAATCTTGAGGACACGCTGAGCCGGCCGTGCTGATGTTTCTCACCATGAGCATCGTCGTCGACACGCATGGCACCACAGAGTTCAACGTGGCCATCATGGAGCACCGAAGTCGCGTTCATAAATCAGTTGTGTCGCACGTTCCGAGTTCTTTGCGGTGACATGCCGTACGCTCGCGCGTGATCAGTCGTGCATCGTTAGGCTTTATGTACTCTCTCACGTCGGCGTACGCGGTTTCTTTTTCGACATCGTCGCATTTGGACTGGTTGCGGCTACCTCTGTAGTAATTGAGGTATTTTTGCCGATTTTCTGTGAATTTTTCCCTCCGGCGGGTCAAAATTTTCTCGGAGGTATTTCCCAAAATTTTCACAAAAATTCTCGATTTTTTCCAACGGAATTGTTACGCTATTCTGTCTTCTCGTTCACTGTATTCAGAAACCCCGCCCACTCCATGATCTACGTGACTTTTGTTGCATTCCATCCCCTTGAGTGCAAAGGGCAAGCGCACGCCTTATGGAGCACGAAGAACGACAATTTTCAACCAACCTCCTTGGTATGGCCACATCTTCAACCTCACGTCTCTACTTCCCCAACTTCTGACCCTATGATCTACTTCCTTGTGTTCAGGTGTTTTTTCTGATGCGGTACTGGTTTACCCCGAGAGCGTGGCGGTCGTGCGTCGCGCTATTGCCGTGACAATGTACCGTACCCAATGAGAAGGCGGAGCTGTGCTTCCTATAGCACGAGCTCGGCAGCCATGCTGACTCCGTTGCAATGACCACCGCGGCGGCGTTTCGCCGACAGATGCGTCTATGCTCTCCGTGATTCATGTGCTATCTACGCGTGAACGCTGTCTGCGTTTCGCGCATCGAAACAATGACTAGGTGTTCCTCTCGGCCCTACTAGAAAGGTTCGGCATGCTTTTCTTAGCGTTCGGATCAACTTGGTGGTCACTATGTTGGTCAGTTTTGATCTTTGGAACTTCGACATGATCTCAAGTCGGACTTTCACGACAAGGTCTGTTTCGTCAAAGTTAGCTATTTTCATCGTGGTTTTCTATAAATAATGCGGTGCGCGTGCCGGGAAAGGCCGAACACGCGTGTTATTGTTTCTTCAGTTTGCTGCATGCTTCTTCTTCGTCGTGCTTATGAAGTGCCCAGTTCCGATGTTGACAGTTCAGCTTCCTTGTAAACACAAAGTTTTTTCATTTTAATCGATTTTTATTTTATTTTTCTTCTTCGTTTGTTCACTGTCATTTGGCTAATTATGAAAGGTCTTAACCTTTCGTTTCTCTGTGGGAAAGGGTTAGCTACGTAGAGTTGAGGTTGTTTTCAACAATTCAAGATTTTTCATGTTATTTTTCGGCTCTAACACGATCACGGAGGTGCATACTAAACCATTGTGTTCGTCGGGAACACTACGTTTTTTATGCGCCAACAGGATTTGTGGAGTCAAGGCTTTGTTACCTTGTACAATTTTCCGTTTCAACGACTCACTTTGCTGTACTTCGTGTAACCGGTGGATGATCTCTTTCACCGTTTGTTGTTATTGTCCTTAAAGGGTAGCACAACACGCTCGGAAAGAGACTCGACAGGCCTCCTTCTTAGAGCACTCCAAAGTTCAATTGAAATGAATACGTTATTCCTCCACGTATCGATTTTGTGGTTTTTTCCTCCTGTTGATGCATACATGGTTCGTGCCGTCTTCGCCTCACTTTGATGTTGTTTTGTGTTTCAGCGCATCGCGTAGAAGATAAGAAAGTAGCATAAGGCGGACGGTCAAGCTGCATGACAGCATTGCGCGTCTCGTCTTGAGTGATTCTGCTACGACAGCAAACGTTGAATAGTTAACCGACCCAAGTAGCTGCGGAAGCACTCGGGAAGCGTGCGCACGCCCGCCAATCCACGGCTCACTCGACGCCATGGACGAGCCAGCGTGCAAGAAATTAAAAGTCGATTCCGGTGAGGTTTAGTTGGTTTGGAATTCATTTCTCGAGTGAGCTCAGTTCAACTCGGAATTGCAGTGCCTTGCTCAGATTTCGAGTCTGGCGATGGCCTGGATGGACTTAGCGAACTTGAGAAGCTAGAACCATTACCCCAACCAGGCCATATTGGTGGCGATATTCCAGTGAGTTGTTCGTGTCGTTTTGATTCTCGTTCATTTTTGAGTGGCTTTGGGAGGTGTTTTGACGTTCTTTACCATATGGTTTTTCTTATCCTTAGAAGCTGAAAAAACAGGTATGACACGTGGTTTTCATGGTTTACAAGGCAGTTTTGTGCTGCATATAGGTCCTTGATAATTGTTGCGAACAAAAATCGTATTCAGTTGCTTTTTGCCTTTGTCCGAAGTTGACAGTAATTCCGTTTCGGCTACTTTTTCGGAATTTTCCGTCAGTCAAGTGGTTTTGGGTGCAAACCGTTTGTTTGGCCGTTTTTGCTGCTTGCTTATACATTGGTATTGTCTTCTTATCTATTCCTTTCTCTTTAGACGACATCTCAATCGTCTATGCCTGCACCTATGGCTCCGGCCGGATATGGTCAGGCCGGCGGACAAGGACAAGGTGGACAACAATCACAGGGCGGCGGTCAACAGCAATCTGTTTTGCAAGTAAGTGCTGCTTCCCAAGTTGAACCTTTTTTGTTTTGCTTTACTCGGATATTGGATTAACTATGGTCAGGAATGAGTTCGCTGACAAAAAGCACTTGGGAAAGAGTGCTCCTTCTGGAGTCGCTTCCATGTTACTTCCTTGTGGCTTTGATGTAAAACGCATTGGCCCTGGTTTCGAAGGTGGTCAAAAGATGAGTGAGTGACCCCTTTGGTAGCCATGTGGAGTGTTGCTTAGGGAGGAACATGTCTTGAGGTTCATTGTACCGTGACGTTTGAGTAGTGCTGGGCAGTAGCTGTTCTTCGATTGAGGGAAATGGCTGCCTTCTTTTTTGAAAGCCTTCTGCTACTGTTCGGTGCCAAGGTTGATAAGGTGAGCCCGTCTACACAGGAGGTCCCCGTATGGTTTAGAGCGTTAGAAGAGCTTTTACGGACAGAAATGTGCCTAGAATCTCTCTTGCAAGAGCTTGACACAATTCACGGAAGTATTAAATCGTGAAGGAGCCTATTGAACATTTCTAGGTGAACAGCTTTTCAGTGCATTCTGCCGTCTGATCAGAATTCTTCAGGAAAAAGTTTTATGTTAAACTCTCCGAGACCTTCAAATTTAATGCACTTCTATTTAAACACCATTCACTGAGAAGCTGGTAGTGCTCGTAAGCCTTCACTATCTGAGCAAGGACAACATATCCAACACGCATATCCTGTGTTCGTGGTGAGGTATCTGATGCATCCTCCTCGCAATAGTCTCTTCTGCTTCAACTGCATTCACTGATTCACTGATGAGGGCATCATCAATTTTTCTGATAATCTCGTTTTCAGGAGCTTTTGATGACCCAAACGCAAGGTCCAGCGGCGAACAACTCGCCAAGGCCTGCGTTCAATGCGGCACCTACCGCGAACAACTTCAATACGAGGTACATTTCTGTTGAGGTCCTCACCATAGCACTCACCCCGAAGTAAAGTTTTTCTAGGAGTCCTATGACCGGGGCGACGATGATGTCGCCTCCAAACGCCAATATGGCGGCAGCGGGGCGAGGGGCGGGCGGCCCCGGACCCTCACCTGGAGGACCACCAGGTGGCCCGCCTGGAGGTCCGATGCGAGCACCAGGTATTGTAGTGTCCTTTCGAAACTATTCCAATCCATTGTTCACCGCTTACTGATCCGTTTTTGCAGGACAAGGGCCTCCTGTGATGTACGACGGTATGCAAATGCCACAACAACCACCACAATATGGCCAACAAATGATGACGGGTGGTCCTCAGGGCCAGATGCGTGGTTATCCTGGACAGTACGCACCTCAAGGGGCGCCAAATCAAGTACGTTCCAGTTTCCTATAGAAAATCTTCAGAGTTTTGATTATCTGCGACATCAGATACCCTACCCTGGACAAGGACGAGGTCAAGCTATGCCTAGAGGCGGTATGATGAATGGAGCACATATGCAGCGGCCACCACAAATGGCACCTCCTGGACGACCTGGTAATATTTTGCGGAATCTTCGATTAGCAGATGTTTCCGCAGGTTCCTTTTTCGTTGCCTGAATCTGTGAGTATTTAGGTATGCCACAGATGATGCCTGGCATGATGCGACATCCAGGCATGATGGAGCAACCGTTCAACCCAAACGCACCGTTCCAAGGTCAACGGCCTGAGCAGTTCATGGGTGGTCCTCCTCCGCAGGGCTTTATGAACCGACCCTATCCCGGGATGATGCCTGGACATCCTGGTCCTCCACAAGGGCCTCCGGTGAGTAATTCCGCTCCTACTCATGAGAGACTTCG
The DNA here is from genome assembly GCA_947359475.1 of Heligmosomoides polygyrus bakeri. Taxonomy (NCBI): domain Eukaryota; kingdom Metazoa; phylum Nematoda; class Chromadorea; order Rhabditida; family Heligmosomidae; genus Heligmosomoides; species Heligmosomoides polygyrus. Next base: position 97,881,377 of record OX375867.1, on the reverse strand, counting down.
CTCTTATCGTTAACGAATCACGGGGCGTTTAGATGATAATGATGGACCCGTCTCAATCGAACGGTCCCCATCAGATGGGCAATCGGCCACCCGGAGGAGCGGGTCCTTCACAACAACCTCAGGTGAGTGCAACACGGGCAGAGAAGCTGATGTAGAGACATCTGAGGGTTTCCGTCATTGCAGGGTATGATGCAAATGCCAAATGGTGGACCACCATCTAGTCAACAGCAGTCCCATCCACATTCCATGCAAGGGACGCCAGTGCAGCAACCACCTCAACGAAGTGGAGGCACGCCATTGACGCCGGCTGGAACTCAAGATCCAGAGAAGCGGAAACTTATTCAACAACAGCTTGTTCTGCTACTACATGCGCATAAGTGTCAGCAACGAGAGAGGGTGAGTTTCTCCGCTGAAAATAGGCGTTAACTAGCCTTGGAATGTTCAGAAAATTTAAAGAAAGTGGTCTAACCATAAGAGTATTGCGGTCTAATCGGGGCGGAAAGTTGCTACCACTTTTCTTCTGGAACGTTAAGATTGATAAAGAACACGGAAAACTTAAAAGTGAGGTAGGTAGTCAGAGCAAGGTAAGAATCGCTTTTCGAAATTCTAAAGACCTCAAAGAAGCAGCTGCTCTTAATATTCTAAGCCGCGCTCTTGGCTTTGGGCTTGTTCATACTTTGCGACAAAAGCGACAAGAGCGACTGGAGCGACTGGGACGACGGATGTAGTGTGGTGTACGTAAATAATTGCGTACTCCACACTCCGTCCGCGACGAATGTGGTGTGAAATGCGTAAATATGTACGTACACCACACTACATCCGTCGCTCCAGTCGCTCTTGTCGCTTTTGTCGTTCTTGTCGCGAAGTATGAACAAGTCCTTAGAGGGCAATATTTTTATTTCCGTAATTTGGTGGTGCCTTTGTTAACCTGACCTGCAGAACCTTCAAACTTTCTTTCCCACTACCACTAGCACTTTGCTTGCCTAACGCTTTGATGAAAATTCAAATCTCAGTATTCTTCCCATCTTTCATGACTCAGTGGAAATAAGGAGGTTGTCCTACATGAGCGACCAGATTTCTTTTTACCTTCAGTACTCTAAGGTTATTTGACATGAATAAAAACGAGAAGCAAAGTGGGACTAGATAACTTGTAACAAAAAGCACGGTAACTTAATACAGTGACTCATTCGTTCCTATGGATGTCTTCTCTACAACTTCACCACCTACGTCATGCTGCATCCGGGCATCTATCGTCCCTGTCGCATTACACAGGGAACGAACAACCGCTAGGTTGCATATCAGATTCGACATCGCTAGATGTTAGTAAGCAGTTCACTGAATTTCATCGGGTTCCGAATAAGTTGGTATGTGAGTAGAAATTGAGTAAAACGGTTACACACCTGATATATAGCATTGTCTATAAATACAGCTTTATAAAGAACTTGGAATAGTTTGTGGGCTCTTATTTAAAAGAGCACCTATAATTTCTCTGTGGATCGGTTAAATAATATGTTATCCTTGGTTAGTAGACCTTTGATAGGTAGTTCTTATTGTTTGAGAAAAAACGATCGTCGGCCCTAGTCGACCCCTTTGTGGCATGCGCCGTACATTCTACTTTTGATGGATATAATGAAAATAGTTTGAATACGATTTTGACCGATACCGGACTTAGAGGGGGCCGGTCGGTGGACGTGTCAACGTTACTCATCCCATACCAACTTCTGAAGATTGCAGATTTGAGTCTTGCAAAGGTCTCTGACAGTACTTCCTTTGATACCTCGACAAATGAACGGATGCGCTATCATTATTGAAGTAACGCGAGCTCCGAACATACTAGCATATACTACACGAAAATAGTGAAAAATTCAAAACGCTACCTTCGAGATTACACTGAATAAGCGATTTTTAATCTATTGTCTGTCGACGAGCTGGTAAAGGGCTTGTTCGTGATTGACAAAGTGCAAAATTTTTCAGCGTTGTGCACGCGTGAAGGTAGTATGCATGGCGCGACCGCGATTACTTAGTGTTAGCCTTTGCTCATTTATTCCACAGAAGAGCAAAATCTTCACACAGTAATGACTTAAATCGTTTTTGAATGATTATAGATATCTATTTGTTTTGATGGGAGTACTAGTAGTAGTGGGCACATATAGCGCTGCGATTTAGACCGCCGACTGCGCGTGCACCGCGACATGGATATGGTTCGGAAACAGCAACCATAGGCCATCCAAGCCTTCCGAACCTCAGGGGTCGTCGAGTTGGTGTCAGTCTATGTATGGCGGATAACATGCTGACCTCTGCTGGCTACCGCGAGCTTTTGTGAGGACCAGATATAGAGTAAAATTGCCACGACTTTGACTTTAAGCGAATTCATAACATATGGCTCCTGTGTAAAGTCGACATGGTGGCAATTCTAGAAGAGTGATCAACCTCAGGGAAGTGCATTTTGTACTTCACGATTTGATCGTGATGTTTCAGAATCCTGCCGAAGCTGCAAATGGACGAACACCATGCAATCTCCCACACTGTAGTACGATGAAGGAAGTGCTACAACACATGACTGTATGTCACAACGGACGGCAATGCACTTGTAAGTAACGCCTTCGGATGTTTTTATGCCTCCTTTCTAACGAAATGTTCGCATTCTTCCTTCAGACGCTCACTGCGCATCGTCGCGGCAAATCATTGCTCATTGGAAGAACTGTAATCGGGACGATTGCCCGGTGTGCAAGCCATTGAAGAGTATCCAGAACCAGCCTTCCGCTGCTGGAAGTGAGCTATGTCAGAGTTTACCCATACACATTGAACTTGGCCATCAGTTTCCTCTGGCTCTGCTACTGGGGAACTTATCCGTTGTCGTTTAGCGCTTCAAGATATGAGCCAGCTTCTTGGACCTGGTTCAGTGGGCGCACCAGGATCAGCCGGAGGTGGAAGTATGGGACCAGGTGGTCCACAGTCAGTTGATCCCATGGCTCAGTTCGGCTCGCCAGCCCCGTCCTCAAACGCCGGTGCGGCAGCGGCGGCCGCAGCCACCTCAGCACCACCCAGTAGCGCCGGTGTTTCCGGTGGACCACCGAGCGGTCCGATGTCGGCCGCTGGATTGTTGAATGACTACAACCCACCGATGAAGTGAGTGATTCAGGTTCTCGCTTGCCGAACTTCTTCGGCAGTCATTCTAATACTCTATTTCAGTGATCCATTCCGCTCGCCGAATCCACCTAACAAGCATGCTGGTCCAGGATCTGTAGGAGCCGCTCCGGCTGGCCACCACGGTATGATGGCGAGAGCTCCCGGGGATTTCTCGACGATCAACTTCCCTCCGCCTGACGTGCCGAGCAATGCAAAGGTGATTGTTGTGTTACGTATTTTGCCATTTCTGGCGGCGTGATTTTTAGCACCATTTTTACAGGAGCGTATGGTAGGCCTTTGAACTCTTGGGAATCGTACGTACCTTTCCGGAGCTCCTTATAAAGACGCGAATATGATTGGGATAGATAACGAATTTCGTCAGAGTCACCAGCGTGGAAAATATGACTACCATCATGGATCTGGAGACTTTTCTTGTTTTCTATTTATCAAGGAAATATGTTGCTGAGTATAAATTTGGGCTTACCTCTGTATCGAGCCACACTTAGTCTTCCACCTTATTGCCGATTCACTTGGAACCCATGGGTGGTAGGCTTCTGGTAGAGAGAAGACTATCTTTTGTGGAGGAAAGAACAGACTTCTGCAGTTTGCTGAGCTTGTGAGCCGCTATAAGCTCCAAATCCTCGTCCAATGCATCTTAGCATGATACCTAGAGGGAAAAATATGAATGGTGCAACCCAAAATAGATCAAAAAGTTGTTTATTGTGTAGTCCACATGTGACGTGGAGGTGCCGGCTGCCGCGTGCACCACATACTAGGTTCTTGGTTCCGATTTCCCGCCCAGGCTAGGCAAGCATTCCATCCCTTCGGGTTCGATAGATTGGTACCAGTCCTGTCTGGAAAGGATAAAACATTCATCTTTCCATCGGCTGCCCACCGTATTCCGTTGTAAAGGCAAATACACATTCAAATTGCTTCTACGAAATCCCACAGGAATAGAATGCGTGGCCCATCCCTAATGCATTCTTTAGCCGTTCATATTAGCGGTAGTTAGCATGTAAAAACCTGGGTTTGAGTGAAGTTTTTATGTATCAATGGGATATCAAACTGGAATTTTTTGACTCATTTTTTTGTTGTTGTAAAGGGTCACTTTTTCGAAGTGAATGATGAGGACAAGCGACCGTGTTAACCAGTCCCCGTTTGGGACGCGCCACGCATTTTTTTCTCGGAAGATCGAGGAGGCGACTTGAATGCATCGAGTTGATGAAAAAGTTGATGTTTTTATCGTTTCTAAACAGCCTCTATAAGCTCCTTCATGCCCAGTTCTACATTCAGAGTGCTTCATCGATGTCGCCCTAACCATGAGTTCGTGGCACATACCAAATGGTTTGTACTGACCCTATTTCCTGTCACCTGTTGCTTGTCTATGGCCTCACTAAGATTCGCAATATTCTGAATTCTGTTTGAAAATGTGTTGATAAGCAGCAACAGTGTATGACAAAAATAAGCGCTAAAACATGCATCGAAAGGTTAGACTGAGCAAGGTTGGTATAGAAGCGGTTGGGTTTCTTTTTAAAGAAAGTGTTGCAGTGGGAGCTCTTGTGTTAACAGTAGCAATAGTTTCAGGAGTGGCATCAGCACGTCACTCGTGATCTTCGGAATCACCTTGTTGGCAAACTGGTGAAGGCCATATTTCCGTCACCAGATCCGAACGCTATACACGATCAACGAATTCGGGACCTCATCAACTACGCTCGGAAAGTGGAGATGGAGATGTTTGAGTCGGCGAACGATCGGGTGAGCACTTTCTATGTTCATATTTTTATTGATAAGGTTAGTAGCTTAGTTACGCTGACACTATCAATAATTTGTTCGATTTAGGAAGAGTACTATCACCTTTTGGCGGAAAAGATTTATAAGATCCAAAAAGACCTTCAAGACAAGAAGAATTCGCGACTTCGCGCTGATAGTGGGGTAGCTGCTGGCAGCGGATCACAACCACCTGGAGGAAATGTGCCTGCTGGTCAGGCTCAACAACAGGCTCCCAACAGCGGGTTTTCCGATTGTAAGCTTCTGAAGTCATCGAGCGTGTATAAGGAGCAGTACCAACGCTCCATCTGTTTCAGCTATTGGCTCAATTCCCGACTTTGACATGGATATGCCGAATCCACCAAACCGAACGGCCGGCTCGACTCCACTGCCGCCTGGCCTTCAGACGGCGCAACAACAAACGCCACATTCACAGCAGTCGCATCAGCAACACAATATGGGATGGACGGGAGCCACCGGTAGCGGTCCGCTATCCGCACCACCGTCAGCAACCGACTCTCGAGCACAGCAACAACGATCTCAGGAAAGAATCAGCACGCAACAGACGAGTAGCGCCCATGGATCGGCTGCTGGAACTCCACTGGTAGGTTGATGGATTTTTTATAGCCTTTTTGTAGCGCTGGGGCATAGACTACTTCACTACGGAGATAAGCTTGTTTTTCTAACAAGGAGAACCTCCAAAGTGGCGGTGAGCTTTTGCGATGCAATTCTTACAGGATATAGGGTCTCGTGTGGGGAGTCCAAAACCGTAGTTAGTTTTTTCGGAGTGCTCTTCTGTGGTCGAAAAAGGCGTGTGGAAGCGTGAGCGCGAAGTTCATCACGCCCTGTTGCCACTCGACCCAATGTGTTCGGCTGGCGCAGTGGGTAGGGGTGTCGCTTCTCGGCCGCACCGAGCAGATTTTACTGCTCGACCCCCATTGTCGCCATAATTTTTGCACACATCGGGTCGTTATTATTATGTGCTCACGGGACCACTTGAGTCAGTACACGAGTATTGCTTTTAGAGTGTTAAGTATTTACCGGTATCAAACCAAATTCATGACCCTACCCGTGAATGTATGTGTTCGTGTGCATTTACGGTATCGTTGCTGATATGATACAGTTCAAATACGATTAGTTGAGAGGTAATTCAAATGAAACTAGAAAAGGGCTACATTTACTTACTAAAAGTATTAATCGTGTACAAATTGACTCCCGTGCCCATGTGAGCACATAATAATAACGACCTGATGTGTGCAAAAACTATGGCTACATCGGGATTCGAACCGTAAACCCACTCGGTGCGGCCGAGAGGCGACGTCGCTATCCACTGCGCCAGCCGACAACATTCGGTTGAGTGGCAACAGGGCGTGACCAACTTCAGGTTCACGCTTCCACACGCCTTTTTTCGAAAACAGAAGAGTATTCCGAAAAGATTAACTACGGTTTTGGACTTCCCACAAGGGACCCTACATCCTATAAAAATTGCATCGCAAAAGCACTGCCACTTTGGAAGCTCTCCTTGAAAAGGCAGTTGCAAGGGCTTGCAAATATTTTAGCCGCCATGCATTGTGATTGTACTATAGATAGATGATTAGTTGAAGATCGAAGAGTCCACCAAGGTGTAGAATGGCGTGATGAAGCAAATATTAGGTTGGAAAAAAAGTCTTTTCATTTTTTTCAAAGATTTATTACTTCACAACTACAAAGTCAAATCAACTGAGATAAACTCTATTTTGTCCCACTACACTTCCCCAAAGACTGGGTAATTTTCCAATTCCTCTCGCTTAAAAGACTGCAGTTCTGGAGTCGAACCATTGCTGAATCCAATTTTTGAGGTCTTCATCCGTTCCAAAATATTTCTCTCCAATTTCTTGCTTGAGAGCACGAAAGAGATGGTAGTCGGCACGAACAAGGTTAGGGCTATACGGTGGATGTGGCATTACCTCCCAGCCCAGCTCCTTTATTGTCTCTCTTGTGAATCTTGCAACATGTGGTTTTGCATCGTCATGCAGGATCATCACCTTCGACTTCTCCGGCCTGTTTTCTTAGAGAGTTGCGACGACTTTGTGGAGTTGGCCGCAGTGTGTGACAGCAGTAAGTGTCTCTCCACTTCTGAGAGTTTGCCGATAAATCACTTCTCTGATATCCCACCAAACACTCAAGAGAATCTTCCTTTCGTGAACATTGGGCTTGAGATCAGACTTAGGGCTCTCTCCCTTTTGTACCCATTGCCTTTTCCTCGGAAGTTGGCACACAGAACCCAGGACTCTTCGCCTGTCACAATCCGCGGAAGAAACGATTTTCTTCCTTATCTGGACAGAAGGGAAGCAGCGATGGAGAGCCGTCGACCTTTCTGAGTGTCTGACAGGGCATGTGGAATCCAAGCTCCAAATTTCCATGAAAGCCAAGATTCTTCAAATGGATTCCTACTATCCTATGAGACACTTCGAGCTTCTCTGCCAGTTGACGTGTCGTCTGCCAACTATCGGTACGAAGAAGATGGAGTAGTTCACTGTCGTCCAATCCAGTTGGCCTTCCTGACCATGCTTTGCCCTCAGTGAATAATCTCCCTTTAAATACTTTCCGAACCACTCATAACAGGCGCGATGAGTAGTCCCAAGCCATATATATGGTTAATTTGGTGTGCTGCCTGACGTGCTGTGGATTCTTTAATGAATTCATGAAGAATGCCGTGCTGAAAACGGCCATGAGGTAGATCTGGCATTGAGTTCGGAAGATTGGATGGATAACGAATTACAAGAAGAGTCTTAACCTGTGTCCGCGTGCGAACGGTAGACAAGTGTGATAGGATTACGAAATCAGCTATCAATATTGGCCAGTGCGTTTACAAGGGGAAGGGTAAAAAAAATTTCGAAGTGTGAAGAGACTTTTTTTCCAACCTAATAGATTACGACTGAATTAGAGGCTCACTTGAGTTCATGCTAGGACTCACCTCGCCCCACTTCGTTGTTAAAACAGCCAAAAGAAGAAAACGTTTACTCGATAGAAACTGACCTGAAGCGTTGTAGCCTTCTTGACTTCCAGGTGTTTCTCAGATGTGGAACTGTTTAGGGTCACTGTTCAAGCAGTAGTTGGCAGTTCGTGCCGCCGTTAGTCCTGAAGAGATTCTCATGTCCAACTCTGTGTTTTGCCCTCATATCTCTATCGAACTGTATAGAGATTTCATTTCAAAAGCAAAAGTTTTTGTACGAATTCTGCTGACGTTATGATACAGAAGGAACGTGGACCCTCCCTCCCCCCCCCCCATAACTTCACTAAGAAGAAAAAAGGCACGGAAACTCATCGTCCAAAGAGTGACCCCCACTCAAATCTGTACTGCTTCATGTTGATTATTACAGGCTAGTAAATCAGAATGGAGGGCGGGATCATTGTTATGCTGCACCAATTTTAAAAATACGTTTTCCAAAAACAAAATCTTAGGTCCGATTAGGTCAATAGTTCCAAATGCCTGATAACATGGTGTAGAAAATACGTTTTGTATAAAGGGGTGAGATTCGAGGAACTTGTGGAGTTGAACAAGTTGTTAGTAAAAGAGATTCCTAAGCCCCTGCGTCCAATTAGCACAAAGTTTAACAGCGTCTAAAACAAATCAATCCCTGTTGGAGATCATGTCAGCACGTATCAATGTCGGAAGTCCATGCATTCTTTTCCGGTTTCTGTGAGGTATTGAAGTATTTACGAAATTCTACAGGGAGACGATGAAGCAAAATATCTTCTGAGGCCGGATTCATGAACAACTTACAGCAATTTAACAGAGAAAATACAGCCGAAGTCGCTGATAGCGCGGTGAAATGTTCCACCATATCGCTTGATAAGCCGCACTGTCAGCGATTTCCGCTGTATTTTCTCTGTTAAATTGTAAGTCGTTGATGAATCCGGACCCTGGTTTCTCCAAACTTGGATTGCATCCTATTATTGACTCCGGTTGGGGGAGGGAGGGGATCAGCGCCTCCTAGCCTTGAACATTTCGACTTGCACTTGCACCAGAATGAAATATTAAACTTGACAAACGAGGCCCTTCCCAGAACTAGCTTATACTACAATGGCGTCGAAGTCCACTTAGAGTTAGGAATTAGGTGCAAGTCTTGATAGGGGCCACCCTGTATTTTTTCCAAACCTGGCAGCTCTACGCCACCCAGGTTTAATTTCTCTACTGCAGTTGTAGTGTGCATCTATCCGCACAAAACGCTTTTGTTTTGCAGGTTTTCTGGATGCTCTTGGAGTAAATTAAGGTGGACCCCTTCTAGACGTGCATCAGTTTCTATCCTTTTGGGGGACGGCACTATAAATTACCACTATTTTATTACTTAACGAGCTGGTGCACGCATCGAGATTGCATATGCTTGTAGATCCTTTACGGAACACGGTTTCTGCTGAGGCAAAAGAGAGCACAGAACTAGGCAAGGAAGGGAACTCCGGAGTGCGGCTGATCTAACTTACCCGTTTTAAGATGCGTTGTAGGTACCTACTCGCTAAGTACTGCCATTTTCAAGCATATAAGAAAAATGTGGCAGTAAATTAACGGTATTGAAAGTGTTGTAGCGAAGTAGGCAACACTTTGGTGACTTACCAGGAGACTATCTCAACGGTAGGTCGGAACGGCTCAAGTGTTCTATATGTGCAGAATCGGCTCTCTCTGGGAAACAGCAAAATGCAAATTTCTCGACCCCCATACAGCACTGCGCAGAGTTGGGGACGACGGAAGTTGGGCGGTTGGCGGCGCTATCCTCTGCCTGCACACGGAAGGTGGGCTGAAGTTGGCTGGAAATAACGATCAAGGAGATTACGCCGTCCCTCTACTCTCTACGCCACCGCTGCTCACTCGTCATTGCTGTTTCCAGCCAACTCTAGCCCATCCTCAGTGTGAAGGCAGAGGCTAGCGCCGCTAACGGCCCAACTTCCGTCGTACCTAACTTTGTGCAAAGTTGTATTCGGGTCGAGATATATGCGTTTTGTTGTTTCCCAGAGAGAGGCGATTCTGCCCATATACGGCATGTGGGCCGTTCCGACCTACCAGCACTGGTCGGCGATAAGGGTTAGTCTTTTCATCCTTGTGACGATGGCTTTTTACCTTTTTACTCACTAGAACTCACTATTAAGGCGCCGTCGGGCGCTAAAAGGCTCGAGGGGGAGGGTTGGTCACCAGAGGCCGGATTCGTCAACGACTTACAGCAATTTAACAGAGAAAATACAGCCGAAATCCCTGATAGTACCGCGAAATGTTTCACCATATCGCTTGTTGATAAGACACACTATCAGCGATTTCGGCTGTGTTTTCTCCGGTAAATTGCTGTAAGTTGTTGATGAATCCGGCTCCAGGACGGCCCTATATGACGTTTTGAATTGTACGAAATTAAACATTTCATGCAGCACCGGTGTGTTCTACCACATGGCGAATTGAGCTAGGTCATTTCTGGTGTAACTGAACATGCGTGTACATTCTTACGAAGCGAATATTCACCGAGCACAGGTGATCCCCTTCGAGCCTGTTCGCACCCATAGTTCTGGTGGGGGGGGGGGGGGGCTCTCCAGCCGGTATTGTGCCTAAAACGGGGTGTTCGCTGCAGTACTGTTTGAATGCGGTGCCCTCTCCGACTAGGATATATCCATCCATTACTCTAACAGTGACCCCGTCCTTTTTTGCGCCCGGTACTAAGCGGGTTGGTGCCCGTATACACCTGCAAAGCATCTTAAAACGGGTCAGTTAGGTCAGCCACACCCCGGAGTTCCTTCGCGTGAGCGGAGGAGAGCACAAAACTAGGCAATGGAAGGAACTCCGGGGTGTGGCTGACCTAACTGTCCCTTTTTAACCCGGGGTGTGGCTGTTTATTTGAGTGTTCCACGACCGTGGTCTTATAATGGAGCGGAAACCAGCCCGTTTAGTATCTTCCTATTATTACTACCCTATTATTTCTCGGAGATTTAGATCAAACTGGAGGGCGGAAAACCACTGTTTTTGATGTTGTTTCTCGACCCTGAAAGCACATTTTGCACGTAATTTTAGGTCTAGGGAAGGGACATTGATAGCACCAATTGCCCCTCCGCATGCGATAGACAGTAGGTTTGGCATAAAGAGATGATTTTGAAGGAATCAGGACGGCGAGCAACATGCTCGCCGGTCTGGATAAGACGTTAGTGCACGGGATTCTGAAACCTTCTTATCCCGTTGACGAGACAGGTTTAACAGTGTCTGAGACAAGTCAGCTCATGTCAGCACGAGTTCCAGTGTCAGCGCCGGAAGGCCACGCATTCCGCTGCGGGTTGTGTGGAAGATGAGCGCGGTAGGGCGCAACGATGTCACGAACGAAGGAGTCGTTTCAGGTGAAAATGGAGCCGATGGATTCGAGCGAACAGAACGGTCCGATCTCAGCGTCGGGAAGTGTGTCGTCGACGAATGGCCTGCCGCCGACGCTGGTTCGGTCGGACTCGAAGGCGAAGACCGAGGAGGGTTGTTCAGGTACTGGGTTTCTTCTGAAGTCCTACGGCGACGATTTATCGAATTCAAGTAAAGTTCCATTAATTCGACCTCGAAGTCGTTTGCTGTCAAGCGGCGTGAGATTCAAACAGTTAATTGGCTTCGGTCTTTTTTTTTACCCGCGGCAGTAAAAATGTATCATTTTAAGAAGAGGAACATGGGAATTTGAGGGGTAAATAGGCGAATGGTTTGGATATCCATAGCATGTTTTACGTCAAACGAAATACTACGGTTTTAGAAGAGGTCTGATAGGTTGAGATTGGCTCGCTGTTGTTTTGACTGGTGTTGAAAGGATTTTAAATCGGTTAGTGTGACTGGGGTGGTCTGTCCTAATCAGAAGGGAGCAAGCCTCAACTGGCACTTACCTCCACTGTCTTGTGCCATCTAACTCTTTTAGAATCCACCTTAGAAAACCAGTGCCGTAGGTCAACATCACCTAGCTCTCTGACAGATTCATGGGACCATGCAGCGAGGCGAAAAAAAACGGCACTATTGTACTTTCACGACTACAGAGGACGATGAGTGGTCGAATTTTTTTCCGCCCAAACTTGCCTAGAGGGTTATTTGGGGTGCTGACCACGAATCTGACATCCGTTTTTCGTTTTACGCTGGAGTACGGTAGGTTACGGTAGGTACGGGTGACTAAGAACCTGTTCATACTTCTCGACAAGAGCGACTGGGACGACGGACATAGTGTGGTGTACGTAAATGATTGCGTACTCCACTCTCCGTCCGCGACGAATGCAGTGTGAAATGCGTAATTATTTACGTACACCGCACTACATCCGTCGCCCCAGTCGCTCTTGTCGTTTTTGTCGCTCTTGTCGCAAAGTCACAGGCCCTAAGGCTGCCAAGGTCATAATCGTCGATTTTGCCCAAACCTCGCCCAGGGGGTTATTTGAGGTGCTGGAATCTGACATCCGTTTTTCGTTTTACGCTGGAGTACGGTATCTTACGGTTCGTACCGGTGACTAAGGCTGCCAAGGTCATAATCGTCGATTTTGCCCAAACCTCGCCCAGGGGGTTATTTGAGGTGCTGGAATCTGACATCCGTTTTTCGTTTTACGCTGGAGTACGGTATCTTACGGTTCGTACCGGTGACTAAGGCTGCCAAGGTCATAATCGTCGATTTCGCCCAAACTTCGCCTAGGGGGGTTATTTGGGGTGCTGATGACGAATCTGACATCCGTTTTGAGGAACAGTGCCTGGAGTGGCCATGACGCTTATATTGCTACCTCTCGATTAAAGCTTCGCCTATCGAAGAGTTTCCCGCAAAAGTTGTTTCCCGTTAGTTTGCGCACTTTCAGGCGATCGCTACGGCACCGCCTGCATGCTGTGCTCACCCGTAGCACCACAGATAACCCTACAGCCGAAGTTTGGGCGAAATCGGTGACCATTAGCTTTCAAGGGAAGGGTCTGAAGCGTATGTCTGAACGGGGGAGCGAGTCATATAGGGAGAATCCTCACCCCTCATTTAGTATAAAAATGTGTTTATTTTTTGCCAAGTCGTTAAACCCAAGGAGTTGAAGTCACAATGGAATACGGCGCATCACGAGTTTTGGGGGTCTTGTACGCCCGCCTCTGCCGGCAAGCGGCTCGGAGCGCAGTGGAGGTGGGGTTGCTTCATGCGAGGAAGGTCGGGGTTTGGTTCTTGTGCGCTGCTGCATTTTTGCATTTCGACTGACGGGTTGAGATTTGGGGGATTCTGACGTCTGTACCATTTTCAGACGTTTTCTGCGCATTTTTTTTTGCTGTATCCCGTGGAGAGTACCTTGCTTGCGACTTGTTTATTACTGATCGGATTTTTAACCACAACGTTTTCGTCAACTTCAAGTTGACGTGCTTTGAAGTCCTTTAGTATGCTGGCCGTCCGTTCGGCCAGCTTAATTTTTCTCCTCGAAGGCTCTTTGGCTAAAGGTGACCCCAACTTTAGCGGGAGCAGGTGGATCACCGCTCGAGCATCTTCAGACATTGTTGGTGTTGGGTTTTAGAAAACCTTCAGCAGACCTCTGATTTCCAGGTGACAGGCAAAGATGAGGGAAGGAGTGTATCGATGCCGTTTAGGTTAATTTGCGGGATCCACAGACCGCGTTTCTCACTTGAACCACCTCCGACGTCACTTCCTGGTCTGTTTTGAAAATCCGAGCAGGACAGCTTTTCCTGAAGGGATTGCTCCATGTATACAAACAGACTGTGAGGAGCCTGTAGCCTTACGTTGCCCGAATTGTACCCACTGGTGCTTCATGCACTTAGTGCCTGTGTATCACTGATGGTGAACATTTCTACATCATCATGTTGAATACCACAGCATTCAGCGGAAAAATTAGACATAAAAACGTCTGAAAATGGTATAGACGTCAGAATCCCCAAATCTCAACCAGTCAGTTGAAATGCAAAAATGCAGCAGCGCACAAGAACCAAACCACCTACCTTCCTCTCATGAAGCAACCCCACTTCCACTGCGCTCCGAGCCGCTTGCCGGTAGAGGCGGGCGTACAAGACCCCCAAACACGTGATGCACCGTAGTCCATTGCGACTTCAAGGACCCCCTACTCCTTGGGTTTAACGACTTGGCAAGAAGGTTGGTGAGTAAGGATGGGAAGGAGGGTATCAGGTTGTGCGATCTCACGCCTCTGATGGAAGTTTGGGATGCCGTTTAAGAATATGAAGTCCGGTTTTGGTAGTCCGTTAGAGTACGGTAGATTACGTAGGTAGGGTGTGTGTCGCGAGCATAGGACGCTTTGGCTATCATCACGCACAGTAGCACTCAAAGCGAACCTTATATTCGTAACCGGCACTCCAAATAGTGCTGCTGTACACAGTTTCCGCCTAAGTCTACACCTTCTAGACAAAGTCGGTGACCCTGACCCACCACTCTCAACCACACCTACGTGAACTCCCATACTCCACTGGAATGCCAAATACGGGACTCACATCGGTGGTCATTGCCTCAACTAGGCGAAGTTTTGGCGAAACCGACTATTCTGACCACTTAACAAACACCTACCTACTGTGGACTACCGAAATCGATCGAGATTTTAAAATCGGATGTTAGATTCGTGACCAGCACATCACCAGTAACACCACCTCTAATTAGGTTTGGTAAGGTTTGGGCGAATTTTCTCAACCTTTGGTGAGTGCAAAAAAAAACTACAAATTTCAGTGTCTCTTTTTCGTTTGCCTCAAGGATTCGGAAAAAAAAAACGAAACATGTTTTGGCACTATTTGAAGGATTCTTCCTATAGTATTTGCTCTTGCCACTGCAACGTACCGTTCTGATAGTTCTCTTGTTAGATGTGAATGCTTGAAGGTATTGGCAAGTATGTAAATTATAGTGCAACTGAGCTGACAACGGAGATTTTTGCAGAAAATATTGGATAGTCTTCTTGCTCAGATTGATGGGTAGCGTTATGAAAAACCGCTACTCTAACGGACGCCTTGCACGTCGTACAGAATATGGTGAACATATAAGTAATGTGGGTTGATTTTGCCGTCCTAGTTGTCCCGCGTCATGTAATCCAATTATATGAGTTTATTGAGATTAAAGTTCATAGACTATTTCATTGCTAACGTACAGATTTAAATTGTATCTTCTCGGGAATCAAGGATAGGCAGTGTCCTATCCCTAGATCGGTAACCTTCAACCATTAGATCAGTCACCATAAACTCAAACTCGGTTGCTTAAATTGTTGCGAATTGTCCGCTCAACTAGGCTATTCAGCTGCTCCTGGTCCGTCGACGGGCTCTGTTCCGTCAGCGACAAGCGCTCCACCAAAAGCAGCCCCGATTGTGAAGACAGAAGCAACATCATCGCCGAAGAAGGAGATAGTGAAGAGAGAGCCGACACCTCCTCCTGGAGAGGACACGATTTTCGACGCGAATGAGTTGCGGTAAGCAAGCCCCATCTAAATTGTCCCGTTCACTATGCGAAAGACTCATGGATGTTCCTTTCAGGCACTATTTACGACCTGTCTGGGAGAAGATGGATTGTTCTGAAGATGCGGTGCCGTTCCGAATGCCGGTGGATCCGGACTTACTTCATATACCGGTGAGTTGTCATTTCGTTGCACCATTTTTCTTGTGAAAGGCTGGCTGGTTAATGCTGGTTGCTTTCAGGATTATAACGAGATTATTAAGCACCCAATGGATTTGTCGACGATTTGTATGAAGTTGGACAGTGGTCGCTACAAGAATCCGTGGGAGTTCTGCGACGATATGTGGCTAATGTTCGACAATGCATGGATGTACAATCGAAAGAACAGCAAGGTGTACAAATACTGCACGAAAGTGAGTGCTTCGGCGTTACTAATCAGATCCAATATCAACGGGAATTCTAGATGGACGGGTTCGTGATGAATTATAGTTGTTTGAGTTGAGGTATTTTGTTACAAGAAATAATGCCTATTCTGCTCCATCACGACCCGACCGTATTGAATGCAGCCGAAGCTGTTGCGGCTATTTGGCCAGTCCTGGACTCCTGTTCAGCCATATCATTCCAACTCCTATAAATTGCCCCTATAATGAGCTCAGCTTAGGGCACGTGTAGCGCAGTCGGAGGAGGCGCGACTGCCGCGTGCACCCGATACCAGGTTCCTGGTTCGGATTTTCCGCCCAGGCCAACCAAGCCTTCCATTCCTCCGGGTCGGTGAATTGGTACCGGACTTGTCTGGGAAGGATAGAGCACTGACTTGTTCATCGGCTGGCCACCGCAAGTCATTGTATGGCGCATTCAAATCGCCTCCACGATATTTCATACAAGTAGAATGTGTCGTGCATCCGAAAAGGGATTGAATAACGCCATCCTTTATCCTTTATAATGAGCTCCTGACACCTATTCGTAGTTAGCGGGTCGTATCTCAGCAATTTAATTCTTTCATGGTGCTTAGACGTCAGTTATTGGTCTAATGTAAATAGGGGGGGGGGGGGAAATGGCCCAGTTGGAATCATAATCGCATTGGTTATTACAGGACTTCTTCGTTGTTTGAAATCACTATAGCTCTATTAGGACGTGTTGATACTTAGCGGGCTGGTGCCCGCTCCGAGATTGTACATGGTCCTAGAACACTCGCATAAACGGCTCAAAGCGGCTCGGAGGGGTCACCTTGCATTCATTGGTTACCCACCTTTGTGCGGAGGCACATGAATGCTCAGTTACAACGGAAGTAGCCGAGCTCAGTTCACCACAAGGATAGATCACACCAGTGCTGTGTAGATCTTCTAATTCAGTGCAACACGAAATGTTTAGCAGAGCTGCCTCACATGGTGACCCCCTCCGAGCTGCTTTGCGCCCACATAAACAGTTGGAGCAGCCAGACCCCGGAGATGCTTCCCTTGCCTAGTTCTGTGTTGCTGGGAGCACAGAACTAGGCAAGAGAAGGAGCTTCAGGGTCTCGCTGATCCAACTTACCCGTTTTGAGATACCTTGTCGGTGTTCAGCGGACGCCAGCTCGCTTAGTACCGGCGAAGAATTCCGTACATGAGTCTGCGGAAGGTCTGTGGACTTTCCATTTTGAGTTTTTTTATAGCTGAACCCATAAAACCGAGTGAATGTTTTCAAAACGTTATGAACCATGCTAGTTCTTATTTTCGTGTAAAACGATAGGATTTCTTTGTGTTTTTAAGGCAACAGATTGTTTATAGCCAAATGGATTTCCTTCGTTTTTGGATTTTGAACTGCATTGTTTTAACTACGCTGTAATGTAATCTATTAGGTACAATATTCGTCTTCTGTTTTTTTCTGAGATCTATTATGCCTAGCCAGGCTCACGCGTTTCTTACTAAATGTTTAGAGGCACAAAAATATTTGCAGCGTATCTAGTGCCGTGAAAGTCAGGGGGATTGTTTTACAAGGCCCTCATGTTGTGGTCGATTTTCTTCATTTCTTCACCCACTCCTTGAAAACCAACCATTGCCGCTTTGGGCAGAAATATTCGATTCAGGAAATCAAGGGCTAGTCTGAGTTCAGTTCAGAATGTTCAGTTTTGGCTCTATTTTTTCGCGTTTGTTGGCGGTGAACTGGTACTTTGTTGAAAATTCAGAGTTTTTCACCTGCTGTCCAAAATGTAGGTCGTTCTAAGCGATAAAGGACGAGCGTAAATAATTTCTATTTCAGTTGAGTGAGATGTTCGTCACGGAAATGGATCAGGTCATGCAACAAATGGGTTACTGCTGTTCGCGAAAGTTGTCGTTTACGCCGCTGGCGCTGTTCTGTTACGGCGCATCGATGTGCACGATAGCTCGAGAACAGCCATATTATGTGTAAGTCCCTTGTCACATAAAGACATTTATGAGTAGAATGAAGCAGGGCTAGCACTGTCAGGTTGACACGTATTTCGTTGATTTAGGTACGAGCAAACGTCTTCACAATACGGAGTCACTGTATCAGAGCGGTACACGTACTGTCTGAAGTGCTTCGATGCGCTGCCACCGGAAGGCATCTCGCTGTCAGAGAACCCCAACGATCAGTCGAACATGGCGCCGAAGGACAAGTTCGTGCAGATGAAGAACAACGTGATCGACTACGAGCCGTTTGAAGTGTGCAAGTACTGCCACCGCAAGTGGCATAGGATTTGCGCACTCTACGACAAGAAGGTGAGTGTTGGTTTCAGCACCACGGTGGTATTGTGGTGCCTTTCTTCAGCGTCGTTGCTACGTGTCCTTAGCGAACTTGGGAGCTCTAAAAGGCTGGTTTATAGCAGAGAATAGCAGCTCCAACAGAGCTTTACCTTGTTCAGTACGTTGTCGTTCAGGTATTTCCCGAAGGCTTCATCTGTGATACTTGCCGCAAAGAGAAGAGCTATCCAAAGCCAGAGAATCGCTTCATGGCGAAGCGATTACCGCATAATAAACTCTCGCAGTTTCTGGAGGATCGCGTAAGTTGTGGAGCATTCGAATGGCGTTGCTTCTTAACTGATGAACGTCGCTGTGTTCAGGTGAATACCTTCTTGAAAAAGGCAATGTCAAGCAACCCGGAGCAGTACGAGGTGATCATCCGAACGCTCTGTGTTCAGGACAAGGAGGTCGAAGTGAAGCCGATGATGAAATCGAAGTGAGTAATTCTTAGCTTATGTAAAAGGAATCCTTGAACGACTAAGGTTGAATTTAACCACGTTTCGTAGAAAGACATTGAGCTACATTGACGGATCTCTAGTCTGCAAAAGAATTGAGTTGTTGTCGTTAAAAGTTTTATTTAGTGTTATTGCGGGCTTTAAGAGCAGGCGGTTTTTCTCACGCGCCAAAAAAGCGAAAAACAGTTAAATGCTGACCTTCTGATGAAAAACAATGATCAAAAGATCCTGGACGTTTCATTTAAAGCATCTTTAAACAACTTTAAGACGGCTGGTAATTGGTAGGAGTTGAAATGTTTGTGAAGTTGAGCAGTATTGCAATGTTGAGTGAATAAGGAAATGTTTCTGTATTTGGATTTTAAAAAAATACCGCAAAAACTGGAGAACTGGGCTGTGGTCATAGCACATGTTTTGTTTAAATGATGTCCGCAGCCAAACCGTTTGGCGAAATAATGTTCAAAAATGACGTCAGTGTTACACGCTAAAAATAACTGTGGCTCGGCGTCAGCTGATGAGATACTATTACTGTAATAAAAGAGTGAGTCCGTCTAGATAGCCATTAGACCTAACCGAATGCTGCCGTAGCAATATGCCAGCGCCTGCTACAGTATCCCGAGCCGTTGTCTTTGGAGCTCGTTTTCGTCGGTCAGGAGAGTTCACAGATGGGTTCTGCGCTTTTCGAGCGCAGAACCAGGATAGGGAAAAGACTCCAGGATGGGCGGCATCCAAGCTGCTCGTGGAAACTGCTTTCCTCGCTCAGGGGAGTCCGCAGTAGGGTTCTGCTCACTGAAAACGCCGGCCAATTATGTAGACGTCAAAAACCCTCAAATCTCAACCACTCAGTTGAAATGCAAAAGTCACGCAATGCGCGGAAATCGAACTTCCGACCCCCCTCGCATGAAGCAACGCACTATCCACTGCCCTACGACCCGCATGTCACGGGTGCCATCGTGGGCATACAAGACATCGCAACGCGATCCATGACGCATTGACAGCGGCTGCCGTGGTCGTCCACGGCAGCTGCCGGTTAGGTCTAGGTAAGACCCTCCGTCTGTCTGTGTGTGTGTCACAAACCTGTGTAAACCAGTAAAGTGCGTCGAGCCTGTGAAGGCGTGCGTACCTGTAAAACCTGTCAGAACGAATTTCACGTGCAAACGACGAAGGCTGATGGTAGACAGGAGTTATTGATTTTCGCCCCGCTTCGACCGATTTGGGTGGGAATTACGCGGATATGATGGCCGACGGGGAGGGGGATTCATAGAAGATGGATGGTTTAGATTGGGAGGCCAATATCGATTGATATTATCGATTCGATACCGATCAATATTATTGACTTCTGGTGAATATATAATGCACAGTGGAGGTGCTGATTGATTGCAGATGCAGATTGTGTTTTTATATGATGTCTTGATTTATATTTTATATTATTATAAATGAATGGCATGTTCAGATATGGTCCTCAAGGCTTTCCGGATCGGTTTTCGTACCGAACCAAAGCTGTGTTCGCATTCGAGATCATAGACGGCGTAGAGGTCTGCTTCTTCGGGCTACATGTTCAAGAATACGGAAGCAACTGCAAAGAGCCGAATGCTCGGTGAGCAGTTGTCGAGTTGAAAACATCAACCTTTCGAAGTAGTGGTTGAAAGCCGTGATCTCGTGTTTCCAGGAGAGTCTACATTGCGTACCTCGATTCGGTGCATTTTTTCCAGCCGCGAGAATTGAGAACCGAGGTCTACCACGAGATTCTTCTGGGATATCTTGAGTAAGTGTTAGAATGTTTAGTTGCAAAGCAAATTTTTTCTTCATATCGGAGAACGCGAAGAGGGAGCATGATGAGGTCTTAGGGATTACTACGTGCCGAAGTTGCAAGGATTGGGTGTACATCGACTGTGAGCTTGTACAAGACGTAGATCGTAAGGGGTGGAAGACTCTACACCGAATTCTGGCTTTATGGGTCAGATTTCGAGCAGTTCATGCTGATGTTCTAGCTTGAGTACAAACATCTTCTTTTTTGCGGTGATGAGGTCCGTTATGTTTAGTTATGTAAAACGGCTTGGTTACACCATGGCACACATCTGGGCCTGCCCACCATCAGAAGGTGACGACTACATCTTCCACTGTCATCCTCCTGAGCAGAAAATTCCGAAGCCGAAGAGACTACAGGTACCAACCACACTTCAGTAAAAGTTGGCTTACTAAAAGATTTACTAAATATCCACCGCTCTCAGGACTGGTACAAGAAGATGTTGGAGAAGGGTGTTGCTGAGAAGACCGTGGTCGAGTTCAAGGATATCTACAAGCAGGTCAGTTTAGTGAAGTAAAGGGGTGTAACTGTGGGTGATGTGCTTACGTCCTTCTGATGGTAGCATTTCAGGCACGCGATGACAACCTCACGACGCCGATGAGCTTACCATACTTCGAAGGCGATTTCTGGCCAAATGTCATTGAGGATTGTATCCGGTATGTCGTGACCTCAGTAGAGACTGGTGCAGCGGATAATCATTTGCTAATTCTGTCGCTTCAGGGAAGCTGGAAACGAGGAGGCACAACGTCGTAAGGAAGTCGTCGAACCAGACGAGGAGGATGATGATATCTTCCAGTCGGGTGATAACGGCAAAAAGAAGAGGTTCGTTTTTTCAGCCTAGCTTGGCGTGGGAAGTTATCTCGTGGTGAACGAGCTGGTTAGTGAGCAACTTACTGATGTTCCCCTTCCAGCTCCAAGAACAAGAAGAACAATCTGAAGAAGAATTCGAAGATGAACAAGAAGAAACAGGGTAATTCGACCGGTAATGAAGTGGCTGACAAGCTGTACTCGCAGTTCGAGAAGCATAAGGAGGTTAGTTGGTTGTTTTTGAGTAGAGGGTCTCTTAACAGTATGAAGCACGTATAGGAAACTAGGTCCAAGCAAGGTTTACTGGATGGTTTTTGTCCCTGTTGGAGCAGGAATTGGTTGAAAGAACCTCGTACACCGTACATTAGTGTAGACAAAATTGTCAGAATATGGAAAAATATTGCCTAAACTAAGCGGTTTTTCTCACATCGTCTAGTTGTTTTGTGTAAAAGTCTGGCCTAAAAGCGCATATTTCCCAGAGTTTTTCATGACAGCAATCTTCCTTACCCTTGTTGTAAGTGTTCTATAACGCCATATAAGTTTCCTGCTAGGATGCGTGGCTCAAGCAACCGGTTTGGTTAACGCGGAACTTTCGCTTTAATTAATCTGACAGACATGAAATGAGCTACAAATTTCTCTAGAGCTGTTCACTAACCATCGCATCCTTCCAGGTCTTCTTCACGATTCGGCTAGTTACCCAACAATCGGCGCTGTCACTGCCGGAAATTGTTGATCCGGATCCGCTCATGGCGTCCGACATGATGGATGGACGAGACACGTTCTTGACGAGGGCACGTGATGAGCACTGGGAGTTCAGCTCGTTGAGAAGAGCCAAGTGAGTATATCACCTGCTATCTATTTGTTGAAGAGGCTCTGGATGATTTAAAGGTGCTGGATTGACTGTTTAATGAGACTGATTCTTCGTGGATTTCCAGATTCTCAACACTGGCCCTGTGTCACGCTCTTCACGAATCGGATGTGAATAAGGATATGACATACACGTGTAACAAGTGCAGCAGCTCGAATGCCAAATGGCATTGTACGACGTGTGATGTAAGTTCTGCTAGGATTTTTTCTAGGATTTTTTTAGAAAGTAAACCAGACACTCAGCGGCTTTAGGCTGCCAAACGTATAAAGGCTTAGCCTCGAAACCCCGAAAATGAATGAAACCGTTCGGCCGCAGCGATTGTTTTTTTTTTTTCGAACTTTGCTGCTGTGACAGTTGAAAAGTAGTTCCATTAGGTAGTAGGATATACCCTCCACTTCTAAGTGGCCAGCCTAACGACCGGGCTGACTACTGGCTGAGGCCGACTATTCATGGTGAAAACCGATCTAGATGCAAGTCTAGGAAGGTAGTCTACCCTCGTTCTCTGCTTTCAGCCCAGGTAATTTGTCGGAAAACTTCTAAAATAGAGAGCCTATTCACGAAAACATGTACAGTACAACTGCAAGAGCATCTAAGCCTGCTTTGACTAGGGTAAAACTGCTGAATGTGGATACACCTCTCTAAGCTTGCTCCCCGATCTAAATTTTATACTCATACTTGTGACTTTAGTGCACTATCCGTCATGTTTACGTGACTCTTACCATAAACGGCCTATTCTTAGCAAAAATTGATAAGATCGATCGCTAATGATCTAATTAAGTACTGAGCAAATGTTTTTTTGCTGTAAGAGCTGTCCAATGGTCATCATTCTCACGTGTCTCCCACCTCAATAAATTCTGCGCAAAACTCGATAAAATCGATCGATAGAGGCCGCTTAACGAAAATCGGTATATCAGACCTCTGGTATTGATTGATATTGGTCGCCCAATTGAACCGTCACCCCTGCAATTGAACAATTCTTGGCGAAATCGGATACCTTCCTCCGAAAATCGATAATATCGATCGATATTTGTCATTCGATCGGATTCTTCCACCCTCCTTTAGAATCTTGTCATTTCCGCAAAATTTCGTCCATTTTGATCGATTGCACGTGCGGCTAAGCTTGACAGGTTTTACATGTACCTGCGGGTTGGGTCGCTTTCACACGTTGGACACGTCTAACAAGCTCACATACGTTTTTGACACACACAGGCAGAGCCTAACTCTTTTATCTTAGACAAATTTTGGTTAGTAACCGACCATGAAAGGGTTTGGAATCCTGCGGCCACGCCCCTCGCTGCACAGTAGCAACACGTGCTGCGGGGGGCGTGGCCTCCTTTCGTGCTCTGTTCTAATCCCTTTCATAGTCTGTTACTAACCAACGGGTTTCAGACCAGTTGATGGTCGGTTACTAACCAAAATTTGTCTGAGATGTAAAGAAGTATAGGATAGGATAAGATAGGATGATCAAATTCACGTGTTTGACTAGTGTGTGGGGTGACTAAGGTGTCATCGCTCTTTGCCTGCTTCCATATCTCCATATCTGCCCGTCTTCACATGAGCACTCTCAGTGGGTGTCTCTTTGGCTCACCTTCCTTCCTTTGTCCGCTCTTGTATATGACTTTTTGCCCACAGTTCATGTTTACATGAAGCAGCCGGAAAGGTGGTGGTAATAGTGAGCGAGTAGTGGGAAATTGCACTTGGGATTGACTCACTGGCGTTAGTGCACTTGGCAACTGCATGGATAAACAATGTCTAGGCTCCCAATAAACAGCGTCTTGATTTTCAAAAACCAATTTTCATACGAAGAACTTGAAGGCAGGGAAGTTTTCACGCATAACCTCTCTAGCCAAACGCTTTTGGTTGATGATGGGCGAAATTTGTTGTTGTCTTCGCCTAGTGAGTATCAATAATCGGATCGTGCTTAGAAGCCTCGTTGCCCTGGATGAACTTAGATGCCTCTGTGGCGGCAGATTGTTTCCTGGTGACCTGGTCATCTGGCCCCTTTACGGTTAACCAGACGTTCAGCGGCCTAAGGCCCGCCAAATGTCTAGTTATGGGTTTCGTCCTCAAACCCTGAAAATAGAGTGCTGCTTGATCATGATGGTTTCTAGTCCTTTTGTTCTCCAATGGACAGGAAATGTAGGTCTCGTCTATTGTATTGGACAGCGTAGGAGGGTAAGGCTCTAAAAACGCTTAATGTGAGCCTTGTGTTCCCGCTCCGAAGTGTCTAAACCACAGAAAAATCGACAAATTCGATGTTCGGTCGATCGGACTGTTAACCTGATGCAAATACTGTCTAATAGTCATCATCTTTAAGTAATTCTTGCCTGCTCGCACCTACTCCCCACACCTTACCGATTTTCGCCGCTTATGAAATAGGATCGCGAAGTCCGTCCAACGGCCAAGTACTCACGTAGCTGAGATGAATATATAGTTACCGATCCGGATCTGAAGCTCTCTCGGAGGCTGTTAGCCTCGGATAGGACTGTCAGAAGACACAAGGGCAGGGACAAAAAGACGGTCGCACGACTCTAACCCCGCTAGATAAAATCCTGGCGAAAACCGATAACTCGGTCGAAAAGTCGATACTATTGATCGTCCGATTGAACCCTCTCACCTGCCATGAAGTCGATCTGTCGGCTATCATAATATCGATACTTCCACCCCTGATGGTCAAATCTTGCCTAAAACCGATTACTCTGACCGAAAAATCGATAATATCTATCGATATTTGTCGTCCGATCGATTCCCCCAACCAATTGTTGAATTTTCCGAGTTGCAATTTGCGATAAATGCGCACGCTTACTAGCTCCTCGTCTACCGACGAGATGATTTTACATTCCGCCCCTGGTCACGAATTTTTGTACGAGTTCTTAAGGTGGCTTTCATGAGGAGACGGCCGCCGCTCGATAGAGTCGTATCGAGCGGCTGTGTACTGTTGGTGCCTCGATACTCAATATTAATACTTGCGTTCTGGAGTTTTATACTTATTCTACGTCAGGACTTCGACCTTTGCGAGACGTGTCGTGAGACGGTGGCTCACGAGCATCCCATGGAACAGATTAAACCACTCATTGGGGCCGAAAGTGGCGAAGCCGGTGGCAACAACCGCTTCGAGAGTATTCAGGTATGCTTATTTCTTATATGAATAGTCCTCGTGTTGTTGACGATCCAGTGACTTTTTGCATTTTCAGCGTTGCATTCTGTCGCTGGTGCATGCGTGCCAGTGCAGAGACGCGAACTGTCGTCGTGTGTCTTGTCATAAGATGAAGCGTGTCGTCCAACACACAAAGATGTGCAAAAAGCGTGTGAATGCCAGCTGTCCGGTCTGCAAGCAGCTGATTGCGTTGTGCTGTTACCATGCCAAACACTGTTCACGGGATTCGTGCTCGGTAAGCTTTCCTTCTTTGATTTAACGACCAGCGATGGATTCCTTCGCCTGTTAATGGCTGCCGCCTTTCAGGTACCGTTCTGCATGAACATCCGCCAGAAGCTGGCCGAGCAGAAGCGCTCCATCGCCAGACGTGCCGACATGATGATGCGACGTCGTATCGATGGTCTTCAGGCAGTTGCTGGTGGTGAGTGATTTAGAGGAACTCGTCGAATAGCGGAGGTTATTCGAGTCCGGCACGTGCGCTTAGTAAATACTGATTGCTTATTCATAACCCTTTAGGACCAAGCTCGACCAGCTCGTCCTCGGTCAACGTTGCAGCTGGAGCGTCGGTTCCAACACCACCTCCGGATAACAAGCCGTTTGCTGGAACTCATATGAAGGTGGGTGTTTCAGAAATCAAAAATATTGCGAAAATGAATGAAATTCCTCTTTTGAGTATTTTGAGAGAACTAACAATGAATGCCCAATGTTTAGGGAGGTATGCCTGGCCCGAGCCCGTTGACCCAAGTGCAGTCGATGTCGGCGATGTCACATCCACAACCTGGACAACCTCAGCCTCAGCAGCAGCGAGGATTCATGCGTAAGTAACGACACCTTTCGGAGGAACTCCCCACCCCTAGAGGTCCTTAAAGATTCGCATTTCAGCGTCAGGCATGATGCCACCGCAACAACAGCAACAGCAGCAGCAACCACCTGGTGGCATGCCCCAGATGGGACAAGGCATGGGAGGCGGTATGGGAGGCCCAATGGGAGCGTCTAACATGTACAACCCGATGCCGCAGCAACAACAACAGCAACAGCAGCAGCAGATGGCCATGATGGGTGGCATGCGACCCGGACAAGGTCACCCGGGCGGCCAACCGATGCCGCCGGGTGGAAGAGGTGCCGGAGGGCAACCTCCGCCACCATATAGGTGAGGAACTGCTTGCGGCGCTAGTCCAGCTGTTAAACAGAGCGGTATTCTATAAGTTTCTAGGGCTCCAACACCGATGGTTGGCTTTAACACGCCATCGATGATGCAGCCAGGCATGTCTATGCATCCCGGTATGGGTCAGATGAGGAATCGTGAGTGAAACTGAACGTGCTCTAGAACTGCAGGATATGCTGCTGTTTTCAAGGTCTCGAACAGTAGTCATTCCAGAAGGTGGTGGTGGTCCTATGCAACAACAACAACCGCCACAGCAACAGCAACAGCAACAACAGACGAACCCCGCACTGACGGATCCAGCCATGGCACAGGTGGTGAATCGATTCAAGATGGCGAAGACGGACGAAGAGAAGCAGTCGGCGTTCCAAGAACTGAAGAAGACGCCCCATTTGTTCGCCGCGTTTATCAAGATGAAACCCAACAGCGAGGTGAGTGCTAACTCCATTGATGACTTAGTGTGGGTCATGTAGAAAGTGGTTAAATATTGGTCTTTTCTAGATGGTAGGAGGCAGTTGGCCGTCAAATATGGGACCTGGTGGTCCACAACCAGGCTACTATGGTGGTCCACCACCTCAAGGAGGTGTTCGAGCATCAGGCGGACAGTTTGCACCGATGGGTCCTGGTGGATGGCAGCAACAACAGCAGCAGCAGCAACAACAGCAACAGCAGCAATATCATCAACAACGACAACCGCAGGGTCAATCGCCAGCGATTTCCGGCCAGCAGTTTGGCGTTGGTCAGGTTAGTATAGCTTCGCTTACGATTTGGTCACCACGATCCTCTCTTCTACATACGTGTGAGCTTCTGAAATTACTGAAGTGGGATGCCTAAGACGGTACGTAGATGCGTTAGATACTCGAAGCTTAACGCGTTTTAGTCCATCACCTTGAGCACTTGTGTAGAACTCTAGGTTCCCTTGCTATCATAGTTCTTAGGTCAAACACTTTTCAAAGGAATCTCTGGGACCGGATTTATGAAGCGGCGGGAACGGGAAGATAAGCGAGATCTTCCCGCTCTCGCTCCATCCCATCCCGGCTTCCCTCAAAGCGGTTATTTTTCATGTTCATATTCCTTCATGAATAGCTATTTGCGGCTATCGCCTGGAGCTGGATTCAACAACGACTTACAGAGATTTGACGGAGAAATTACAGCCAAAATTCCTGAAAAAAAAAACGCGAATTCATAGGCTCATCAACAGGCGATGTAGTGAAATGTTGGCGTTGTCAGGAATTTCGGCTGTAATTTCTCCGTCAAATTTCTGTAAGTCGTTGATGAATCTGGCCCCTGGTCGCTTCCCGTGGGAAGTCGTTAACGTTCTCGGGAGTTCATGAATACGACCACTGCACACTTCTGTAATCAAACTGATCTAAACGGACGTCGCCCATTTTAGAGTAAAACAATTCGTACACCTTTCACCATGTCATGAGTATGCGCCATGTACACGTCGTTGACGTTCCGAATTTCATTTTATTGATAGAAAAATTCTGATTGCGCCGAGCTCTACACTAGTTCATTCACGGTTTGATTTCAATAGCGTCCACCTTGTATCGGAAACTGTACAGTTTGCTTTAAAAAGTGTCCAGTTCGACTGGGAGTATGTACTCCAGTGAGTAAATTCATGCTGAACGTGTTCGCAGCGCCCGGTTAAGGCAGTGAGTGGTGTAAGGGCGGTGTGATCCAGTTCAGTTGTTGCCTGAAGTGTGGTCATTTATGACAAGTTGCATTTGTGCTGCCGGTGTTGGTATTTTGAGCGGTTACGAATCATGGTGGTGTCTTTTCCTGTCCTTTAGGGCATAAAACAGTTGCAAAAAAAAAAACGCTAAGCGCTAGTATCCTAGTGTTTTGGTGTTTGAGGTGGGCTCAATTTCAGCTTCGTTGCTCCACCTCTGGGATGGCTAAATGATTGTTACTTTGCGAGGCGCGTTCAACGAAGTTTTGTTTGTAAAGTAATCAGTTTAGTTGGGATTGTTACTACTAGTTTAGTGGTGAGAACTGAGCGGCCAATATGTTCCCACTAAAGGCGCTAGCCGTTGCAGGGTCGATCGCCGTCGATGAACATGGGATCGTCGCCGATGTTGCCGCCGCAGCAAGCCGGGCAGCCGGATCAGTCGGGGCAATTCCGGTGACAAGCTAGTCGTAGGTCGTCGTGAGCAGCAGAATCGTCAGTATCCGTAGTTACCCAGTCGTCGCCGTCATCGTCATGCGTTATCTGCCGAGTACGTGTATCTCAGCGCGTCTTCCTCGAGCCCTCCGTGTACTCGACCGAGGAAGACGACGCAGCGAGCTAGCCTTCTTTCCAGTCTTGGTGATCCGATAGAGAGCAACTACTACTACTACTACTCGTTCCAGTACTGTGATATAGAGAGGCGCGGGCGCCGGCCGCCTGTCGCTGTTAGAGAGCATTATGTCGTCGCCGTTGTTGTTGTTCATCATCTTCATCTCATGTTCTTCTGCTTCTGATTCCTCGTCGTCACCCGTCGGCGAGCGTCACGCTCGTCGTCATCGTGTCCACCTCATCTGCCCCGTCTGCATCATTGTCTGTATTATAAGGGTTACGTGTATAAATACAAACTTCTAGTGCGTGCATATGTGTGTGTGGTGACTGCTTCGTGTTCGCTGTCATCATTCTTCATGTCTTCATGTCTTCTTTTCTTAAGGGTCCGCCGGGTCCAGTTATCAGACTTTATGCGTACCTCCGGCGTAGTGTTTCCTTGCTCTGGCTGATTTTTCACCATCCCATAGGCTAACACCCCCGTCCCTGCGTCCCCTGTCTGTTCCTAACCACCCAAGGCGTCCAGTTTGAGCCCGCCCGTCCGCCCGTCCGTCTCTCAGCCCGAATCAAATCCGCTCATACATTTAGGCAGCTTTCGGTTGACATGATCATTGCGAGGTGTATTGATTGTTTGTTACGTTGTGTATTTGTAATTGACTGCTTGACTGATTGAGTTGTATTTGTACGAAACTTGTCTGTGTGTGTCCGTGTGTGTGCGCGTGTGTGTGATGCACACGTCTGTCTCGTTTCTAGTTGAGCTACAACAGTGTGTTGCTGCATTTTACTCTCCCTCCATTCTATGGGCGCGGTCGCATATGCACAGGTCGCAAAGCATCTATCTGTTCTATGACTTATGTGAATGAGTCGTCGTTTCATTCAATTTTGTCTGTGCATCGGTGTATGCGTATGTATTCAAGTTCAATGTGTTGTTTCTTTGTCTTCCTTTTGTTCATGTATTCTCCTTCTCTTCTCATCATCCGTAGTGATACATAGAAGATATGTGTGTATGTGTGAAGATGGGGCATCTCTTTCACCGTCGTCATCATAAATATTCGCGCTGTGTATTCTTCTCCCCTAGTAGTATGTCGTGACGCCTCCGCCGCCGCTGCGTGTATATTCTCCCCATGTGTGTCACAGTATCGATTGACTGTAGCGTGAACGCGGCACGCATGCAGGCGCGCGCGTGTCCGCGTAGCGCCACCGTAGCCGCCGCTTGCTCAAAATCACTTCACATTCACCGCGATCTGCGCAAAGTAGGATGAGCATGTCCGCCTGCGTCTCGTTTTATCCCGCCCCTAGTAGTGCTCTTCCGCCCGCCCCGCCCCGCCCCATCCATCCCTTATTCGTCGTTGTTGTGGTAGATGCGTTCACGAGTGCATGTTTTCGGTGGTCTCTATCTCTCTCATCTTCAACTAGGCTGTAACCACACGCTAGCCATTTTTCTTCATCTTCTTCATAATTATTATTAAACTGTTGTTGTTGATAATGTCTTACGATGATTGTGTGAATGTGTGTGTGTGGTTTAATTGGAGCGATGGCGAACGTCGTCGACGTGCTGCGGCCGGTCGGCAGACGAGCTTCGATTGCTAACCGCCCTAGCGTTCGCAGCTGCACGCCTGTCGCACCGCACCGCGCCACGCCGCGTCGCAGCAGACGATGTCCGGTTTTAGCGAGCGCGCCATCGCAAGGGAACCATTGATCTTGGATACGTTAAATCCTTACCCTGAAGTGTAAATTGAAACGAGATTTATATCACTATTGTGTTATTTATTATTGTTTTTTATTATGAGCCACAATAAATTTCTAAATCTTGCCAGATGTCCTGTACGTTTGAAGATGGAGGAAAGGGATGCTGTGGACAGAGGTGTTGTAGCTTGCTGACTAGGTTGATCAGGTCTCCCGTCGCCGCCAACGCATGCTGTGAGTGGTACCAGACTTCTATGGAAAGAATACAACTGGAGTTTAATTGATTGATACACATGCCGGTATGCAGTAGGTAAGCTTGCATGCTGTTTTATTCAAGGAATGTGCAGATGATATCCTGTTTCACCTCTTAGCCCTATACAGGATTCATTACTGCAATGGAGTATAGTGGTATAGTGGTACTACAGGTATCTCCCCGAGGATCATCAGTAGGGCAGGGAGCTGTAGTACGTCCTAGGCGCCGAGACCCGGGTTTATATACACCCTTAACTAGGTCAAGTGTGGCGGGAGATAGTATAGGTCACTGTTTATTGGGCCAGAGGTGATCTTTGCGGCGAGTAGACAACGTGGTTGACCGCTAATGGGCTAGAATTGATCTAGCAGCGTTTGTATGAATTTGCGAGTTTCTTTATATGAGCTTAAAAAACCATACTTGTAGGTGATGCTTTTGTTATGAAGAATGCACTTCAGTACACCTTGCAGAATAATTTTTTTATTATAGTTTAGTTCAATAAGGGAGGATATCAAGCTACTAAGCCTGTTTATGAAATCATCTTTTTTTGGTGCAATTACGTGATATGCGAAGGGTTTCCGTATAAATTATGGCTTTTTAAGGGGATAGCTTATATATGAATCGTAGTGTGGAAACCTTATCACTTTAAAGCTAAAGTAATCTGTTTTATTATATTGTTTGGTATATAATACTCCTTCGGAAATATTAATTGCTAAATCCAAGAAATTACATTCAGCAGAATTTTCATTAGTTCTACTGATTTCTAGACAATTTTTATAAGTATTTGATATAATACCATTTATACAAGTTTATAGTTTATAGTTTTTTAGTTTATACAGGTCGAGTACAGGCATTGGCGTCACACAAAATTGTGAGAGCTGCCGGAGTGTAGTAACGTCGGTAAAGATGCTAAAGTTTAGAGAGGTCAATCCTATTCCTAATCTGCAACGTGTGCTATGAGAGATGGACCTTGCTCAAGAATATGGTGATTCACTGGCAGTGTTTGATAAACTTACAACCGGAAAAAAAACCGTCTGAGTTATTCATCGTAGTTTCGGAGTGAAATTCAGGGAAATCGTTACGGGACCGAGTTGCCTATCCCTCTGCTAATCAGTCGCTGCAGCTACTGATATTTGCTTGCATGCTTCTCCGACGCAAATAGGGTCGGGGGGGGGGGGGTTCTGATGGGCAGAAAATCCCATAGAGCGTCGTAGCGTCGTTAATGTCCTTCATCCTTGGCTCCAACGTATAAAGCCTGTAGTAAGGGCGTTCCATGGTTAATAAAAACCATGTTTGAATCGCGCAGCTAAGGGCGTTGCACCCCGGACAACTTGGACGGTTTTTTTCTCGGTTGTAAGTGTATCGGCGAGTTTCAGTGGCATGTCGATGTAGACGAGGCACGATTGGAACCGTTTATTGAGTTTCGATGAGAAGAGTGGGTGGAGCACGTTTGCTCTCTCACCTGGATGGGGCGGGGCGAAGAGAAGGGACGGCTTCGTGGCAGACGATTTTCCGTCATATAGAAGGGATGGCGGCAGACTATGACTCGGTCATCACTTACAAGGAAAGGTTCACAACTCAGTGTGGGCTTTTGCGATGCTATTTCGAAAGGATGTAGGGCCGTGTGAGCAGAGTCCAGAACCACAGTTAGTTTTTGCTGAACGTTTTTTTAAAGACTTGAAAAAGAGGGTGTGAAAATGTGTTCGCAACACTCATCAACCCCTATGACGGCCCACGAGACGTGCCCCGCTAGCGCAGCCGTAAGAGTGCCGCCTCATAAAAGCACACTGGTGGGTTTTTGAGTTCGAGTATGCGTACTGGCAATGTTTTTGCGCATATTAGTTTGTTGTTACTACGCTTTCTCATGATCACAAGAGTCAATTTTACACCATCAATGCTTACGATAGACCAAAGCTGTCCACTTGCGCCTTCTAGTTTTTCAACGACGCGTATCTGTACCATATCATTTCTCTGGAAATGAAAGATCTTACTGCTCTTCCCTTTTAGTCAACAGCTATCGTACAAAACTATGAAGCAAGTAAAACGCAAACGTGTCACACCAGGAGCATCTTATAAAAGCCAGTGGGAAACAATCTTCTCACTGGTAAGGACCACTTATTTTTCGTTGAGCGCCTAATCCGTGGGTTTATACAGGTCCTGGGTGGAAAGACCTAATCAACTGCCTCTCATGAAAAAAAACTAGCACATATGAAGGCGCAAATAGACAGCCTTGGTTTGCTGTAAGCATTGATGGTCTAAAATTGACTTCTGTGACCATGAGAAGCGTAATAACAACAAAATAATATGTGCAAAAATATTGGATATACGCGGACTTAAACTCAAGAGCTCACTGGTGTGCTCCTATGAGGCGGCACCCCTAGCCACTGCGCGAACGAGGCACATCTCGTCGGGGTTGATGAGTGTTGGGCACACGTCTTCACACCTCTTTTTCAGGTCTTTGAAGAAGCGTGCAGCAAAAACTAACTGTGAGTCTTGACTCCGCTCTCACGGCCATCGATCCTATGAAAATAGCATCGCAAAAGCCCCCTTGAGCTGAGAACCTTTCCTTGTTGATATCGTAGGTACTAAGCGGGCTGGTGCCCGCCACGCACCGGCAAGTGAGATCAGCTAGAGCCTGGAGTTCCTTTGGTTCTGTGGAAACTATGTTTATGTGGGAGTTCCACGACCATGTGCAATCTCGGAGCGGACACCAACCCGCTTAGTACCATCTCGAGTGTGCTACTACTTTAGTTTCGTCATCGTTATTGTGTTGTGTTGTGTTTTTTTTGTTGTCTTTATTTGGCTAAAAACACCGACATATGGTTTCACACCGTTTGGTGGCTAGAATAAACAACTTTAGTTGTTAGTTTAAGAATAGCCAGCGAAAATAAAGTGACTACATCGCTGCTTGTATTGAAGTTTAGAATAAAACGACGGCAATAACACAGTAGATCATTGTCGCAAAACATGTACCTCCAGAAAAAGGAGCACACATCGAAGAACAATAATTTTGTTGCTTGCATAAACTATTAGCGAGAGTGGGGACCTGTACAGAACCTTACGAATGCGCCGTGCATGGGAAACGGACGAGTTTCTGATCCCCATTTTTATTAGTGGACCGGGCATCTCCGAATGTTCCAGCTACGTGTATCTAGGTCGCGAAGTCAACATGGCCAACGATCTCCAGAGTTGGGGAGGAGAAAACGTGCGGCTTGGGGAGCTTTCAAAAGCGTCGAAGAAGATGAGGAACGTCCGTCTCCGTGTCCACTGTCGACTCCACTGTTCTTCCTGCGCTAACATACGCCTCAGAGACCTGGGCAATACGACAGCAGGATGAACGCACGATCAGTGTCGCCCAACGGTGAATCAGGAGAACGTTGCAGAGTGACAGGATTCACGCAACTGAAGGAAGGCCTCTAGAGCAGGGGTGTGCGTAAATAAAATAGAAAATTTTGTAAATCGTAAGAGTGACCTGACGTACAGGGCAGTAAAACTGAATTTTTATAGGTTTTTGTTCCGCTGTGACCAGCCTAACCAGGAGACTATCTCAACGGTAGGTCGGAACGGCCCAAGTGTTGTATATGGGCAGAATCGCCTCTCTCTGGGAAACACCAAAATGCAAATATCTCGACCCCAATACAATTCTGCGCAGAGTTATAGGCAACAGAAGTTGGGCCGTTGGCGGCGTTAGCCGCATGCCTGCACGAGGAGGGTGGGTCCAAGTTGGCTGTAAACAACGATCATGGGGATTATGCCGCCCCTCTGCCCTCCTTGCCACCATCGCTTGCCCGTCGTCGCTGTTTCCAGCTAACTCAAGCCCGCCATCCGCCTGCAGGCATAGGACTAACGCCGCCAACGGCCCAACTTCCGTCGTCCCTAACTCTGCGCGGAGTTGTATTGGGGTCGAGATATTTGTACTCTGTTGTTTCCCAGAGAGAGGCGATACTGTCCATATACAACACTTGGGCGATTCCGACCCACCGTTGAGATAGTTTCCTGGTAAGATCTGGGATTTATTAGGTTGTCCGGAAAGTTTTTAGAATAATCCCATGGTAAGATTCAAAACAACGTATCATTGCTGGCTGAAGTTGTGAGAGGGCCGGACTTGGGAAATTTGTGTTCAACATCGTGTATATATAACTAACAGCAGGATGTGCGACATATCGTCTCCTGTTCTCAGTGCCGCCTTCGCAATGGACGACAGGAAGATGCTTTACCGACCAGCTCCCCTTCTACAGTACCGATCCGCGAACGAGGCCCATCGTTTTCTACAGGAGACAATGAAGGAGCAAGTCCCCTCTCGGGCGACGTGCTTCAATTGGTACCGCAAGTTCGACAACGGTGACGAATCGCTCGAGGATTCCCGACACACAGGTCGACCACATACGCAGAACAGACAGCTCGTACTTGCCACCTGCGGTGCTCGACCTGATCTTTCTGTACGCGAACTTTCAGACCTTACAAATACTCCTGTGTCCACAGTACACGATGTTCTTCAGTCTTCTGGCAAAGTCGCGAAGTTGCCTCGAGTCGTACCACATGCTTTGACGCCTCAGGACAAACGGAGCGTGTTGATACCTGCACTTCTCTCCTCAACCGTCGCCGCACATTTGCTTGGATCGACTCGATCGTCACGATGGATGAAAAGTATTGCGTCTACGACAACTTGGTGCGTCGCAAGCACTGGGCGGATCGACGAGTTGTCTCAACCACAGCCGAAACGTCCTGATCACGACAAAAATGAGCTGCTTTCCTTCTAGTGGGACATCAATGGCCCAGTATTCTGGGAATTGGTTCCTACCGGTTCCATGGTAGACTCGAACGTGTGCTGCGCTGAGCTGGAGAAAATGAGCGAAGTCCTACGTAATCGCTATCCCAGAATAGGAAAAATTCTTCTTCTCATAGATAACGCCAGACTTCACATTGCAAAGAATACGCAGAAGAAATTGGAGGAACTCGGGATTGAACTGGTACCCCATCCGCCGTACTCACCTGATCTTCCACCCAGTGACTACCACGTTTTCCGGTCTCTGCAGTCTTTCTTAGCTGGAAAAAAAGTCCGCAAATCAGGGGGGAAGTCAAAAGTGGTGTCAACAACTTCCTGCTGTCCAAGTCTCCGGAGTTCTTCGCTCGTGGTATTCGCTCTCTACCGGAAAGATGGCAATATGTGATAGACCATAATGGTGAATATTTTCAGTTTCAAATCAGTTTCTTTAAGCCTCAATTCGCTGGTACTAAGGATGTAAGCTGTTACAACGATGTTTTGTCGCGATCAAAACTTCTAGCGCCAGGCGGGACTCGGCGGATATTTTGTTAAATGATAGTGGTTGTTAATAAGGTTATTAACTACTCATTGTTCTCTGACATTAGTCTAAAAACTTTCCGGACAACCTAATATTTATCGAGGTATTTTCAGCCTAAGGTGGGCAGTTTCTTGCCAGACTTTGTCCCCTTCTTTACTTTAACTTTCCTTCGGGTATGACACCTTGCAGTTCAAACATTACACGTTTTAAGAATAACGTCTGTTTCTTAGCTCAGTAAAAAGCTTTCATCGCTTGAATGACCATTACATTTCCGACTTTTAGCAGTCATTTAGATGCGCAAAAATCTAGGATTTGGCAGAAGTAATAGTAAAAAGTCGCTATCACAAAAAAAAATTAAAAAAAAAAACTATTTCACCGCTCATTAACTCGGGGAACCAGCAACTGCGTATGCAGTTCAACGTACATCGCGTACTGAGCTAAAGCATGGCGTACCTCTATCCTATGGCGCACCAAAAGGTCTTTGATTCTCTTCTAGGTTGTCGGAAAAGTCCTGCGTCAGAATAAGCAATAATTTTTCATGATTTAGTAAAACCAGTTACGGTCTGGCATAGTGCAACAAGCTTATAGCTCGAACTCTCTTGAATATAATGCCATACATTCTGAATATTCTAGAACGTAATAAAGATGGTCTCAACTTGAGTGGCCCAAGATCTCTGTGACTCGGATCGGCCGTCACGATAGAGCATCGCTAAGTCTCCACTTCTCCGCAATCGTATTAAGCATTTTCTGGGGAACGTAGTCATAGTGGATGAATCCTCGGTCATCGACGTCAACCATACCCGAAAGACCCAGTAGCTCCCCCAAGAAGAACCATTTCCGAAGCAGTCAAAGTTCAACAAACACCAGAAAAATGTGATGCGGTGCTATTGGTGCCACATAGGAGGAATTCTCCACCAACTTGGTGAGACTCCTAGTTAATGCTCTACTTCGAGTTCGTTGAAGCCGGCACCGCAGTGACTGTGAACATTTAAGCTGTCCAACTGCAAAAGGTGAGTGAGGCCACGCAACGGAAATGACCATGACGGGAGAATGTTTACTTTCTGCAAGGATGTGTTGTCAAAAGTTTCAGAAACAATAAGTTGAACTCGGAAAGACTGCGCGCGATACGGTGTCGCCTTTCATGGTGTCACATTAAGGTATTAAAAAACGACGCTGTAACGAAATAAGAATAAGCTATTAGAGAAAGGAGATTAGACACATCTTTCTAATCCAGGCTGCATCACGTCAGTAGGACGTCAGCTGCCCGTAGATCGATGACATTCACGAAAATTTACGATTTACGACCCAAAACGTAAATCGTAAAAAAATTTGCCAAAAATCCCAGTCAACCGTAAAATCGTAAATCGTAAGTACACACACCCCTGCTCCAGAGTTCCGGGCTTCGTCGACGTTCGAAGATCAGGGACGCTCTCGCATGGCCAGGATGTTAAAAATTAGTTGGACCCGTCACGTAACGCGCTTCGCCGACACCCGCTGGACGAGAGTCGTTATCGACTGCATTACGCCGAATGTAAAAAAAAACACCAGTACGCCCACCTACGCATTGGTCGGGCGTTTTCGTGAAAGCCCTGAACGAACGATATTTTATTTTATTTTATTTTATTTTACTTATTTGCACATAAATGCGCACACAATTCTAGAATACAAGAAATCCATGGACACAATGTGATTAGTAACACAACATGGTAAAAAACGAGAAACCTGAACAAACCAAAGCTGAACAGCGTTACGTGCTAATTGGAGGAAAGGGAAAGAACTGCTGGGAAGAAAAAAAAACAAAAAAAACCAGGAGAAGCGAAATATTTTATCACAAGGCAAAGAAAAAATTGGGGAGTGAGGGGTTGATTTGTGTAGCTATTGATGGAGAAGAGCAGTGGCCCGCCAAACACTGCAAGTCGTAATCGAAGACGGCTCCGGATACCAACTTAGTAGGTCCGTCAACTCCATCGCCCCATCAACACCCGCGTAACGTGTGGTGTAGGAAGAGGGAAGAAAGCGAGATTTCTTAGAGTTAGATAGGGGAGCAAACAGAAACTGCCATTAAAGAAAAAGATAAAAGCAACAAAGGTGGGCAGGAAAGAAAAAGGAAAACGGAAAGTTTGGGTACAAAAATAGAAACAAATAGGAACATGAATTAGAAACAAATAACGTGAGAAAACAAATACATCAAAGCAACATGTTTGCTCGTGTGAAGCCAGGGCATGACAGAGCTATGAATTAGAGGCTAAGGAGAAGGAAGGACTGCAATGTTGCCCTAAGGTGATATCATTGAGGTGTAGTGTTGAAATTAGGTCTACTTTCCTCAACCTTTTTCGAAAAACAAAAGTATTTGGTAATTCTAAAAGGGCTGGAGGCAACATTTGTAGCCAACGAGCACCTCGGTAAAAAAGAGAGTTAAACACTTTTTCCCGATTTTTTCTTTTAATAGTGGGATAATGGAAGCGGTAGCTATTACGATGACCTAACGTAGGCAAAAAGATCCAATACTTACAGGGTCTAAGCCGAGACTCTCCTTTAAGGACCTTGAAGCAAAAAACTAAATCGTTGAATACGCGTCTGTAAAGAAGACTTCTAAGGTTAAAAAGTTTAAGTCTCTCTTGATAATTTGGGATTGCCCTCATATCACCCGAACTTGATATACATCTGCAAAATAGAATCCTAGTGAAAGACTTCTGAATCTTCTCAATTTTGGTCTGGAGCCTTTTTAAGGAAGGACTCCAAACCTGCGAACACTATTCCAATATAAGGATTAAATAAGTCTTATGTAAACTAATTAGTACGGAGCTGTCATTGCATTTTATGTTTCTACAAATCAAATGCATAATAGAGAATGCTTTTCGCACTATATTATTGATATGCTTCTCAAACTTCAATTCGTGATCAGTGAAAATGCCAAGATCGCGGACACCAAACACAGAAAGCAGCTCGTAGTCGTTGATTTTATAACCCAATGAAGGGGCATTGCCAATGTGGAAAACTGTTGTTTTAGACAGATTGACCGGAATTTGCCAAGCATCAGCCCATTCCAGCATATTGCCAATGGACTGAGTTAATGCTTGGTGCACAGATGTTTTGTTATCACCGTTGTATGCCCCATAAATCTTTATGTCGTCAGCATACATCTTCACCTTAACATGAGAGCTTGTGGCTAGCCTCGAGGGCAGGTCAGAGGTGTAAGCAAGAAAAAGGGTAGGCGACAGTACACCTCCCTGTGGTACTCCACTTTTGCAATCATAGCATTTTGAAAATGAGCTACCAACTTTAACGCGCATATGCCTCCCACTTAAATAAGAACGTATCCACTTTAAAAGGAACAAATGAACTCGATTTTGATATGACACTCTTCGTGTCCCTCAAGCAAGGAGGATATATTGGAGCACTCTGACACGCGACAGGAACGACGAGATTTTAATACAAATCGCACACTCGTATTCAACAGGGCAAACCGACTTGGGCAGAAAAAAGTCAATGCAATTGGGTAAGGCATGAGGGAATAGTGGGTGTTAAGGCACAGCATGGGCAGTGGCCGCCAACACTGCAGGTCCTTGAGGTCGTTATTTTGATACTTTATTACGTTGCATGCTATTTACGATGGCTTGAGCAACGCGGTGACAGTACAGCATAGTACGCAGACTTGTCTGGGAAGGACAAAGCATTGTCTTGTTTATGTTTATTGGCTGGATACCGGAAGTCGCTGTATAGGACACGACATCACGTAGTAGAATTCATAGCGTGTCTCAGAGAAGATTTCATCCTTTACACCGACGCAGAGTGACAATGGCACTCTTTGTGGATGTGCGAACCTAACGAGGAAGGTCAAAGGGATAACCGTGGAGATTCTCAAAGCGACCTATGTAGTGTTGTAGGGCGTTGTCTGGGAAGCACCATAGTGGTTTCCAAATTTCCTGCGGACCTCTGGGTAGGTCTGAAATGGGAAAAAAACTGTACCGCTTCAGTGCGGGCCGATAACGCAAAACTGACGCCTGGAATACCCTTGCCGTGCCCAGTAATGGTGCTGCAAAAGGTATGGAGAGGATAGGCAGAAATGCGACCAATAACGCAACGAGGATAAAATTCTAATTTTAGTCACAGTTAGTAGAATTAGTAAAAGAAACGAGCTCTCCATAGAAACTCGAGAGGTGATCAGCATATCTTGGTGATGAATCAAAGTAATAGTCGATCACGCCCACTACAAGGTTACTACGTTACACACTTCTATTTAAAACTCATAGAAAACATTAGAAAGGAAGCACACATGGGACTCCCATCTAACGAAAGACCCAACAAGACAAGCATGGGTCATGGCCATATCTAATCGACGAAGGCTAGCTTAGTTCACATCCGCAGGAGGTTAAAAAGAGGTTGAAACGTGAACGCTGAACTCCTCCAAGACCAAAATGCACTCTACATTTATAAAATTGCGAAGAACTCCACTAGCAACGCACAGACCCCACCCCGGAACCAATCCCTTGACGAACAACCCGCAATTCCACCGCGCTATCCACTCGGCCATCCACTCGCTGGGGTTCTGCTGGTGAATGCGCCTCCTGTGAATGTGCCTTCTCGCTTCTACTAGGAATTTATCATGTCCCACGTTCTAGCAATGATTGAAGCTTCAAACCTTTTGCAGCACCATTTCTGGGCACGCCGGTATTCCAGAGGCCGAAAAGTTTATCAGCGTAGTCATTTCATGCGAAAGAATTCGTTGAGCAGTTCATCCAGTGATGAGCATTTCGATTCAGTTCGAAGTTTATTTGTAGGCATCTTTTCTACCCAGTAGATTAGATAGTTAGTGGAAATCCTCGAAGAATAATTAATCCTTAGACGGTTATGTGTGGTGGGACATGTGTACTTTTAGCGAAACAGCGTTTCTTAGCCAAAAAAATATTAGCAAACACAGAAAATTTTTACGCGCTCATGAAAAGGAGAAAAGAATTTCGTCTATCACTGTGGTTCACAATAACAAAGATAATGCAGTATACTTAGAGTATATTAATTCTCCAGCTAGAATATATATTTTGATCTCTAAATTAGGGTGTTTTCAACACACTTCGCTTTGACTAACACTATAAAACGTATGTTTGAGGTTGTCTATTGTTGTTCTGTTGCTTCAGAACTAAAGACAAAGGACTTTTTTGTGGAATAGGTCCTGGTCCTTGACGATTGCATGAAGAACCACTCACGAGTGAACCTCACTGGATGAAACTTACCCACTGATAAGCTTGCTTAGTGAGGATAATGGGTGTAGGGTAGATTTGGTATTCATAAGAATGGGTAGCGCTATCACTGGATACTGCCAACATTTCAAACTGATCATATCCATATGAAAGAAATAATGAAGGTCGTGAGTTATATGAAAACGATTTCGTGTCGCATTCCGCCAGTTTTCTTGGTAGCGTCGGATTCCACTCACTTTAACATCTAAGCTGTTGGCATGCAGGTGAACATCACTTCACAATTTAACTTGTACTTCCTTTAAGTAGTTTAGGAACGCTTTTTTCCGAGAGTTAGCGTCACAACTCTAGGATGCTTTCAAGGCACCGTAAGCAGAGTTGTCTCGCAAGTGAGCAAGATTTTATATAATGGAAGAAGTGATTTCATACGTTGACCAAGTGGGGGGACAATAGAAAAATGTCACTACGATTATTATTGTACTGTGCCATACTAAATCCGAAGAGCACCGATGATTATTGTGTCAACCATGTGTTTAATAAATATTTGCATTGAGCTTGAAGAACTGCCGTTTAAGGAAAACGAGGCGATCGCCCTCTTATCCTGAAGCCGGCGACGTTATAGTAAACAATTGTTCCCAGACGTAGTTGATTCAAATATATTGGGATGTGGGTCTAAAGACAAAATCATGGGAAAGAAAGTAATTAAAAGCTAAATTGGCAACGCTGTTCTGTTTGGTAAAGGCTCTACCCCATCTCTAGAGTCGGGTACAGTTTTTCACTACCCTTCACTCTAAACCGGTTTTCATGAATGCTGAGTAGCACATGATATTTTACCCCTCACCCTTCTCGGCCTCTGAATATTTTCTTATCAATTTAGAATCAACGGTGATAATAGCTATCAATCGCTGATTCTACCCTGTCCTTCACCCACCGCTTCACTCTTGTGAATCACAGGAAATGCTCAAATTTCTACCCACTACCCACATAACCCAGGGTAAACTCAATCATGAATCCGGCCTCAGGTGTCAGTTTTGCGTTATCGGGTCGCACTGAAGCGCTACAGTTTTTTGCCATTTTTGATCTACCCAGAGGTCCGCAGGAAATTTGGAAAGCACTACGGTGCTTCCCAGACAATTAATTCCTACAGTTATAGGTCGCTTTGAGAAACTCCCATGACACCTCTTTGACCTTCCTCGTAAGTTAATCACTATTCTCATGGAGTTTTCGTTGAGCTTTCTACGATTTTGGAACTTCAAAAATGGCTACCATGCCTGGTAAGCGAGTGCGCAACTCTAATGTTGTTCAGGCTTTTCCAAATAAAGATAACATCGTTGCCCATGTTGGGCCATCAGAGGCCAACCACAAAAACCTCGTCCGCCACATTAAATACTGACACAAAAATGAAAAAAAATAGAATCATTGTAGCTTACAAAACTCGCGCCGTGCATTGCTGCACAGTGTGAACTCGTATACGCAGTTGAACGCATATGAATTCACGCAGACTATCAGTTTTTTATTAGGTTGGCCGTAAAGTTCTGGCGGCTTTTGTGCAACCGCTTTCCGTTCGTTTATTACTAAATCAATATTCAAATTACTCCCCATTTTTATGTGAAGCCTAATAAGGAATTCTGCGCTCTACCTGACGAAAGAATTTGTGTCCCATTTATGCTTAACGATTGTGTTTCTTCGAAGGCTTATTGAAGTATGTCGAAAGGGTAATGCCAAACGGTATTTTGTTTCAATTTCAAACTGGGTCCATCCGCCGTCGAAACAGCCAGGCATATCAAGCATTTGTGAGTGTCGAGTACTATTGGAGAAAGAACCGTGCAACGGTGGTTCGAGAAATTTTGTTCTGGAGATTTCAACCTTGAAGATGCAATCCGAAGCGGCAGACCTACAGCAATCCAGGACGACGATTTGAAGGCCTTCGTGGAAGCTAAACCATCGCAAACGGTCCGTGAGATTGCCGAAGGTCTAGGAGTCAGAGAACGTGCTGTTGCAGATAGTTTGAAACGTCTCGGAAAGGTGAAAAAGCTCGAAAAGTGGGTGCCCCACGATTTGAGTGATCGCCGGAAATTGTGGCGTTTCGAGATCTATTCTTCTTTGCTTCTCCGGAGTCAAAACGACCCGTTCCTGCATCAAGTCGTCACATGTGATGAAAAGTGGGTTCTGTATGATAACAGAAGACGATCAGGACAGTGGGTTGATGTTGACGAACTCCCTCCCCCCCCCCCCCCCCCCAGGTACTTCTCAGAGCCCGAGGGACGAGCGCTCTACCCCCTGGCCCGCCACCCCAACCTTCTGGGCTTGCTCGACAGTCCAGTGGCTGCCTTACAAGATAGTGGAGGCGCAGACATTTGCAACGCTTCTGTTTGAAGGGCGGGGGAAGAACGCCTCTTCGCCCCGAAATGCCACCAGAAAAAGGTTATTGTAACAGTGTGGTGGTAGGCAACTGCCGTGATTCACTACAACTTTCTGGAGCCAGGCCGAACCATCAGAGCAGAGTCCTACTGTAACGATATCGACGAGATGTACCGAAAATTGCGTGAGCTGCGGGGCACTGGTCAACGGAAGAGGTCCCATTCCTCTGTACGAGAACACCTGCCCACACGTTTCGCAGATCACCAT
This sequence comes from Heligmosomoides polygyrus bakeri, assembly GCA_947359475.1. NCBI lineage: Eukaryota > Metazoa > Nematoda > Chromadorea > Rhabditida > Heligmosomidae > Heligmosomoides > Heligmosomoides polygyrus. The sequence continues at coordinate 97,837,780 of OX375867.1, read as the reverse complement.
GCGAAAATTGAACGAACTAGGAGTTGAAGATCTGCCTCACCCGCCACTCTACCCAGACCTTGCGGCGGCCGACGACCACCTTTCTAATGGTAAGCACTTTCAGAACTTCCGCGCTGGTAGAACCCTCGCTAATTTACCCATTTTTTTTCGCTGCTGGAAATAATCAACTAGTATCGACTATATCGCTTGGAAAAGTATGCTGATTCGAATAGTGCTGAATCCGGTGAGTGCAAGAAAGTTATGAGCGTTTGAAGTGGATCAGTCAAAACCGCCAGAACTTTCCGGCCGACCTAATAGTATCTCAACGACCCGTACTATGTGGTTAACGCTTCAACTGTAACGCTTGTGAAGAAGGCTGCTTTCTTGCACTCTCATGCAAGATTTACATTTCCTATCAGGGGCCGGATTCATCAACAACTTACAGCAATTTAACAGAGAAAATACAGCCTGATAGCGCGGCTCACCAAGTGATGTGGTGAAACATTTCGCCGCGCTATCATGGATTTCGGCTGATAGCCTGATAGCGCGGCTTACCAAGTGATGTGGTGAAACATTTCGCCGCGCTATCATGGATTTCGGCTGTATTTTCTCTGTTAAATTGCTATAAGTCGTTGATGAATCCGGCCCCTGGTTTACTGGCAGCATCCTTACGAATTGTAGGATCTATTCTAGTCCGGGGGACCACATAACTAAAAAGTAATAAATTGACCTCAAACTTACCGAGCGGCCCCTGCAGAACAAAATAGGACATAAACTAGAAAAATTCACGGGGAAAAAAACGAAAAAATTATATTTGTTTCCGCCCCAATTGTAAGCAGGCGAAGTTATGTGTCCTCCTCACCATGTTAGATCCTGGTCATAATATGTCAGACGGTGGTAGCACGCGGCAAGCCTCCATTGCGTTGCTCTTTGCCCGCCGAGACGGTTGTAAAACCGCGGCGATTTTATGTTTTGTTTGTCTGCTCGTTTTTGATGTTTCGTTTAGGTCCTATCTTCGGCACTAGTTAAAAGTTCCGACTCCTCTGACAAGACTTCGGTCGAAATTTTTTTTTCGCTGAAACTTTGTCTAGGGGGTTATTTGGGGTGCTGATCACGAATCTAACATCCGTTTTTGAAATTGCGACCGATTACGGTAGGTTACAGTAGCTAAAGGTAACTAAGGCTGCCGAGGTGATAATCATCGATTTTGCCCAAACTTCGCCTAGGGGGGTATTTTGGGCGCTGACAACGAATCTGACATAAGTTTTTCGTTTTAGTTTGGGCGAAATCGGTGACATTACTTTAGTCACCCGTACCTTCCGTAACCTACCGTACTCCAGCGTAAAACGAAAAACGGATGTCGGATTCGTGATCAGCACCCCACATAACCCCCCAGACGAAGTTTCAGCGAAATCGGTGAACCTGCCTGGACCACCCATGTTAACGGTATGGGTGGTCTCCGACCGAATCGTGAAAAACGGATATCAGATTCGTGATCAGCACCCCAAATAACCCCCATAGACAAAGTTTCAGCGAAAAAACTTTTTTCGACCGAAGTCTTGTCGGTGGAGTCGGAACTTTCAACTAGTGCCCTATCTTCTTCTGCAGGAGCTCGTCGATAAGTCTCAACTCGATTTATTACATGCTTTTTAGTTATGTGCCCCCCCCCCCAAACTAGGATAGATCCCGAATTGTACATCAATGTCTTATTCTTGGTCAGTGTGACTTGTAAAAGTAGAGTGCGTCACGCATCTAAATCGGCTAACTAATAAGGAGCTTTCTTCTTCTTCTTGCGTGGAAGAAGCATTGCAGTTGTCGATCGGCAAATGCCTCTTAGACTGAAAATATTGATAAGGCCGATCTATCATCGTGGACAAAAATAACTGCATATCCATCCACGATGCTAGGTCGGCTTGCTCTCCTCGGTGATCGATAGGTTCTCAGCTCTACAGCACTGCGTGATGCAGCCGGTAGAAGTCTCCGACTGCTCTTGCAAATGATTCTTGAGTTGCAATTGTTATAACTAAGTGTTGTAAGACTTGTTTACTTTATTTATTTATTCAAGCGTGGGTTACAAAATCATCACACGCGTAGGAAAACGATCGAAAATAACATGAGAAATTCTAGAAAATTACAACGACACAACACCATCTACAAAAAGTTTTTACGAGCAACAAGATGTCTAAAACGAATTGTGGACATGTTAATAACATTTCCATCATCACCCAGAAGTAGGTTGAGCTCCTTTCAATACGTGAGGAAATTCGACCTAACTTTAAGACCTAACAACTCTGGGATACAACCTTAGTCTTCCTATCCGATTTCTGGTCAGTGGCACACCAAAAAACTGACGGGTCTATTGAGAGCTTTCTAGATCTAATCTTAAATAGCATGAATAGGTCTGCTATCTTCCGCCTAGTGCACAAGGAGGGTAAACCTAGTTGCCTTGCCCTATCACCACCATTGGGAATGTCGGCATGGCCCATTCTAAAGCACCTCATAAACAGCTTTCTCGTGTAGTTGTTTTGGACGCTTTCAAGGAGCTTAATAAATTTCGTTTGACAGGGATTAAACACAGTGGTGGCCAATTCCATGATGGGTCTCACATAGCATATGTAGGCACGTAAGAGAGCCTTAGGATGGTTTGTCTTCAGTACCTTGAACAGGTTATAAGTCCGATAGCTAGCTTTGTTTACAAGCGTTTCTTAGTGCGCCCCAAAATTGAGGTCACTCGATATGAGAATGCCTAAGTCCTTAGCTTCCGTAACCTGCTCCAGGTTAATGCCCTTAAGCCTACAGATTGGAGAGTACGTTGGTGCTTAGACTGTATTACAAGACATCGCGATTTCTCAGCAGCAAGAGGAAGCTTCCAGTTTTCTGCCCACATTTCGATGAAGTTAATAGCCTCTTGAACTTCACTGGATGGCTTGGCTTTGTCGACCTCTTTGTAAATTTTCACGTCCCAACCCTTGCCAATTTCAATAATCGTTTTTCCAGGGGAACCTTATCAAAAGCCTTGGAGAAGTCAACGTAGACAACATCGGTTCGATTTTTGCTTTCCATAGCGTTTGTGCAATCATTTAGAGAACTGAGAACTGCAGTCTCCACTGAACGCTCTTTCATAAATCCGAACTGCTCCTTAGAAATGATGCCCTTATCCTCGATATGCTGCAGTATATGTCTTTTGCGAACACAGAATTTATGCTGATGGGTCGATAATTGCCAGAGTTACTGTACGGTGGCTTTTTGCGGATGGGCGTAACAAACGCATGCCTCCTTGTTGCGATCAAAACTCTAGCGTCAGGCGGACTCGAACCCACAGCTCCTGCTGATCGAGCGGGATTGGTCTACGAAATTACAACATCCCGATACACGGGTGAGTGCTGATATGCCCCACGAGGTGTGGCTATTGCGTTCGACCGAACAGCGCCGTTGGTATAATGGCGTAGAGCATTCCCGCTCGGTCAGCAGGAGGTGCGGGTTCAAATCCCGCCAGACGCTGGAGTTTTGATCGCAACAAGGCGTCGTTATAACAGGTTATAGGTTAAGTCTAACTTCCCCACTTGTCGTGTCCTTATGGATCTCAACTCCTTATTGGCGAATCTGAAGGCTTTGATAACATGTATGTGTATCAGTTTAAGCATGTTTTAACCAGCAGAGGTCTTTTGTAGTTGGTTTTAGCTGCATATTTTTTGTGTTTGCCTTTGTGTAGCCTACGCGTGTGATTGATTGTAATTCACGCCAGAAATAAATAAACAGATAATAGCTTGCAGCCTCAATAGCCTCACCACTTGAGGCTTGAAGAAAATGACTTATTTATTTATTTATGCGTCGAAAAAGACGCGCTTTACAATTAGAATAAAAGACAGCTGAAAAAAACCATGCCTAGACAACAAATAAAACTAATGCAACCAAGCAACAGAACCAATCTAGTGGAGGAGAAGAAGAGCGGCATTCTTTGGCTTTTCACATCATAAAACTACAATTGCAATGGGTTTGGAAGGTGATGTTCTAGCAAGTAGGTGCTAGTGGAAAATTTGGTACATGATTTGAGTCTCTTAAGTGAAAAAACACCAAAAACGTAAGACTCACTAAATTCACCTGGAACGAAAACTTCTACCAACAAAGCAACTTGTAAAAGGTGGCAATGTAACTATAATGCAGCGACTTGAATCATTCTTAAGTTGATTTTTCTTCCTCACATAGTACCTGCATCAGCCGTATCGTCGTCCCTTGACTACCGAATTGCTTGACCTGGCCCAGTAGGTCTCCATCCATTCCTATTCATGCCACACTGTTCCGTACCAGAGATCCTCACTAGGAAGGCACGATCATCACAATTTTTGCTCAATAACTCCACGAAACCCATCGACGCGTTGGTGGGTATTTTGGTGGTATTTTCATTCTGCGGAATCCACTCGGCTAGGACTCATGCACAACTACCAGAGAAACGCATTATGTGACGGGCCCACTTAATTTTCGACGACATTCGCCCTGCCCCCCCCCCCCCAACTTCTTCGATCGCCAAATCTCAACGATGCTGGAACTATGGAAGCCGCTCACTTGCGTGAATCATCAGGCGTCTTCCTCTCGATTTCTCGTTGTGCGACGCCGATCCTGTTCTCGTAGGGCTAAGGTTTTCAGAGCATACTTTAGCGCACGAAGAACGAGAATCTAGCAATCGGGCATGGCGTTCTACCTCTTCTTCATCACTTCTTCGAGGCTCTCGAAAGCCCACCGAGCCGGTTATTTCCTCCTGGAGCCAGATTCATCAACGACTTACATAACTTTAACAGAGAATTCACAGCGGAAAACTTAGACAACGCGGCTTATCGCACACCATATCGCTTGATAAGCCTGTTATCCAAGCTTTCCGCTGTGAATTCTCTGTTAAAGTTATGTAAGTTGTTGATGAATCCGGCCCCTGATAACTGTGTATATCTCCGAACACGCTATACTTCGCGTAAGCGCTGTTCCTCCTGATTACTTACCTAGTACCAGCATCAAAATACCCACAAACATGGTCTTGGCGCTTAGAGGGTATACGGCGGCACTTCGTTTTCAATCCCACTACTCTCTAATGTTGTATTCTATGACTATTGACATTTGCCTCAACCCTAGTGCATTGTATGTGCATTTATTCAGCTATTACTTAACGTTCAGTGCATATAAAGAAATGGATGACTAAGGACAGCAAGCAATGTGATGATCACAATCACAACCTAGAAGCTCAGCGTATCGAAGGATTCACTTGGTTCTAACTCTGGTGTCAGCTCTGGTGGCTTCTCCGGGTCTAACTCGTCTACCTCCGGTGATAACGTTGGTGGCTTGTCCTCCTCGACTTGAATGGCCAGCGCAGAGTCGGAGGAAGTGCCTTGTCCACGCTTCCTATGACGACTAATATTTCTGAAAGGATAGCAGCGTGTAAACCAGATTATAAGGGAAAAGGAGTGTTCCTCGCGGATGGACGAACGTACCTTGATATTGTTGCGCGAACACTCTTATAGTTGAGAACATAGCTAAGTATGGATTCTTTTTCCTCTTCGTCTAAACAGAAATAAGCGAGTAAGGATGCAAAACATTGAAACAGTCACACCGTAAACATTACATAGTGGCAGGTTAAGATTACAACTCTGCCCTCTAATAGCCTAAACCTGTCAGCATTTGTCGTTTTCTAGCATCTAAGATGATCGCTTGGTCTATTAAGTTAAAGATGATCAGTGTTTACCTGATGAATCCTACGGAGTACCTGTTCCTATGTTCTAGAGTAAAGCTCAGTATGCATCTTTATTAGGGAGGCATACTGTATTGGACTATGAGCAAAGGGGAAGAAAGGAAGGGAAGAGAGGGCAGGCAAGCCCTATCAAAGCTGCAGGCGACGGGCGACCTCGCGGTAGGACGACGTAGACGTGACTCTCATAGCAAGGAGCTGCTATCTCTAGTAGGTCGTCGCTATCAATGGCAGGGGGCGTTGGCTTCGAGGGTGTAGATTGGGTACAACCCGACAGGTCACTAGGGTTTAACCAAGCGCAAATGCTAACATTGTGCTCCGAAAAGAGGATGCAGGTTCGGTTCCTCCTGAAGCCGGCCTGTCAATATTAAACGGTCATCCCATGTGACAACAAATGGATAACGGACACTATCTGTTGACCATTATGCATTCTACTATGTATGTTTGCATTAGATTGTCTGGAAATTAATGCAATTTTCGGCTTCCAACTTCAGAGCGAGATTTTTTGGCGAAACTTTACCTTGGAATTGTGCATAATTGCACACTGTTACAAAGCTGGTTTTGTGCGCTTTTTCACTGTGCCACTCGTTTTTAATATGGATTACTTCACGGCAGATTTTGTAGGCTATAAATGGACGTGTCAAAGCAGTAATTTCGGCAGATTTACTTCTATGAGTTCAATCTCGGTCGTAATGCGGAGGAAAGAACTCTGAAGATCAACCACTTATGGGGCCAAGGAAGTGTTAACGAGTCCACGGCGATGCGCTGGTTTCAAAAATTTCGATCGAGTTCAATCTTGAGGATGAGGCAGGTCACGGACGTCGCTCTGGCATTTATGACAACGAGTTGAAGACCTGGTGGAAACAAATACACGTGTAACCGTTCAAGAACTTGCGAAAGAACTCTGCATAAGCAAATCAAGTGTTTGAGAACATCTGCTGAAAATTGGAAAGACGAACAATTTAGATAGATGGATACCACACGGGTCGAACGACAATCAAAAAATCGTCGGTTTGAAGTGTCGTCAGCGCTGTTTCTTCGCAACAAGATCGATCCATTTCTCGACCGTATCGAAACTTCTGGCGAGAGGTGAATCCTCTACGATAACCGGCAACGATCGGCTCAGTGGGTGGACCGCGATGAAGCTCCGCAGCAGTTCCCGAAACGAAATTGCACCAAAAGAAGATCATGATAACTGTTTGGTGGTCTGCTTCTGGATTGATTCACCGCAGCTTCTCGAATTCGGGCGAAACAGTGACGGCAGAGAAGTGCTTCCAACAGATCGACGAAATGCACGAAAAATGCACCGGCAGCGGTCAATAACAACGGACCGGCCCTTCTTCGGGACAACGCGCGACCACATGTTGCGCATCCGACGCTGCAGAAGTTGAACGAGTTGGGCTACGAAACTCTGCCACACACACCATATTTGCCGGACCTTTCGTCAACCGACTATCACTTCTTCAAGAATTTGAATAAGTTCTTGGGCGAGAAATGCTACAATAACCGAGCCCAGGCAGGAACTGCCTTCGACGAATTCATCCGCTTCAGAACTCCGGACTTCTACGCAACAGGAATAAGTTAGTATATCGTTGGCAAAGATGTGTGGACTCGAATGGTTTTTACTTCGATTAAGAAAGTTGTGTTTGAGCTGAGATATGTCGTTTTAAATGTTGAGATCCAAAACCTGCATTTGTTTCCGGACAACCTAATAGCTCGTCAATGTGCCAGTCTTTTCTCAACAATTATTGGCCGATAAAGGAATTTAACAGCACGTAGTCAGAATTTGCCAGTCGATCAATGTGATATCCTGTTAGAAACATGATTAACACGAATACCAAAATGAGCAAAGAAGCAAAATCACTCCAGAAATTTGAGCCTATCGATGATCGAAGTTTTATCTCGACCCTCATTTAGTTGAATTCAGAAGACACCCGTTCTGGTTCGAAGGTGTTCGGTTTGACTTCGGAACTGACGGGCTGCTCAAACTGAGTCTAATTTGACGTGAAAACGTTACATATTGCCTACATAAGGCCGATTTTATTGCGCCGATTTTACGATCCATTCTGGACCTAGTAAGCAGCCTAGCAATTTCGAAAAATTTTCGTCGACTTAAGGCCAGCGGTCAACACGATCGTAGAAATAAACATTTGTAATGTGCGCCTCACATGGCACACCGCTTACCAAGATCCGGAGAATCCTGTACGTCTGAAAGTAGCTTCGTGTGTTCCTTGCTTGGTTTGCTGTTGGCGTATCTATCGTCGCTCCTCCAATCTTGACATTTCTAAACGAAAGGAATGAAAACAGTCCATCAGAAAACCAGAAGAATGCGGCGTAGATAGTCACCTCATAGAAAGCCCTTCTACTTTTCTCCTTTATCCATTTCTTTGGTGTGCACAAATGGGGTAGTGCGCATGGATCGGTGAGAAACTCAATATTTCTCACCACCTGAAACGCGACCAGAATCAATTAACTATAATAGAATCTTTGAACGTAAATGCTGAAAGAGACCAACCTTAATGCCTGTGTACTTATTCGGACCACTTCCCCTCGAACAGCCGATGCAACGATAAGTTTTATGGGTTCTGTTAGTCTTTTGCAACATGAAAGTGTAGCACGTTTGCTGGCCCGGAATTTTGTAGACAAGCACCGAGTGTTGTGCATACTTGCTCATCTCAGGGATGCCGAAGTAGTGCTTCTCGCCTACAACGTTTCAGTTCGACCACCGACGTATGCCCGTTCTCAAATATTAGCCTCGAACAACACACCTACCGTCTTCATTTGATGGCACCTCTTGTTCGGAAGTAGCTGGCAGACATTCCGCTACAATACTAGTTTGCAAGCAAAGTTTTTGATATAAATAAAAACGCGTCGCTTACCAGTTCGCAGGCCTGGCTCGACTTTGAGTAGCCCTGATGGACCTGGCTGCTGATCTGAAACGAAAAAAATATAAGTAAAAAATCAAAACGTAGCAAGAGGTATCTTCAAAACTAGAAGTAATTCGTTAAAAAATGCGTGCAGACTCTGCACGATCGCGATACATCTTCAAAGAAATCTAGGAGAATTAACAGTGTTGACCTAAAGGCATTACTGCTTTCCTTCAAGGAGGGTAAGACAACCCAACTATTCAGAAAGTAGAGCACATGAGATGCAGTCGACATGAGGCATACCACTCCTGTGGCTCAATTTAGCATATAGGTAAACCAACCAGGAAACGTCTCAGGAGTAAGTCTGAACGGCGAAAATGAATACCACTGTGAGAATCTCCTCCTCCAAATCGCATGCTCCATGTCCGAAACTCGGTGAATTTCGACAGTTTTGACATTGTAATAGACGAGTAGTTTCTTCAGCGTAGCCTGATAGGCACATTCCTTTATTACGACTGATGTGTCGGCGAGGTCGCTTTCTTCAGAGCTTGGATGTGGACGGAATGATCCAAGGTCACCCTAGCTAGACAAAAGACAGGTGAAGCACGTTCGTTTTTGCACAGTCCTTGAATGGCTTCATCAGTTCTGAACACCGAGAGTTTTTTGGAGTCGCACAATCCCACAAGGCAGTACATTCCAGACATCGAATATACAGAAAAATATACAAAAATACTGCTCTAAAGGCTCGGTTTCAGGCGTTCCATCCTTCGACCTCACACATTTTTGTTCTCCTGTTCGATGTTTGAAAGGTAATTACTTGTATTAAACATTCAGGGCCCTAACGCGGTAGATTCGATTTCGACTTCGCAAAAATAGAAAACACATTTTCAGCAATTCGAGGAGTGGGAACTCTGGCAATGGTGTTCACCATCGTAGTTCAGACAAGCACCTGAGAGCCTTCTATGGTACGCATGACATGGCTTACCTGGCAGATCTACTAACAAGAGTTACTATTAGGGTTCCGCACCAAAATCTGTGAAAGAGACGTCGGAAAGGTACGAGTGCGCGTAGCGTAATCCCAGGGGATCGACTAACACCGGTCTTTACACTTCAAGGATAAGGCTGAACGTTGGTGTCAGTTGAACATTTTATGGGAAACGCCATGGACTGCACTTCTGCGAGACATCGTGGAGGCAGTCTGCGTATTTGCAGTTACCCACGTACGCACTGGCTATACAATGACCTGCGCTGGCCAGCCGATAAACAATTCTGGTCATTTCTTACAAACTTCTAAGAGACAAAGGGCCAGATTGTCCTGGGAGAGATCTGAACCAAGAACCACGATGCGGAGAGCAGTCGGCTTCCAGCTGCACCTATTTTGGAGGAAAGCCCGGAAATATCGCGGTAAACACGAAAGAGATGCAATGAGAGATAGCGATGAACTCTTGGTTGAAACGCGACACACCCTATTTTCCTACATATCACCAGACCGCTTCGACACATGTCCGGTTTATATCGGACACATATCGTTTATTACGGATGAGACGACAGTTATGCGTTAGGTGGCGATGTCCGTTCCCCCACGTGGTGCCACTGGAAACTAATCGCTCTGCGAGTTAAGCCGAACACAGACACTCGATTGCAGGCGACAGGCCCTTGTGACAGGCCGGCCTACGAAGACCCATGTCACATCACATGGTGTATGACAGCTCAAGTGTTTCGAGATAGTGCTACGGCGTCCGCGGGAGCCGACGCGCACTCGCAGAGCCCGGCAAGTGTGAGAAGTATGCGAGGGTCCCTGATGCGAGGACGGCATCGAGGGGGGGGGGGGGCAACTGAGCTAGTCCGAAAGTCCCGTAACGTAAGCAGGACCCGCGTGGCAACGCTGAATGTGGGTACGTTGACGGGCCGCTCGTGCGAGTTGGTTGAAGCACTGGAGCGTAGAAGAGTTGATTTCTGTGCGGTGCAGAGTCCTGCCGCAAGTCAAGGGACATAGGACGTGGCTTTAAGGCTGTTCTATGTGGAAGTCCCAGGACCACCAGTGGTGTCGGAATAATCGTCTCCGAACGATTTCGTGACTCGATTGTAAGCGTCGAGCGCTTTGACGATCGATTGATGAAGATCGTTGTCGCCGCTAAGGAGCGACTCTATCACTTCTTCTCAGCGTATGCTCCGCAGACTGGCTGCTCGGATCAAGCCAAGGAAGAGTTTTGGAGCCTGCTTGATGAGAAGACAGCAGTGGTACCGTCGAAAGATGTCATCATAGTCGCAGGTGACCTTAATGGGCACGTGGGTGCTACGAAAGACGGGTACAGCTGTCATGATGGTTTCGGTACGGATCACGTAACGCCGATGGTGAGGGCATTCTCGATTACGCGGAATCGCATAACCTCACCATAGTGAACACCGTCTTCCGAAAACGCGACTCGCACCTTATCTCATACTACAGTGGGAACACAAAGACTCAGATAGACTTTGTCCTTGTGAGAGATCGCGACCGGAGTCTTGTCACAGACGCGAAGATCGTGCCGTATGAGACGGTCGCCTCACAGCATCGACCGCTGGTCTGCACTTTGAAGATCGCCCCTCCGAGGCTGAAGCAGGTTGAGCGATGCGGTGCAGCTAGAATTAAGTGGTGGCGAATCAGAGAGAAGGAAGCAGCTGTGATTTCTCGCGTGCGGTTACCAACAGTCACGACTGTCGACGAAACTTGGAAGAAGGCGACCGACGCGATTCGTCAAGCTGCACAGTCAGAACTCGGCATTACGAAGCCTGGGCGACGGAAGGTCGACAAGCAGACATGGCTGTGGACAAACGACATGAAGAACTCGCTCTATCACGTGTTTCTCGGCGAAAAGACAGCCGATAACTGGCGGAAGTACCAAGAAGCGAAGAAAGCTGCAAAGAAGGCCGTGGCTGTTGCGAAAGCCACTCATTATGGAGATGTCAACGAGAAGCTCGAGTCTCGCGATGGTGAGCGGTATCTGTACCGGCTTGCAAAGAATCGCCATCGCCAGACCGAGGACATCGAGAAGTTCTTCGGCATCAATGATGAGAACGGCCATCTTCTTACGGACCGCAAGAAGGCATTGAAGCGATGGCGCGATTATTTTGAGGAAATCTCTACGGTAGAGTTCCCTCATCCAGCCATCCCTTCAACGGCTCCAACCCACGGCCCCGTTCAGAAGATCACCGTGGAGGAGATTGAAGCGGCCTTGAAGAAGATGAGGCCAGGCAAAGCGACTGGGCCCGATGACGTGGCCGCTACGAAGCGGGACAGACGCTGAAGAAGAAGAAGAGAAGAAGACGACAGTTATACGTTAGACGGTCACGTTCTCCCCAGCGCGTCTAAATCACCGACGATAAGGGCCTGTTCATACTTTTCGACAGCAGCGACAAGAGCGACGAGAGCGCAGCACGCGGCAGTATGAACAGGCGACAGCAGCGACTAGAGCGACAGCGCCGGCGCTGCAGTATGAACATTTCTCGGAGGCGCGCGATCGATTTGCATGTTTTGCACAGGCGACGGAAGAGACCAGAGCCAGTGCGCGGAAGTATGAACGGGCGACAGCAGCGGCTGGAGTGACTAGAGCGACAAGAGCGACTGGAGCGACAGCGCCGGCGCTCGAGTATGAACACTTTTCCACGGCGCGCTCGGTCTTAATCGATATGCATGTTTTGCACGGCCGACGAGTAGCTCTTGTCGCGAAGTACGAACATGCCCTAACACTGATGAACAAGGAACTCAAACCCCGGCTGGTTTCGAGATAGGGGATAGCAGGTCCGATTTCCTAACACAATACGGGTTCGTTAAGGACTCCAACATGCTAGTCAATGTCTGTAATGCCCTAGACAAATAGCCTTATGATCTAGATTTATAGATAAGTGTGATTACAAAGAAACTGTAAACATGAGGAATTAGCAAGGGTAATGAGCAGCCGTAGTGGGAGCTCAAAAATCGGCATAAATCAGACTGAAGAAATGTGCTCAAGGCATTCTTGAGCAAAAGGTGGGCTGAAGAAGCAGGGAAGTGCTTTTCCGTTTTTACATATTCTGCATTAGCACGATAAATAAAGAAGTTGGTCTGCACCGAAGCAGTGGTATGAACTGGATATATTTTATTTTTAGCCCTTTGGTGATATAAAATCGCATAGGAAAATCTTATTTAGGTCGAAAAACGAGATCGTGTAGGATCTCAAATGTAATTATCAAGCGAAGTCCCTTCCTACGTTGCATAAGCTACTGCAAACCAAGCATGCAGTTTCGCGAACGGCTTTTAGGCATGTTTGCGTAGTTAAAAGTGCCAATGGGCAACAACAGCATTCTAGGACTGTTTTCGCCTCCTACATTTGTAGAAACACTTTTGATCCTTGACGGATAGGTGATAGTTTCGCCGCATTCGAATATGGGACGTACTTATATTTTATAGATTTGTAGCAGCAGCTGAGATCGTTAGACGACACAGATATGAGAAATCTAGATACCATTGCCATCCCCTTTCTTGAGCCTTCGTCAACTTGGTGAAATTTAGGTGGTCGTTATTTCAAAACCAGAGACCGCACGCTCCTTGATCTCGTTTGAGCTGGAGGCTGCCAATGATATGGTTAGCTCTCAAGATTTTCTCGCCGAAAAAGAACATTTGTTTTCTCCTTCGCAGATGGAAGCTCCCGCTCCCATAGAAGAGACCGAGTGCAAAGGGATAGCAATTGAATCCCTTCAAATTCGAGGGGATCGGAGATAAAAGGATAAAGGATCAAGGACGGCGTTTCTCAATCCCTTTCGAGATGCGCCACGCATTCTACTTCTACGGGGGATGAAGGTGATTTGAATGCGTACAAACGGCCATACAATGACTACGTACAGCCATACAATGGCTTGCGGTGGCCAGTCGATGAACAAGTCAGCGCTTTATCCTTCCCAGACAAGTCTGGTGCCAATTCACCGACCCCGGAGGGATGGAAGGCTTGGTTGGCCTGGGCGGGAGATCCGAACCAGGAACCTGGTATCGGGTGCAGACGGCAGTCGGCGCCTCCCCCGACTGCGCTACACACGCCCTATATCGGATATACTAATATGAATCCTAACGTGATCGGCAAAATATCTACAAGCAACTGCAAGCCTCTCAATAATTCCTGCAAACTTTTTGGCGTAGATAATAAAGAAGTTGGGGAGAGAAATGATCCTTCAGGGTTAACGCGAAATAGGCCGTTAATTAGGTAGGCTTTGATCCAATGTAGACTCAAAGTCGAAATGTATGTGCAACATTAACAACGCGATTAAGACTAAAATTTTGAGTCTAGTCAAAGAGTCCAACATCTGGGTCATAGTTGAAGCGCCTTTGCGGAATTCATGCTGCTAATTAGGGATCACAGAATTGCATTCAATTTGGCTAGTAATCGCCTTTTGAGATTTTTTCGAATACACATAGCAGCATATGTGATTCGCGCTGGTCTGTAGTTTTAGGGGAGCTATGGTTTCTTACGCGACGGAATAACGTAACACCCTTTCCATTTGTCGGAAACTACTGCACGCATGGAATTTAGATTAAACATCTAAAGGGTCACTTCAGCATTAGCACACCTAATTCTCTCAACTCAAGGCTTTTTAGGGATAATCCGCATACTGCTGAAAGTCTTCGTCAGACACTAATCATGCATACCTTGCTCGACCTTCAACAATCCGCTCTCTCGCACATCCGAATCCGCGTCTTCTGCATATAATACGATAATACACACTCCCTAATACTTCGGCAGTGCAGGCCGACAAAATAACAACTTACCAGAGCCAAGCAGTAACGTCGCATCAACCCCATCTTCGTGCGACGGCTTAACCTTTTTAGCTGGTCCTAAACAGTGACTACTCCTCCTTAAAGACAGTGTTTGATAAACTTACAACCAGATAGAACCCGTCTGAGTTGTCCACCGTAGTTTCGGAGTGAAATTCAGGGAAATCGTTACGGGACCACGCAATTGCCTATCCCTCTGTTAACCAGTCGCTGCAGCTAGTGATATCTACGTGCTTGTCGGCGCAAATAGGGTTGAGGGGAGAGGGTGGGGAGGGTCTTCTGATACGCAGAAAATCCCAAAGGGTCTCGTTAATGTCCCTCATCCCTGGCTCCAATGTATAGAGCTTGTAGTATGGGTGCTCCATGACTAAGAAAAACCAGGTTTGAATCGCGCGGCGTGGGCGTTGCGCACCTGACAACTCGGACGGGTTTTTTTCCGGTTGTAAGTGTATCGGCGAGTCTTAAAGACACTATGCATATGCATAATAAACCCACTAGGTGGCAAGAAGAGTGGAGTACGTCGATCAACGTCGCATACCATTCTTTTCGATATGTTTGCGTTCGTCTCTTCTGGAGATAACGTTACAAGTTGCTCGGCATCGGAATGTTGTCAGTAATGTCAGAGCGAACAGAAAGCTCACCAGTGCGTTGTAACAATTTAGAGTTCAGACTGTCCACCTGCTCCTGCACATGCTTCGGAACCTCGAGAGGCACGGCGCAGAAGGTGCCACTAGCCAGCTTTATGATGCGGTGCGGTCCGGTGGGCAGGACAACAATCGCGCCCTCTTCCAGGACGAACACTTGGGAAGTCGCCGACATTATCTGTAAAAAGTATATCAGTATATCATAAAGTTTTTCTGGGCAACGTTGGGGGAACGGAAAAACAGCGAGACGCAGCTGCGCAATACGAGTTGGGGGAGGCTGCGTTCCCTTCAAGGAATGGATATTCCTGATATACAACTTACGATATGACATATTCTGCTTTCCTAGTGATGACCTTTCTTTCGTTTTTTTCTTTTTCAGGACTCACACCTTTCTCGTGCGGGCTTTCCATTTTGGTGCTTTGAGGCAACATTTCCCGATCCTGCGATTGATTAGGACTTCAGCTACCTCTATGTCCCTCTGTAACGTGTCAGCCCAGTACTTCTTCGGGCGCCCTCTAGGCCGCTTTCCAGACAGTTCGAATTTAAGACCTACGGACCTACGGTCCTTATGGACGCTGTCTTTCTTGCCACGCAGAACGTGGCGCTACCATCATAGGCGAGCATCGGTCGAATGGCAGAATTCCATTACATTACACCAATACCATTACACGTCCTGTCGTGAATTTGGGTGTATGGTGCAGTGCAATTGCACCACACACCGTCTCTCTTTTTCCCTCACGCCTCATCACTCACTTCCAGCTGGTTACAAAATGAGCCCAGATGAATGGAAACGGAGCTACACACATCACTTCTCCAGAATTCGACTTCCTTAAGTGGGTTTCAGTTTCGAGCTGAACCTAGATGAATGGAAACGAAGCTACACACATCACTTGTGTCCAGAATTCGACTTCCTAGGAGGGTTATAATTTGGAACTGAACCTAGATGAATCGAGACACACGCAAATGTACGACAGGCCGTATAATGGCATTGGTGCAATGTAATGGAATTCCGAATGGCATCGTTTCGGATGAGGTCCGTGTCCCGTGTACGTGACTTCTGCCGCCCAGCGTGGCATCTTAGTGAAACCTTAAAAATGAATGTCAGATTCGTAATCAGCATCCCAAATGCCCCTGCTACAGGCGAAGTCTGGGCGTCAAGACGTTGTCAGACCTATCATCGGCCTATATTTTCTTGACGTTTTTGCCGTTTTTTCGTACCGAAGAGGGTTCTCGTTGCGAGACGCTAGCACACGGTTTCCTTCAATTTCCACTCTTAGTCTTTGTTGGTCATTTTCTTCTCTGTGTAACGGACTGTCCAACTAATGATCAAGCGTCTAAACACCACGAAATTGTTCAGGGAAAGTGGGGATGCAAATGAAGCAGACAACAAGCGCGAATGATCCGTAGGAGTTAAGGAAAAAGGGCTGGAATGACGATGGCACCTTTCACAGTCAGCGCTGATTGATTCGAGTGTCTCCGTTGTCGTATGACGATGACTCCAGCTCCTAGAAAGAACTTGTCCATTACGGCGGACGACTGAAGTTCAGAAGTTCGAAAGTTTAGGCATCATCTGCTCGAAAGTGCTTTTATCATGGTCAACAAATATGATTTGAGTAAACATTGAAAGAACACGAACGGAAGAACAGTGCAACAGAGTAGAGTCGACTGAGTAGCAAGAGAAATCGACGGAATGTGCACGACAGATATCGCGCTCCATCGTCAGTTTGTGACAAATCGGAAAGTAATTAAGCGTGATGCAAGGCTCGATCTCTGGAAGCCTGGTGCTGCTCTTCTTGGAGGTGAGTGTTCGGGATTCTTGACACGAATCTATATTCTCAAAGAGATGAAAAGGTACTATTGTACTTTTGGTACCCCACTTAATCTTGTTCAAAATGGGTCTACTAGGGGTAATCTGCCATGGGAAGAACGAATATCATAGTCGTTTTCTGCGGAAATGCCTTATAAGCGCGTTATATTAAGTTAGAATCGCTCAAGGCCTTGCGAAATAGCACGCGCTGGTAAGAGACGCAGAGACTCCGCCCCTACCAGCACGCACTCGCGGCCGTCTCCGAGGGGGGAGTGGGCACGCCGTGGCGACTAGCTACATAGCGCGAATGTGAATGCAGTCTTATCTCCTCGTTTCGATTAAAGATCCGCGTCTTATTTGCTTCCGTACTGGGCAAGGGAGGGGAACTCCAGGATGAAAGAAATTTTAACTCGGGTGCGCTAGTGAGCCCTCACCCCGGAGTCCCTTCCCCTGCCCAATTCTGTGCTCTCCTCCGCGCCAGCGGAGGAGAGCACAGAATAGAGCTTTTAAGGCTTTTCGAGATTTCAAGGCTTATGCCCTGGCTAACCTCTGCTGCAGGCTAGGGACGGCGAAATAGTGCGCATCGTTAGGAGTCGGAGTCTCTGCGTCTCTTACCAGCGCGCGCTATTTCGCAAGGCCTTGAGCGATTCTAACTTAATATAACGCGCTTATAAGGCATTTCCGCAGAAAACGACTATGATATTCGTTCTTCCCATGGCAGATTACCCCTAGTAGACCCATTTTGAACAAGATTAAGTGGGGTACCAAAAGTACAATAGTACCGATGAAAATTCAGGTGGAGAATTGAAGGGATAGGACCACCGTCCGATGTTATGGCTACAATTGAAGGAGGACGCAGATCCTTTGTTGTTGGTTGCGCTTTTTCGCGTTTTCGATGATATTAAAACTGAGCGATCCATAAGTTTAAAGGGCCAATGTGTAGCATAAGTTGAATAGGACAGAGATTGATGGTCATTTTCTGCTAATCGCTTCAGAAAACGGAAGTGCTAGTTCGAATTAGGTGACACGAAAAGCTTAACTGTGTAGAGAGCAAACACTGTACAATAAATTCATTGGAGGATTACAGTTCAATTTCATGCGGACATCAACGGGCTCTTTGTTTTCGTCTCTCATCACTGAACACTAGGCGAAAAATTGCGGATCTTTCCAATTTGATGGCCCAAAAATCAATAAAAGACAAGTGAGCAAATAAGACCAACACCTATTCTTGCAGTACAGAACATTGTCTTCCAAATGCTATGAAAAAAGCAAAAAATTCCAAACCTAAGCGGAGAGAACAAGTGCGCAGATGGCCACTTTTTCACTTTTTACTTCAACGACCTAAAAATTGACAAAATTCAGGATGAAAAATAAATGCAATGCATGCTCTGATAGAGCTAATCATTCTCTTTCAAAGTGCAAGAGCGCTATGTAAGAGACCGCCGGCGAAATCTGCAGTGAATCGTTGAAAAAACGGCGAGGACTTATGAGACAACCTAATATTTAGAAAAGACTTCGATCGGAATCTTCAGGATAGGGGTTTTCGGTGCAACTAGGGTCGGGGAGAGTCACCCCCTACTAGTGTTTGTACGCCTTGGTAAGAAGGCATGTGTATGTCCAGTTATATCAGAAAAGCCTTACCTCAGTTCACAGTGCTGCAAAAAAAAAATCCGGTTTCGTACAGCACAAACCGTTTTGTAGGGTTATCTTACATGGTGACCCCCCCCCCCCCTTCCCGGCCCGTATTTGCGTTTGCGCCGCATTTTCAATCTCATGAAATAGCGAGGTTCAACAAAGAACAGAACAGAACAGTTCGTAAGAAATAAATACCTTGGTCTTCACACATTGGCTTCTCGCAGGAAAATCTTTGATATTTGTAGGGTTTATAAGTTAATCCATTACTCGCGCTTCGGAGGCTCTAAATTCTTTAATCTGCGTGCTTCTCAAACTAAGGTGGAGCTGGAGAAGATTATCATCTGTCGGCCTAGGAGTAAGCTGAAGGTGTCGCTTTTTCCGCATAGGGCAGCCAGCGCATACCTGAAGGCGATGAGATGTATGCCGTCCTTCTTTTCCCTAGGTTAGCTTAAGAAGTCGCAGTTGAGTTATGAAGTTTAACACTTTACAATCCTCCCGGTTTATTTGGTTTGGCTAACCAGGCTTTTTATTCATGACCTAATTAGTCACAGATCTGACACTGGCTTGACTTGCTCTACGTGTGTCATCATTTAGTTGCTTTACATGTGTTCGATTCGCTTTAGGTTTCTTCACGTTGTTCTGTTGTTGTAATACTTTTTTCTAGCGTTTGCGCTTATCGCGAATGTATTGAATAAATAAATAAAATAAATAAAAAACAGTCAGCTTTTAGATCGGTATATTATTGACTAAACGCTTCAAATTGTTAGCCATTTCAGTCTCTGCTTAGTCTTGCATTGAATACGGAAGGAATAGTGTATTAGCTGACCTAGACTGTTGTCTGCACGTGTCTCATAGAGAAGTAGATTTGCTCTGAAGGGGTACGTTGTGGACCTACCACACAGCGTGATAGTATCGAGCAACTTGCTGATAGTAATGAGGATGCATTTTTCTAAACGGTGTAGTTGTTAGTTGTACTTCGATAGGGTGCACTTATCGTTATCAGAAAGGGTACTATGGTACTTATGGTACCCCACTTAATCTTTTTCAAAATAGGTCTACTAGGGTTAACCTGTTATGGGAAGAACGAATATCATAGTCGTTTTTTGCGGAAATGCCTTATAAACCCGCTATAAACACGGTTACCATAGCATGCCGTCGCGTGCAGGCGCGGCGACTAGCTACACACATCGAATGTAAGTGCAGTGTTATCTCCCCTTTTTGATTACACATCCGTGGTTACGTTTGGTTCCGTTTTCGGCAGGGGAGGGAACTCCAGGATGAAGGCAATTTTGTAGTGGCCCACATCCCGGAGTCGCTTGCCCTACCCAATTCTGTGCTCTCCCCCGCGTGAGCGGAGTTGGGCATAACAGAGCCTTCAAGGCTTTTTGAGATTTCAAGGCTAACCTCTGTTTGAGGCTAAAGGCGGCGAAGCTGTGTTTTTTAAGTTTTTCCCTGAGTATGTTGTTGATGTTGCGCTTCGGTTGTACTGTTCTATTGGTGTGTCTGTGTATCTAGCGGCCGCGCTTATCGAGTTCGTATTGAATAATTAAATAAATAACTATTATTAATAAATGAGTAGTGCGCATCAATAATAGGCGGAGTCTCTGCGCTCTTACCGGTGCGCGCTATTTCGCAAGGCCTTAGGCAATTCCAACTTAATATAGCGGGCTTATAAGGCATTTCCGCAAAAAACGTCGATGATATTCGTTCTTCCCATGGCAGACAATCCCTAGTAAACCAGTTTTGAACAAGAATAAGTTGGGTACCAAAAGTACAATAGTACCTCAGAAAGTTTATTTTTATGTAGTTTTAGCGAACCTGAATGGTAGAATATCTGTCAGACATTCCTATTTCCAAGGAAGCTCCAAAAGTCTTCCATAAACTACGGGCCAGCTAGCTTTACCTCAGTGTTTGAAAGAAACCTTTGACAAGTTGAAGAAGCATCTTATCCTGATGCATATTGAGTGTAATTTTTCAAGACCAATGTTGGTTCATGAGAGTGAGATGGATGGGAACCGCCCTTCTTACATCCCTCAATATCCAGTCAAAGGCATTCGAAGAGATAAAAAATTCAGTGTGTTTTGACATTTCAACCCTTTTGAGGAGGTTGCGATAAAGAGTTTGATGCTGAAGATAAAAACTGTGTTCTCCAAAAAACGGTATTGTACCCTTCTCTATTCCAGGTATGTATTTTCAAACCACCAGCTTAATAAGAGATAGGGGCTATGTAAAAGTTGTATGGCTAGGATGTCAGCATTTGGGAATAGTGGAGGTTTAAATTCTCTTCTTCTGGCATTTGATTTTATTACCCGTTAGGCATACAAATGGGATTTGTTACTTGCAGCTGGAAAGACACATAAGGCACATCTTCTAGCGGTTGGAGCTGAAAGTCAAACGGCAACGCTGACGCATAACATTAATGTGGAAGCTCTAAATAAAGTCCAGGAAGCAGGTAATCTGGGTTTTATTGTTACGGGCAATTATCACATCTACAGTCTTTCCACAGTTTTAAAACAAAATCTTCTACAGGCTTACATTTGAGCTTATAAAGCATGTGTGTGACACGGATCTGTTTGGATCTTCACATTTTTTTAGCCCTACCGTTGAGTCCTACCGTTCTTTTCTTCGATCCTTGGTTAACTTGATTCATAGCGCTGTTAGCAAAGCTTTCACTTCTATCGACAACCTAGGGCCAGATTCATCAACCGCCTTCCGCCCTCTAACGGTGAAAATACCACCAAATACCGATGCTGATGAGTGCCATATCAGGGGGTTTGGGGGTATTTTCTCCGTTAGAGAACTATAAGTGGTTGATGAATCTGGCCCCTGTTGGTGAGACTTAACATAAGGCTGATACGTCGTATTAGGTTTCGTTCCCCATTGTTTTCACTTTCATTTGACGCGACAGTAACCTTTTAAGCTCTGGCGATAGCGTGGTGTCGTCTATGGACTCAAAAAAGTTCGCCGATACTATAGGGACACTGCAATGACAATTCCCGCTCAGAGAAATTAGTAGAAATTAACGGTCGAAAGCGGTTTGAAAAATGGTGATTGCACTCCCGCCACCGAAGGGAGCAATCTCAACTGTACGCCCCCCCCCCCTCCCTCCCTTAACGTAAAGCGTATAGGAAGAATTTGCATCCTCCAAGTATTAAGAAAACATGTTTCGTTTTTGCCGAATGAGTAAGAGGCAGTGAAAGTTCCGTATAGTTAACAACGGTAACGATCCGGAGGCGCCAGCTCACCACTCAGGGGAGCTGGGATCGTGGTTTGGACGGTACAGTGGTAGAGGTTTTGCCTCACTATCGTGACGTCGAGGGTTCGAATCCTGCATTAGGCGGATTTTTTGCACTTATACGTTATCGAATTTCCATAGGGAAAGGGTATCTGTGTATGTTTTTAGAGTTTGCTGCAGTTTGCTGCTTTTTTTTTACTATCCTTTTCCATGTCGACACGTCGTGATTCAGTACCAGTGTCTAACACCCGCGACGCTCAAGATCAGAGCAAGAACATGGGAAAGCGAGAAACAGCGTCGGCTAGTCGCTAAGCTCTGGACACTAGAGAATCAGGCACTGCCATACATCTACTAATCCAAAGGTCGAAAAAAATCGCCCAAACATCGGTAGGTGGCGTCATTAGTGATGTGCCGATCATGAATCTAGCATTCCTTTTCAAAATCTCGACCGACTCGGGTAATCTACGGTATGTTACGTAGGTATGGTTAAGTAAGGGTGGCGGGGTCATGATCACCGATTTCGTCTAGGACATCTAGATCCTGTCCACGGTTTATGCAAGCTTCGTTAGCAGTTATTTCGAGTGCTGATGTTAATACTTACTTACTTTGATACTTTGATGGTCTATTTGTCTCTGGAGATCTCAGCGGGGACCACAACTCTTCCAGATCCCTCGATCTCTTGCAGCTTGCATCCTGTGAGACAGACTTCGCTCTCTGAAAGATCTTGAGAACGAGTCTGCCCATCGCGTTGGCAGTCGCCCCACTGGTCTCTTATGGTCTCTTGGGAGCCATTCTGTGACGTGGGGGCTCCATCTATCTTACGTCGCAAAAGGTAGACGCGAGATAGAGGCAGGTCAGCGCTAACAAACAAACATCAGACAGAAAAATGGCACAATCAAACAAGAACTGGGTGTGGTCGATCTCAATGACTAGAGTCGTCAAACTTAAGTAACATTTTC
Organism: Heligmosomoides polygyrus bakeri; assembly: GCA_947359475.1. Lineage (NCBI taxonomy): Eukaryota > Metazoa > Nematoda > Chromadorea > Rhabditida > Heligmosomidae > Heligmosomoides > Heligmosomoides polygyrus. Next base: position 97,815,138 of record OX375867.1, on the reverse strand, counting down.
TACGCATGCCGCTTAAACTGGGGCATAGAGCAAGTTGTGCGTTTGACAAGTTTTTCGTGATCTTTATGTAAGCGCTACCTGCTCTGTATGTAAAGAAGAAGACACGAACTGTTGATCTCGGACAAGTCTATTTTCATTATACCACCTCTAGTTCTGAAAGGCGTCAGACTATATAATTTTATAATCACAGCCACACTAGGTTGGTGCAGCATTTTGTGAACGAGACAAACATCAAATACCTTGCGTCGTGATACGAGAGATGGATGGTTCAATTGTCTATTTCCGAACAGTTGAATATGGTTCGCTTTGGGTGCTACGGCACGAGGCGATAGTTGTAGCAGCAGTTACGTTCTATACTTATGGCACCTAGTTACCCCTACCTACCGTAATCTACCATACTCCAACCTAGCACCAAAATCGGACTTCACATTCGTAAACGGCCTTCATGCTTCCATCATATGTAGACGTGAGATCGCTCAACGTGATGCCCTCCTCCTCATCCTCACTCAGCATCTACGACATACTTGCTGCAATCGGGCATCATTTTTGTGATCAGAACCGAAATAATTTCTCTAAACGATGTTTGTGCAAAATTTTATTCCGACCTCTGAAGTCGCAGAGGTACAGTAGTGCCGAAAACTTCTTGATATACAGTTTTTCTGTCATGTTAGTGCTGTCATAGTGTGTTCACACAGCGGGAGAGCAGTGGGAGTTTGAAGGAACTATTGCCTTCATAAGCAGTATCTACTGTAATTCGCGATATTTTCTTATCGACTTTATGTACATGTGTACCTCTGTGTTGGTTGTCTTTCACAATTTTCCAAAAATTGTCGTTTTTTTCTTCAGAATTGAGATGTTGGTGAAGAATCGCCAGGCACTAACAAAGGAGAGAGCAATAAAAACAATATGTCGCAGCAAACTCCAAAAAGGCACACAGATCCCGTTTCACTTCAGCAGTCGAAGTCTAGTGTGCTAGGAAGGGCTGATACAGGCTGCTATACAAGGTGCATTCCACTATTCGCCCTTGGTTTTTCGATCAAAACGTGTTCTGGTCGAGATCTCCACCTCGTCGTGTGTTATTTCGACTCATGTAACATAGTCTGTTCGGTGTCTTTCGTGTTTTTTTTTCTGTGGCCGAATAAATCCTTAAACCAATACCTTTCGTGTATGTTCTGCACGGGTATTGATTTACCCGATTGTTTTTTTAAAAACTATTCAATTTGCTAAGCTTCATCATTTCAAATGATACGTTGTCAGCACTCGTAGTATCTTAATATGCTGTTTTCGCAGTTGTTTGTCCTGAGACGCAATTCAAAACGCCGCTAGTCTGAGGTCTGAGGACGATACCCCCACCACTATGTACGACCCGTACATGTCGCGCGGCGTTCTGGTGACGGCGGCAATCCTCAGCGGTACGGTGCTGGCAGCCGTGCTCTACTATCAAGCGACAAAACCAAGGAAACGAGCAGGTGAGTCTCATGCGGTCATCTCTTGAGTTGTCTTAAAGTGCGTAGAGTGCAGTCCGTAGCTGTGACCGCTCAGGTGGATAAAGTGCACCGCGGTTGAATTTTGCCTCGTTTCCCGCTTAAGGCAGTGAAGCCTTTCATTATGAAGATCGCCGACTTGGATCGAATATGTTAGGGGAATAGAACTGATACTCATCAAAATCCATATTTAAGGCCTCGTTTATACTTCGTCGCGGCGCGACGCGACGCCACGTATAGTGGCCATATTGATTGTGCGACGCGATCGATCAATTTGGCCTTATTGCATGGCCATCGCGTCGCGCTGCGATTGCGATACGTCGAAGACGGATTTGTAAGCAGAGTGGCTCCCAGGGTACTAAGCGGGCTTATGTCCGCGTCTGATTTGCCGTGTTTTGTTTGTTTTGTTTTTTCTTAGCACCACAATCCTTCCATCCATCCGTGGTTGGTGATCTTGCATCGGATGTTTGGGAAGAATAAAACACTAACTGTTCAACCGGCTCGTTGTCGCAAGTTATTGGAATGGCGAAATATCTATTGAAACTATCTCCACGATCTCGCAGAAGAAGAGCAGGGATTGCTGTTACGGCGCAAATAGGGTCCGGGGGGGGGGGGGGGGGGGAGTCTGCAGTCTTATCTCTTCGTTTCGATTATAAATCCGCGTCTTATGTGCTTCCTAATTGGACAAGGGAGGGAAAACCAGGATGTAGGCAATTTTAACACGGATGCGTCACTTGGGCCACACCGTGGAGTCCCTTTCCCTGCCTAAATCTGTGCTCTCCTCCGCTGACGCGGATAATGAAGGGAGGAGAGCACAGAACACAGCTACAGGAGTATTTGTTTGTTTTCTTTACTATCAGTGCGCCTTGTCTCGTTCTCTTGGTGTTGGTGACACTTTTTATAAGGTGACCGCCCCGGACCCTATTTGTGCCGCTGTTACTAATCTTGCAGCGCGTCTTCATGTTGGAATCCATATAGGTCTGTGACATCTGATGGTGGATTTTCTGAATTCCCTCTGGCTCTGGGTGCTATTCGAAAGTGTTTTCCTGATTTCTCGTTAGCTCTAAACAAAGGAGAACAGGCATAATGCTACTATGAGGGGGCCAGCCCGACTGCTACGCTTAGATCGGTCGAAGCCCATGGGCTGTCCTCCCCCCCCCGTGGTATCATTGCGCCGGAGAGCAGAAAAGTTCCCGCATTAATCGATCCCTTTGTGTGGTGCGTCACGCTTTTCACTCCTGCTGAATATCATTGAATTAAATTGAATGCTAATTTTGGATTTACAATACCTTTCCTGGTTCATCCTGTGGACAGTCAGTGGTGCATTCTTCTTCCTATTGAACCCCAGTATTATTGTTTCCCGAGGGATGGAAGGCTTGGATGTCCCGATGTAAGGAAGCCTAACCTGAAATTGCGCAGAGGAGACAGCCCGGTAGGACTCCGGCTACTGTTTGCAACCACGCGACTTTGGATCTAATGCATTTTATGCTCTTTGAATTTCAACCCACCCTCGAATGCTTGTCACTCTCTCTCTTTTTCCTTATTAAGTAGACGTGTTCTTATTGGACCCGACTGGGAGAGCCTCCGTGAACCTATTCAAACTGACAAAGAATTTTTATACAGATTGGCCTTGGACGAGTCAAGGTGACGTTATTATTTCATATAATTCTATTATTTTTATATTTTAACGTTATGAGAAGAACTAGGTTTGATAAACTAGAGGTATCCGAGCGAGCACCACTTTCTTTCTCTTGTTGTCGTTACCGACACTCTTTATTCATCTACTAGTCGGTCGCCGATATTAGTCTAGAGAGTTGATGATCTTTATTGGAAGAGCTAGTTTGTGGCCGCGATCTTTGTAAGAAGTAGGGGTTGCTCTATGGCCCCTCGAATGACAACGACAGACTAGCCCAAGTAAAATGCGTGGATAAGCTACCTGGCCTGTACCGCGCAAAAACCGTGCGAGATAGCGGCTGCTTCATGAGAAGTATGGTGTTCTGTTGTGCTTGCTCCGCTATTAAAGAACGTACTGTCAGAGGCCTCGCCGGGACCCAAACATCGAATCTTATGATGCCACGATATATCGTGCGTTGCATCGCAGTTGGAGGAGGGGCATGTCGCGTGCAATTGAAGCTTGGTTCTAGGTTCAGATCCTGCTGGCCAATCAAGCCTTCTATACCACTGAGGTGGATGAAAAGATACGATACTTTCCTGAAAATTAGGTAACACACTTTTATCGATCGGCTAGCCACGAAAAACCATTCTATAGGCCAAATACGCAGTCAGATTGACTTTATTGATGTGGTATGAGAGGCATATCACACGAACTGGTTCACGCCGACCTCTATTTTCTTCATCCTCACTATCAGAGATAGAGTCCTTTGTAAATTCTGATGGCAAATGACACTGAGAGACCATTCAAGAAAGAAACCTCATCCCTCCGAGAGGACCATAAATGCTCCCGATGTTGATGAGGCCTTGGCCAGTATGTCATGCGCACCGCATCTAGTCCCTTAAGGCTCAAGCACACTTCGCTGCCTTTGCTGCGGCAGCAATGATAAAGGATATCGGAGGCAGCAGCTCGATGATATCCTTTATCATTGCTGCCGCAGCAAAGGCAGCGAAATGTGCTCGAGCCTTTAAGGATACCGTAGCGCTGAGACGTAGGGTTCGTCCATTAGATGACTACGATGACTCAGCGTTCATTACGATGTGAAAGACTGGATCTGCGCATCGAATGGATGGCGTCCTACTTTTTTGATAGCCGACTCCTGTTCCACAGCTACCAGATCATCTTGGCTGCTGGAGGCGTGTAACAGCTTGCCATGAATTCTCTCTACGTTACTGTCATTGATACTCGATGAATAAATTGATATCCTCCTTGTCGTTGTTTGGGTAGTTTCCATCATAGTGCTATGTTAGTAATAACAAAACTACATGATTGAAATCGAAGATCTTCCTGTTTTATTGACTAATATTGAACTTCTTTAATATCGAAATGCGTTTCTTTGTTGCTATTTTTGTTTAATTTTTTGGGTACTTATGAAGCAGAGGGCCCGTGGTGCCGTGGGGCTGCCGGGAAACATGTTAACAGGGCAACGGTAACGGAAACGCGGCAACCCACGGCACCCGAGGACGGGTGCCTCATAAGTACCGGCCCCGTGGTGCCAAACCTATATCGATCCGATTTGTTGCACCTTTACCAACATAGTGCACATTGGTTTTTTAGTAATAGCCTAAACGAGAGAATATGATGGAAGTCTTTATTGATGCTATGAGTGGTAGAGGGGAGGGGGCGTTCATACAAGTGACTTATGTTTTAGCTTATTGGTGAAGTCCTAACCTTGGAGAACAGTTACAATTAGAGCAATTGTCTCCATCTCCTGCGCCTTACCACACCTACATTCTCACACCACGAAGCTACCCTCGAGCAGGTTCAAGTAGGCATCTCAGACTGGCATTGCCACCTTCCTCAAATCAGTGTGTTTTACATTAGGGATTTTTTTTTTTTACCAAGAAGGGTAAAGGGTGGCAAAATTTCTTGTAGTTGCGATGTATTGTGGTTCTGTCTGGATTGTTGAGTGTTCAAGAAAGCGTGAGGAAATAGAAAACTACCGGTGATTTGGTTCGAAAAGCACACTATTCCTTTGCGGTAAAGATGTTATAGTGGTTCATAAATATCTTTGAGTCTCTGGAAAAGCGCGAGAACAATAAGCAAGTGTTCGTTTTATAATGGACTCGTTATGGCCACTAATCACTAGGCGACCTAAACTAGATCCGTTCAAGTTTCACAAAGGATAGATGACAGAAAGAGCTATGTTCATACGCTAGTATGCACTACAACGAGGTTTGTGCATGATAGAAGGATCCGGTTCTGTACGGCATTTCTTCCACGGGTGAAGAAAATCTGAGGCAATTGAGAGGCTTTAAAACGCTGGCTCGTTCCTTTTTTGCACGCTACAGAGCCGTTTCGAGGATAGGCGCTATCCCTTGCCCTAAATAGCTTCATATAAAGGGTAAAAGACTAAAAGATAAGGGATATGGAGGTCGTACTCAATCGCCAGTTGGGGTGTACCACGTATTCTACCCATATATATTGAATATTGGGGAAGCAATTTGAATGCGTATTTGGCTGATACAATTGCTTGCAGTGAGCAAATGATGTATTCATTCAGAATTGTATCATTTTCGTACTAGTCTTGTTTGTATCAATTCAGTGGTTCCGGGTAGAAGGAAATCTTAGCTGGCCTGGAGGACCCGAACCAAAAACCTAGATTCGAAGTGCGCGTTATAGTTGGTACCTCCCCTGACTGCTCTACCACGCTACCGAATATCTTCATCTAGTAAAAGCTTTGATTCTGTTATATGGTACTTACTATATATAATTCGCTCAATCCGTCGGTCACGTGGTCAGTCACGGGGAGGGGGACTGAAGCCAAGACGTGCCCAAGACGTCGCTCAACGAGCGTCAGGATTCAAAAGACGTGCTGAAGACGTTGTTCAGCGTACGTAGGGATTCAGAAGGTGTGCCCAAGACGTCGTTCAACGTACGTCAGAATTCAGAAGACGTGCCGCAGACGTCGTCCAACGTGCCTAGGGATTCCGAGTAGGGGGACCAGTATTTTCCCTCATTATCGTCCAATGCGCGTCGGGTTTCTGAATACGGGTTACAGAAGTAGTGGCAGATGTATCGGCGTTCAGATGTCTCACAGACGTCGTAGTAATGTGGTGACACGCCAGTCGGGACTTGGTGTCACATGTGCGTGCTTGGCTCTCACTCCGTTAGGAAGAGTGACTATGGGATTCGGAGGAGTGTTATTGTCATCGGATAGTAAGCGGTGTCGACCAATACCGGTTAATTTTAAATATGTTTTCAAGATTAAGCACCGGATTGGGACTCTCATGACCTGCTTCTCAACAGGTCGAGAACGGGTACTTCGGAGAATAAATCGAGTACATGCGAGAGAGAGAGAGTGGATGGCTTCATAGGAGCAGTGAAGATTCTGACCCACCATATCCCTTTGCACGAATCTGTATAGTGAAACCATTTTTACTGTAATAAAAGTAAGAAGGCCTAAAGGAGAAAGGGCTGATTACCTTATAAACAAACTTACGCTCTATACTGTGTTCACATTCATAGTCTGGCAATTTAACTGTGCAATTCACATAATGAAAAGTGTCGGAGTTTACGTTTTCTTACCCAGGATTTTTATTCTTATTCTTATTTTTATTTTGTCCGTGGAGCACCACGCAGATAAACAAATTCTTTTAACAAACAGCATATTAAGCAACACTGAACAAAACAGTTTGAAGTCTTCAAACGGGGTAAACTAAGAAGCGTCCTGGAGATACCTGTCAACGAGTTTTTGTACTGCTTCAAGGAGCTAGGTAAAACGTTTTTCTTTGAAAGCTTCAAAGACTTGGTTCCTGTTCGATTAGTATAAAAACTTAATCTTACATTACATTTTGTCCTTGGGAATCTGATCTTCCACTGGCTACCTTTCATGTTAGAAGAAAAGAAACAATAAAATTCTTGTACTTCTTCAACTATTTTTTTCAAGCTTTACCCATAGTTAATCGAAGCTAACGCAAGGGGAGTTAGGGGTCAGTTTCAGGCTCGATTCTCGCTCGTGCTCGCCCAAGAAGTCTGTTCCCACACGACTTTGTTTGGGAAGGACAAAGCATCGGCTTGTCCTCTGTCCTCCAGCTGGCCTCTAAAAGTTTCAAGTGCGCTATAGAAACGTCTCCTCGACGCTGCATGGAAACAGATTTCCAAGCCTATCCTTACTGCATTGAAAACTCCGACTTTTCACCTACATCCTTCATCGTGCTCACCCCTTACTTTTGGAAATCGAATAGAGGGTTTAGATGTGTGCGCAAGTGAAGAGCATCTTGAGTTATCGTCTATTTCTATCAATTCCTCTTGCATTTGCACAGCTAAGCTGACATCACTTCGAAACGCGTCCTATAAAACGCAGTCGATTGTTCATCCGATGGTTCCAGCTCGTTTTTTATGGAGGTCGGCATCGATTCGTCCGCCCCGAGAGGACAGCAGCTGAGTGCCGTCGTTGCTCCTACCGCTCGTCGGCCATGATTCTCAGTCATCGGCACACTGTATCTGTGCTTCATAGCTCACTCCACCTTCGACGACTCTGACTCACCTTGAACAGCGATTTTTAGGAAAATGGACCCTTTTCTTGTCACACCTTAGTCATTGGATGCCTCTACTGGTTGAGGAGATCCTAGTATCTTTTCGGTCGTTTGTCGTGTTGAGCTGTTTAGCCCCCATGCACTACCACATTTAAGTTTTTTAGGAGGCACGAAGTAGATGATGAGGTCGTCGATAGCCCGATGTATGGGTACGTCAACGGATGGCCCTAGGTGTTCCTCGAAGAGTCGCCCACCTATTGGGATTGCTTCCCATCTGAGGTGTCTCAGGTACTCATCCATCTGAGGTCGTTCCTTTAACGACACCCCTTCAACCTATTAACGAGGAGAGACATTTTCTCGTAGAAAGACTGGTCGGGGTTCTAGTCTGCCAGACAACATCGGTGGACATTGGTGGAGCATCCTATGAATGTTATGGTGGCAACCTTGGATATTAATAGGCCTGGTTGGGCACTAAATTAACTAAAGGGGAAAAGATGGAGCTGAGAGTGTGGCGCCCTCCTAGATTCTGACTTCCTTGCGTCAGACTACGATGTTTATGTAGGACAAAGGTACCAGTTGTGGCGGAGATCACTCTGAAACTTGAGTTGAGTTGATTGCGGACGATGACTTGAGATACAGGACTAGCCCTTCGGAGAGTTTCGTTCACGGGTCAGGCTGTTTTTAGCCGTCTATAGCAGGGTTTGTGAGGGCTCCACGAATACACAGCGGGTTCCGTTGGAGTGATCAGCGCCGAATGCACTTCTTGACCTTCTCGCAACAGCTTACATAAGGGTAGTTTCTCACGTTCTCCTTAAATGGGCTTGTGACCCACCCACCCACTGCACCTTCTGCATCTGTTCATTCGCTTTGGATTTTTAGACTTGTCTCGATCCAATCATGATTTCAAGAGTAAAAGCCTTGTGGGCTGTACTACATATGGCGTGAAATCTCTAGCGCTGATCGTTTGCTTTGTTCAAACGGTTGGCCGACTTCATCCAAGTAGCTCTAAGTCCTAACTGGTGTTTCTATTTCAGCTGCGAGGCCAGGTGGGGTTCCGGGTTTACGCAATCTCGGCAACACATGCTACGCGAATGCACTGCTCCAGGGTTTGGCGAGGTTTGTGAATTACTATTTGTATTTTGGAGGGACTTATGTCCAACTCTTGTGAGTAGTGCCCTAAAAACAGTGCCAATGTGATACCTATTTCAGTCTACCGTCAATGGTCCGATGGCTGAAGGAAATCGACACTTCAACGACTCATCTTCGCCACGGTTTTCTGGACGAACTGAAGAATGTCTTGCTAAGTAGGTATCGATGTTTGAAAATCTCCTACTAAATTTAAAGCAACCTGCAACCTAGCTACGATTTCGATTAGAATATAAAGTAGAGGGCGGCTTAGACATGAAGGTTAGGTGGATCTAGAGTCTATACCTAGGTGCACGACTAAGGATGTTTTTCAAGCTAGCCTTTTCGTGCTCTCATGGATAGAAGGTGTTTACTGTGGGGAAGATGTTCGTTCTTTATAGACGTCCGTGCTACATGTATCTTAGGTGTTACTCTCCGTAAAAACATTAGCGTGGTGGTAAAGGATAACGGAAAGGATAGAGGGAAGGGCAGTAGGGTATAGTCCGTGTCGACCTCCCCTACGATTCCAAGAACTTTTACTGAATAACAAGATATTAACCTGCTCTGCTTGACTGCAAGACGAAGCTTCGTACCAGAAGTCGGTAATATCGTTCGCTATGGATTCGATATTAGTCAATCGAAGCTTTTTTTTCTGTTTAATGTGAAGTCTTATCTGGACAGAATCTGGTGAAGTCGACACATGTCGACTGACCGAAGGATGGTGTTCACTCTTGTGAAACCTCTCTATTGGCCGTTATTTTCGCGAAATTCCGTTCTGATTTAATAATTCTGGAGAAAAATCTGAAAAATTGATCGCCACTGCTAGGTTGTTGTGAAGCTGTTCGCTGACTGTCGTGTTCCGCGTATCATCTACTTTAGACGTACATTTCCAGTCAGAAATCGATAAAATCGATCAATAGACTGTCGCACCGATACTGCTTACTTCTGTGAGGGCTGTCGAACGGCCATGATATTTGCACAAATCACACTTTATACTACTTCTTCGGGTCAGTGTCGATAAAATCGATTGTCGGTTGGCCGACCGATAGTACGTACTTGTTGAAAGGCGTGACCACTGGGCGTTATCGTCGCGTCTTGCTTAAGTGAAGCAGTCATTACCGAGCAGAGATTGATATTTCGGGTCGAAATTTGGGTTCCTTCTATTGGTCAATGTGCGATCAGATGGATGACAGGCAGACATAGCAACAAACTGATGAATTAGCGCTTTTCTATATACAAATAGGAAAAAGCAAAAAACGATGTCGATCTGAAATCTCAAACACGAATTCTGGGCTTTCGGCTTCAGCTTCAGCGTTTTTTTGGGAACAGGAGCATTCACGTTACAGAGCAGGACGCAGCTCTTTTCAGTTTAGGAGACTTGTTCGGAGCGAACGCTGTTTGCGAGAGTGTTAGGCAGGAGGACGGTCTTAATACATCGTGTACTGGACTAATTGTGTTTGATAAAGAAATCGTCGAACACGCTGTGCTGCAAATGCAACAGGAGCCGAGTTCCGTCGTGGAAATGTAACTAAAATTCAATTTGTTAAGAACTTAACGATTCCTCCATGGATCTCTATGACGTCAGTGGTGTGATGTCCACGCTGGCCAAACACAATTGGAATATCACGCTTGGTGAGTTGTCATGCTGATTTCTTCCATCAGCCTCTTAAACAGGCGCCAATGGAGTAAAAGCCATAGTTTACACTTGCGCCGTCGCGTCGCTCCTACACTTTACCGCCGTAAACCACCTCATCCGGCGGAGTTTCGTGGTGCTGCATTCGGCGGACTGCGCCGCACAATGAACAGGTGCGGAGCGGTAACCAGCGTGCTAGGCCAGTGCGACAGGAGGTACACCCGCACCTGCTGGGGCGTGGCGTCAGGAGGTATAGCCGCTGTTCTGCGGACCGAAAACTTTTGTTTTACATGTCAAAGGTTTCGTAAGGAGCCGTTAGACTCTTGGTGAAGCCTAGAGGTTGGGGTGGGTGAGCAAGGGGGATGAGAGGAAGATCGCACGCCCCGCAGCAGGGGCGGGTGTACCTCCTGACCGTCCCCCGCATGCTAGCGGTTTTCGGAGAGCGCGGCGGCATTCGTGTCGCGCTTGAAAATTGACGCGCCGCTCATCGGAGTATAACCCCCTCCCACTCCCCCCCCCCTCGAAGAGAACGCGGATGGACTGCGACTGTGGCAATCGTTATTTTGATCAAATTTAGTCTAAAATGTCTTCTATCATTTCGAGAGGGCGCGTGTAGCGCAGTCGGAGGAGGCGCCGACTGTCGCGTGCACCCGACACCAGGTTCGTGGTTCGGATTTCCCGCCCAGACCAACCAAGCCTTCCATCCCTCCGGGGTCGGTGAATTGGTACCAGACTTGTCTGGGAAGGATAAAGCGCTGACTTGTTGATCGGCTGGCCACCGCAAGTCATTGTATGGCCAAATACGCATTCATGCCGCCTCCACGACATCCCGTAGAAGTAGAATGCGCTGGCGCATCCCAGAAGGGATCGAGTAACGCCGTCCTTTATCCTTTATCATTCCGAGATGGGTGAGGGTGATCTGGCATCGTGCCGATTGTCGCCTGCACCCGTTGTTCAATGAGAATACCGTTAATCAATCTTTTCGCCGAATGGGCCTCGCATTCTATTTCTACGTAATATCGCGGAGGCACTTTGAATGCATATGTAGCCTACACAACGGCTTGCGATAACCAGACCGTGGATAAGTTCGAGTTTCATCTTTTCTATACAACTTTGGTGCCAATTCACCGACACCGATAGGCCGTAAGGTCCGACTGGCGTAATTCGAACCAATAACTTCCACTCGGGGTGGACACGACCACCAGTCCGTCCCTCTTCCGACTACGCTACCATGTGCTCATCACAAGCAAGCGTTGACCCACTTTGAAGAACGGGTTAAACAATTGCGGGTTTCATTTACAACTCGATCAACGGTCTCTCTGCTCTTGGTCCAGGACCATCATTCATACCTCTCAAATGTCAGAGTGGCCAGAAGGACTCATTTCTGTAGGACCACAATCGTAATAAAATGCTTCGCTTGGAATTTCACCAAAAGTGCTAAGAATTGATTAACCATATCGAAACTATAAAATATTTACAAAAAGCGTTTAACAGCCTGTAGCCTGTTCGACTTATGTGCTAAGAGTTCAGGTGTGGAACATGATCTTCACGAGCTGCTGAATGTGTTTGCGACGACATGGGAGGAAGAGCTCCAGGAAATGAAGAAACGGCTGCTTTCTTCGTCACTGTGGCTGTTTAATGAGGTGGCGTGACAAGTTATTCTGGGTGTATTCATCGCCCTTACCTCTTCGTTCGTCTTTCCGTGGCAGTGAATGGACTCTTTTAATGGTTTAAACCATAAAGCGAGCTACTGTGTTTTAGGGAGATCCTACTGCTGGAGCCACCTCCAGATTAGGAGCAGAGCCATCAGGAGCCGGAGGAGACGCTACGATGTCGCCCATCAGCCGAAGGGAACTGGTTTTCAGGAGGTTAATAGAGTTGTGTGATTTCTTAAAGGACAACATGACGCAGAAGCGCTGAAGGTTAAAGGGATACCGGCTTTTGAGCGCTCAGAAGTTCTTGTAGTTAAATCAGAGCAGACGCGCATGGTAGCGCAGTGGGAGGAGGCGCTGAATATCACCTGCATCTGGCTGCAGGTTCTTGGTTCGGATTTCCCGCTAAGGCCAACCAAGCCTTCCATCCTTTCAGGATCGGTGGATTGCTTGCAATCTTATCTCGAAAGGATAATACACCTACTTTTTCCTCGGCTCGCCACCACAAATTACTGTGTCGGTCAAATAAGCATTCAAATTGCCTCCACGCCTTCTGTAAAGGTAGAATTCGTGGCACATCCTAAAAGCGATTTATTGGTGCGGTCCCTTATCGTTTCATCTTTTAAAGGGGAACGGCGCTGAAATGCGAATTCGGCAGCGCATATCTGGCTACTATAGTTGTACTTTTGAGAGATTTTATCGAATCAATGAATGAAGGAATAAATTCAATGTTGAGAATTCTCGATCAAATGAACGATTGAATTTGTTCGTCAAAAATTGTAAAAAACTCGATAGTTGAGCTATTTCAGCGACCTCGGAAAGAAGGTTGAGTTGAGACCAAAAGAGCGTAGTATTTTTATTTTTCCAAATAAAGTTCGTAATGCGTGCGCACTTAATGCAGTGCACCGCATTACTCGTATAAACTTATCAACCCGAAATAACAAGTGCATTTTCTTTCAGGTGTGCCGACATCGTGCGAGTGGAAGCAAAGCTGCGCGCCCCGTGCTTCGGTCTCACAGCCACCGAATTACGATGTTGTCAGAAGGACTGTGGCTTTAAGGTGCAGCTCCATTTCGTTTAGGTTGACTCAGATGTGCGATGGAGATTATAGCTTGAGATAGTCGTACTATTTCGTTGGATATGGGTTGGTCTGTATTAGCACTTAGTGAGTCATAGAAGGATGAGATGAGTCAGTTGGCAGAGGATACTGCTTGATCACGAGTCGCATGCATCCGGTTAAATTTGTCGGCGTAGCCCACCAGTGCTTATGTTGTATTCAAAATTAGGTACGAGAGTGTTTCCTGAAAGGCAGAGTTCCGCATTGGCTGGTCTTGAAGGTGAATATATTTACCGTAGACGTTTTCGATCCTAAAGCAGATGATTACAAAGTGAAATACGTGACGTTTCTCCAAGCGATTGAAAGTCTTAGTGCGTATAGCGCACTTGGAGGGGGTGCTATCTCTGGCTTACACGCTGATTCAATTCAAACTTGGACTCCTGTTGAAGCATACGATGTCTTTTATCCTTCCATGGGCAGGGAATTGGTGTAAAATTTGTCTACTAGGGGCAAAATACTGACCTGTCCATCAGCTAGCTGCAGGTACTGCTCCATTATGGCTTTGGTTTGCGAATTAGTCTCTTGCCCGGTGCTTCTCGATCACTGTAAAAGACAGCACATTTAACCAACTGCAGTTCATATGTTTTCATATTCTACCTAGAGGAGGGTCTCTAGTGTCAGACCTAAGCCTGAACAGGAAAACGAATACCGCTTTGAGAATCTGCACCCTTCAGATATTAGGGAAGTGTGGTTCGTTTTTGTAGACCCCTTAAGCCTACCGAGTTAAAGTGAAAATTTACTATCGCATTGCGCAGCCGCACAAGACAGCGAGTTCCAAACACTGAATATGCAGAAGAAATGCAGATGCATTGGTTCATGCTGTGGGATCAGATATTCGATTACTTGACCGTTTTTCCTTCATATCGGATGTTTTGAAAGTACCTTGTATGGTTCCGCGATTCCATATATTATCGTTGTCCCTAACTCGGTGGGTTTATAACTTCGCAGAAATTGAACATACCTTTCAATTATTTGAAGGGTGAAGACCCTCGCTGTGGACTTCATTTCCGCTGTTCAAACATACGCCTGACAAGGGAAGGGTCTAAAGCGTATGACTGAACGGAGAGAGCGAGTCATATAGGGAGAGTCCCCACCCCTCAATTAGTATAAAAATGTGTTTATCTTTTTTACCAAGTCGTTAAACCCAAGGTATAGAGGGACCTTGAAGTTGCAATGGAATACGGCGCATTACAGCTTTGTGTCCTGTACGCCCGCGATGCCTTTGCGCCAAGCGACCTGGAGCGCAGTGGATAGTGACCTGCTTCATGCGAAGAAGGTCGGGGGTTCGGTTCTTCTGCGCTGCTGCATTTTGGCAACTAATTGGTTGAGATTTGGGGTGTTCTGACGTTTGTACCATTTTCAGACGTTTTTTGCCTAATTTTCCAGCTGAATGCTGTGGTATTCAACATGGTGATGTATAAATGTTTAACATCAGTGATACACAGGTACGAAGTGCATGAAGCAGCACTGGGCACAATACAGGCAGCGTACAGGCTACAGACTGCAGGCTTCTCACAGTCTGTTTCCATACATGGACCAATGACATCGGGAACCTGCTCGGGTTTTCAAAAAGAGACCAGGATGTGACGTCGGAGGTGGTTCAAATGAGAAACGAGGTGTGCAGATCCCACAAATTAAGCTAAACGGCATCGACACACTATTTCCCTCATCTTTGCCTGTCACCTGAAAGTCAGAGGTTTGCTGAAGGTTTTCTAAAACCTAACACCAACAATGTCCGCCGATGCTCGATTGGTGATTCACCTGCTCACGCTGAAGTGTGGCCCACCTTTAGATAAGCAACCTTCGAGGGAAGAGAAAGAAATCGAGCTAGCCGAGCGGATGGCCAGCATACTAAAGGGCTTCAAAGCACATCAACTTGAAGTTGACGAAGACGTTGTGGTTAAAAACCGGTCAGTGAAATCGCAAGAAAGGTACTCTCCGCAGAGCTGGAAAAATGCACAGCAAACGTCTGAAAATGGTATAGACGCCAGAATCCCCCAAATCTCAACCAATCAGTTGAGATGCAAAAATACAGCAGCGCAGAAGAACCGAGCCCCGACCTTCCTCGCACGAAGCAAGTCACTATCCACTGCGCTCCGAGCGAAGGCATCGCCGGCGTAGCGGGCATACAAGACCCCCAAACTCGTGATGCGGCGTATTTGTAATTTCAAGGCCCTGCCCCTACTCCTTGGGTTTAACGACTTGGCGAAAAATAAACACATTTTCATACCAATTGAGGGGTGAGGATTCCCCCTACATGACTCGCTCCCCCCGTTCAGACATACGCTTCAAACCCTTCGCTTGTGATACCTTTCCCTGGTAAGTCCGACTCACCATTTCGTTGACGTTAATCATTCAAAGCTGGGCGGGATTCTTTTGATTGATACTGTTTTTTCTTTTGGTCTGTTCCACAGGCTCAGTTCAAATGCAGTGACAAGTAAATAAATAAATAAATATAACCGGACATTCTCTTTCTTCCGTGACATTCTCTTCTCAATGTGGACTGACTTTTTTGAAGTGGGTTGCGATTAGCAGAAGCGCGTATTCTTCGCTATGCGATGACCATATTTACTTCTCACATCTTCAAAAAAAATGTCAGAAACTCTTTTTTACCATTTATGAATCAAAGAAAACTTTCCAAAGCAATAAACAGCGGAAGTTCGCTTTTTAACTGAAAAATGTCGTTGTAGGGTAACGCTAGCCCTGAACTGGACGCAGACATTGAAGGACTTTGTCAGATTATCACTGCAAAATTGCAAAAAACGTTCATATTGGACACCGAAGCTTCCTCCGTCAGCACCCTTACGTGTCCCTCACCTTCACAAGGCCATTCGTGCTTTCTAGCTGCAGCACTTCATAGGCTGTAGGTGAACATCTTGACTGCTCACAGCAGCCGTGGTTTGCACTCAGCTAGCGGGTTTCAAAGAGCTTTTGAATGGCATAATTGTGGTTTCAAATTCTTAGATCAGTTTGGAATAATTCCTTTGTAAGGGCTCAGTTTTTGGAGCTGGACCTGGTATAAAGAGGAAATGGCGTAATGATACCACGGGGGGGGGGGTAGCCCATGGCTTCGACCGACTTAAGCGTAGCAGTCGGATATTGTGACGTGGAATTTCCCACATTGTACGCAAACTGACGCGTGCGTACGTGTAATGCAAGTTGCAGGGAGAGGATCCTAGGTCAAACGGGTGAAAACTCGTTCACACGTGGGCTGGCCCCCTCATAGTACCATTGCGCTGGGAAAGTCATTAACTTTTGAATCAACGAATAAAAGTAGAAATGCGTGGCGCATTTAGGAGTGGTCAGTGGTAACGAAGCTTCTTGTTTTACCCATAATCGAAGTGAATTAAGCCAATATTTTCCAGAAGATTCGCTACGACACGTTTGGAGTGATATCGCTGACCATTCCGAAGATGTTCATGGGATTGGTGAGCCCTCTATTAAGCTCCCTAAGATGTTCGGAACTCGATGGGTCCATTGCAGTCAGTTACGATCGAGGCGTTGCTAAGGAAGTATTTCTGTATGGAAGTGATTCGAGGAGCCACATGTGATCGCTGCAAAGCTCGGACAGGCAAGCGAGACAGCGGCCTGTTTAAGAAGCAAGGCTTCAGCAAGGTGAGTACCAGCTGTGAACAGAAGACGGTGTATTGCATTAGAACTCTTCATTGGACTAGAATCACATCTGTTACAGTATTTACACATAGTGATGGTGCTGTTGTTGGCAAGCAGCCAGGTCAACGACGACGGCAGCATTGGTTGCTGTTGGCGCAGGGCGAGTAGCCGGTCTGGCATTGGCAGCTCAAGGTAGATGCAGATGGCTGCTGGCAAGAGACGACGGCTGGCTGAGCAGCGACGACCGGCGATGAGCAGGAGCTGGAGCAGCTCTGTTGGCAGGCCGGCTGGCAGGAAGCGATCGGTTGGCTCTGTTGGGTGCACTGCGAGACGCAGCTGGATTCGCACTGTGGCTGGCACTGAGCGGACTGGACGATGCCGGACTGAAGCACGATCTGGACGACGGCGCTGCTGCTCTGCTGCTGTTGCTGCTGTGAGTCGCAGGCAGACTGACACTGCTGGCACTGCACTGGCGACTGGCTGGGAGCAGAGCACTGCGACTGGCACTGCTGAGCGCAGCCGGACTGCTGCTGCTGTTGTTGCTGGACGGGGTACTGAGCGGCGGCGACGCAGGAGTTGTCGCAGGCCGGCATGCAAGACGGAGTGCACTGGGCCTGAGGAGCAGCCTGGACGACCTGTTGGCTGCCACAGTTCTGCGAGCACTGCGAGCTGCAGCTGTCGAAGCACTGAGCCACAGGCTGTTGCTGTGCGACACACGATGTCTGGCACTGAGACTGGCACTGAGGCATGCATGCCACTGGAGCGGCGGTGGCGGCCACAGGCTGGTACTGCTGCTGGGTGCAGGACGGCTGACAAGCTGGTTGGCAGGCTGGAGCGCATTGGTTGCTGCTGACGGTGGCCGGTGCTTGGTATGATGAGCCGCACGCCTGAGAGCACTGCGACTGGCACTGGTTAGAGCACTGCGAGGCCGGAGCTTGCTGAGCGGTGCAGGACTGCTGGCATTGCTGCTGGCAGGCAGGCTGGCACTGGGAAGGGCTCTGCTGAGAGACTGGCAGAGTGATCTGGACCTGAACGACCTGCTGCTGCGGCTGCTGGACGGTGTTGTCACTGCAGGCGCTGCTACACTGTTGTTGGCACTGGTTGCTGCACTGGGCTGCTGGTTGTTGTTGGGCGACGCACGACTGCTGGCACTGTTGCTGACAGGCCGGCTGGCATTGGCTTACCGCTGGAGCAGGAGCACTGTATGCGGGAGAGCACGAGGCTTGGCAAGAGTCCTGGCAAGTTGCTTGGCAGGCGTTCGAGTTGGAGGACGAGGAGCACTGCTGGTTGCAGGACTGCTGACAGGCTGGCTGACATTGGCTGACAGCTGGAGCTGGGGCGCTGTAGGCAGGGCTGCACGATGATTGGCAGGAGTCCTGGCAGGTCGCTTGACAGTTGCTCGAGCTGGAGCTCGAGCACTGCTGTGCGCAGCTCTGCTGGCAAGCCGGCTGGCATTGCGATGTGGAGTACTGGAGCGTCTGGGACTGTTGGGCACACGGGCACTGCTGCTGCACGGGTTGAGCCTGGGCGGGCTGGTTCTGGCAGCTACACGACATCTGCTGGCTGGCGATTGGCGAGCACGAGCATTGGGCTTGAGTCTGAGCTGGAGCACATCCGCATGCTTGACGCTTCTCACGAAGCACGCTTCCCTGAAATGGAGCACTTTTAGAGGTTCGAGAAATGCTGGCCTGCCAGGGAATACAGTAAGGAATTCACTCAAGGTAGCAAGGACTTTGAGCAGAGTCCAGATGCTGGATCACCTGCTTAAACTCTTTAATGCTTTAAATAAGCTCAGATATGCCCGATGGTGGAGATTGCCAGGCAACATGAGGTTGGATGCTGTAGAGCTCATCTTAGCCCTCACAAAATTAAGGGACGTAGGATGAAGGCTCACACTCAGCAAGAAACTTTCAAGACAGCCCTTAACCAGGGATCGGATTAATCAACGACTTACATGATTTTAACGGAGAATTCACAGCGGAAAGCTAAGATAACGCGGCTTATCGCTCACCGTATCGCTTGATACGCCGCGCTGTCAGGGATTTCGGCTGGCATTTTCTCTGTTAAATTGCTGTAAGTCGTTGATGAATCCGGCCCCAGATTGTCCAGATCTCGAAACTGGACGAGTGAGCAAGAGATGAAGAAGACGAATTCCTAAACTTACTGCAGAGAGCAGGAATGTTGAAGCGAAGAAGAATGCGACAGTGCTGAGATGCATCGTGTTAGATGATGCTGCCGGAAGGTGTTCCGAGGCCTAAATACTACCCGGAAGGAAGAGGCGTGTCGATGGGTTTTGGACCGGAATTTTTGTGAGGATGGGTAGGAACCGGCGAGATCATCGAGACGAAGAAACGAAGCCGAGGCGTGGAACGACGACAGTTACACGCAGCTTCGCGCTCGCGCACGTGTGTGTTTGCCGCTGTCAAACGGCGGCAATCCTTACCGCCGCGACCCGGCTGTCGCCGATTTCTTGTTTGCCAAAGCAATCGCTGCTGCTCTGCTGTCTGTGGCACTGGTTCGGTCGGGGATAATGACAGCGTCAAACATTGTTCTAATCGGATTTGTCGAGTGCACCGCACGCAGAGCGGCAGAACCGGGTTTTTGAGAATTTACCTTGACAGCTTCGCAATCGTTCTAGCGTATTTTAGCCACTGATATTGCTTGATCACGGCGGAATGTCCCAAAGAGCAAACGAAACCTTGGCCTCATTACTATGCAGAAAGGTTCACAACTATTCCAGAAATTCAGCCTCAATTGGTGGCTGATTGTGAAGGTTAAAGGATAGCAGTAATCAATCCAGTTGCGGGATGTGCTGCACATTCTATTAGGTTGTTCCATAAGTTCCCGCGGTTTTTTTTCAACGATTCATTTCGGATTTCGTCGGCGGTCTCTTGCATAGCGCTACAAAGCCTTCGAAAGAGAATGATTTGCTCTATCAGAGCATGTATTGCGTTTCTTTTTTCATCCTGAAGTTTGTGAATTTTTAGGTCGTTAAAGTGAAAAAGTGAACAAGTGGCCATTTGCGCAGTCGCTTCTCTTCGCTTAGGTTTGGAATTTTTTTGCGCAGTTTTTCATAGCATTTGGAAGACAATGTTCTGCTCTACAAGAATACATGTTGGTCCTGTTTGCCCATTTGTCCATTATTGATTTTTAGGCCATCAAATTGGGAATTCCGAAGGAGGATGGTTATTTCTGCCGACAGCTCCTGCTCTGTGGTAGGACTTTTTTGCTAGGTATTATATGTCGGTCGAAAGAGAATGTCTTGCTCTATAAGAATTTGTGTCGCGTTTATTGGTTCATGCCGATTTCTGTCGAACATCAACAAAATTCCAAAAAGATAAAAATTACCTTCACCAACAACTCCTTCTCTTTGTTCAGTTGTTGATGTTCGACAGAAATCAGCATGATCCAATAAACGCGACACAAATTCTTATTGAGAAAGACGTCCTCGTTCGAACGACGTATAGCGCCAAGCGAAAACATCCAACCACAGAATCGAGCTATGGGTAAAAATTCGGACGGAAAAGTCGGTCGTCCCAATTTGATGGCCCAAAAATCAATAAAGGACAAGTGTGCAAACAGGACCAACACGTATTCGTGTAGTGCAGAACATTGTCTTCCAAATGCTGTGAAAAACTGCGCAAAAATTTTCAAACCTAAGCGAGAGAAGCAACTGGCAAATGGCTACTTTTCACCTTTCACTTTTCACTTTAACGACCTAAAAATTGAAAAAATTCGGAATGAAAAAGAAATGCAATACATGCTCTGATAGGCTTTATGCTGATGACGTGATGCTCGCTTGCGAAGAGAAAGACGATCTCGAGCGGCAGGTGCAAGCTTGGTGCGACGGTCTGGCGAGGTTCGGACTCAAATTGAACGTCAAGAAGACCGAGTACCTAACGACTGACGTGAACGAGTGCGGCTTCATTAAGATTAACGGTACTGAGCTTGCACGCACTTCGGTGTTTAAATATTTGGGATCAGCAATAGCGTCTGACGGCGGTTTGATGGTTGAAGTGAACTCACGCGTGAGTGCAGCTTGGTCCAAGTGGCGTTCGCTGACTGGCGTGCTCTGCGATAGAAAGATACCAGAGCACCTGAAGTCGAAGATTTACAGAGCCGTCGTGCGCCCGGTAGCGATGTACGGCGCTGAGTGTTGGCCTGCGACTAAGGAAGTTGAAACGCGCCTCAGCGTCATGGAGACGAAGATGCTGCGCTGGACGGCTGGAGTCACGCGCATGGACCGCATCCGAAACGATGTGATTCGGCAGAAGTTCGGTGTCGCGCCGATAGCGGACAAGATGCGCGAAGCTCGCTTACGATGGTACGGCCACGTTCTGCGTGGGAAAGAAGACAGCGTCCGCAAGATAGGCCTTGCGTTGGAAGTATCTGGAAAGCGGCCTAGAGGACGCCCGAAGCAGCGTTGGTCCGATACGTTACACATGGACATGAAAGTAGCTGGTGTCCACCCTGATCAAGCGCAGGATCGAGAAAGGTGGCGTCGTAACTCCAGAAGAGCGGACCCTGCGACGATGCGGGACAAACGCTGAAGAATAAGAGAAGAAGAAGAAGAAGCTCTGATAGAGCAAATCATTCTCTTTCGAAGGCTGTGTAGCGCTATGCAAGAGACCGCCGGCAAAATCCGCAATGAATTGTTGAAAAAACCGCGCGAACTCATGGGACACCTAATACTTCTACGGAACATAGTGCTGGCCATTTGAACGGGTATTTGGTCTATACAGTAACTTGCGGTATCGAGCCGTTAAATAAGGCAGTCTTTTCGCTTTTCTGGACAAGTCTAGCGCGAATTCGCCGACTTTCTAGGGATGGAAGGCTAGGATGGCATGGAGGGGACCCAAATAAACGATCCAAGAATCCATGTGCATGGGATTGCCAGCGTCCACCACGCTCTCCAACTTTTTATGCTGTAACAACCGCCACTGGTCCATGAATCACTTCTGTTGGAGGCGCTGAACGTTGCGTGCAGCCCGAATTTTATTTTATACCTTATTTTATTGGGACGTGAACAGACAACGTAAAGCGTTCACTATAAAATATCACAAAAGTAATATACTAATTAGGAACAAGCACACAGGTAAAAGCCCTGGTTGGGAAATGGAGGCATATTAAAAAAAAAATAACTATAAATAGAGAGCAAAATAGAACACCACTGGGCAGACGACCAGGGGCCGGATTCTTCAACAGCTTACATGAATTTAACAGAGAAAATACAGCAGAAGTCCCAGATGGCGCGGCGAAATGTTTCACCATATCGCTTGATAAACCGCGCTATCAGGGATTTTGGCTCTATTTTCTGTGTTAAATTGCTGTGAGTCATTGACGAATCCTGCTCCAGTAAGCAGAAATCAGAATGAGGCGAAGGAAAGTTGTAAACTGAGATTTAGAATTGATACTTATCAAGGTTGTAATCGAAGGTCAAGGTAGTTTCTAAAACGGCTTATGGACATCTGTAGCGCTCTCTCCCTCATGAAGGGAAGGAACAACCGCAAGAATTGAGCCGTGGATTCAAATCAGTTTCTTTAAGCCTCAATTGGCTGGTACCGAGGATGTCTGTTAAAACGATGTTTTGTTGCGATCAAAACTTCTAGCGCCAGGCAGGACTCGAACCCGCACCTCCCTCTGCCCAGGCAGGAATGCTCTATGCCATTACACGTGGATAGATAGCCCTGCCAAGCAAGCATTCTGCCCCTCTGAGGTGCCATACTTGTATTCAAAGAGTAAAATAATACCACGCCCATAGGCTGGCCGCCTCAAGTCATCGCGGTTACGAGATGCGCATTAAAATGGTTTCTTTGATATCCCGTAGAAGTACATAGAATAAAGGATAAAGGACGGCGTTACTCAATCCCTTCTGGGATGCGCCAGCGCATTCTACTTCTACGGGATGTCGTGGAGGCGACATGAATGCGTATTTGGCCATACAATGACTTGCGGTGGCCAGCCGATGAACAAGTCAGCGCTCTATCCTTCCCAGACTAGTCTGGTACCAATTCACCGACCCCGGAGGGATGGAAGGCTTGGTTGGCCTGGGCGGGAAATCCGAACCAGGAACCTGGTATCGGGTGCACGCGGCAGTCGCGCCTCCTCCGACTGCGCTACACGCGCCCACATAGAATGCGTGGCGTAAATACGTAAATAGACTGCTTAATCCCGGCCTTATTCCTTGTTCTTATTTAATGAAAAAGGATGAATCTGTGACGCAGAGGCAGGTGATTATGTTTTTGTACGCCTTCCTTGGCGTGTCTTACCATTATCTGGCGCCAGACAGGTCTATGAAAGAGGAAGAACTAGGCTACACTGCTACACTTTGGCCACAACTGGCTCTTTGTAAAGCAATTATTTAATACTTACGCATCAGTAAGAAATGGAATGTGCTGCGCATTACATGTCTGTTGTATAGGATCGACCCAAGCATCCCTTACCCATCGTAATTGTATAGAAATTTCACGTCAAACTGAACACGTTTCAAATTAAAGCGTGCGTCTCTAGAATCGAAGTGACCATCTTCTAAGTTAAACTAGTCACTTTGTGGTGGTGAATATATTTGTTAGCAGCAGTAAATGTACAGTATGTACAATTGAAAAATGGAAAGCAGTAATAAAATAAAAATAAAAAATAAAAAATAAAAGAAATAATAAAATAAGCTAAAAGTTGCTTTGACGAATTTCTTCAAAAATTTCCAAAAAGAAAAGAATTTACACCGTCTGAAATTCCATATTCGCGATCTCTTTTTCAAGTAAAGGACAAGGTATGGTACTTATGAAGCAGAGGGCCCGTGGTGCCGTGGGGCTGCCAGGAAACATGTTAACGCGGCAACGGCAACGGAAACGCGGCAACCCACGGCACCCGAGGACGGGTGCTTCATAAGTACCTTCTCCGTGGTGCCGTGGGTTTGCCGCGTTAACATGTTTCCCGGCAACCCCACGGCGCCACGGGCCCTCTGCTTCACAAGTACCCAAGGTATTAAGGACAGCGTTAACCAATCGCTTTTCGGATGCACCACACATTCTACTCCTACGAAATATCGTGCAGGCAGCTTAAATGCGTATTTGGTCTATACATACAATGATTTGCAGTGCCCAGTAGATGATCAACTCGGTGTTTTGTCCTTCCCAGTCAAGTCTGGTTCCAATTCGCCGACCTCAGCTTGGCTGGCATAGGGAGGAAGTTCGAACCAAGCACCGCATAGGAGGTGCAGGTGACAGCCGGGGCCTCGTCTGATTGTGCTATCTCCACCTCTTCTTTTAATGCGTTCAAAAATTCCTGAATTGTCCACACTAAACTAAACTGGACTGGAGGATTAGCAATTCTGGGAAATGGCCATGTACGACTCTATCAACCTCGAAATCGAAGATCTTGTAGCGGCGTTTTGATTGAGCTGAACGTGAGGTTTTACATATCTTTATTGGCTAACCTTTCGGCGGTATCGCCTTCTTCAGAGTCTGTCTGTGAAAATCGATCCTATGAAAATGCAAACACTATATTCACACTTTGAGACACAACAATTCTATTCAAAGAATGCAATTATAAAATCTGGTTTGAATCTATCTTCGCAAATAGTGGCTAGATGAATTTGTAAGGCGTTTATTTCGATTTTGCGGTGTTCTGTTTGACTTCAGGAATGTTTGTTTTGCTTGTTGGGATGAAATTGTATATTTTTTGGTTCGTTAAACGGTACCATATCTTGTTTGGGGCCACCTCATGTGACATAGCTGAGCTGCTGAAGTTTGTATTTAGTTATTTGTTTTGGTGATAGGCAACATCTAGGCTATGCATCATGCTGTGTCAATGGGGCCAGTCATGTCCTTGACGTGTGAAGCGCTTCTGATGAGGACCTCCGAAGTGTGCACAGTCTGAGTGCAGTATTTGCCATACAATTCGCAACGTGTGCGGTATGCCATGGGCGGAGCTATTACGTCAGCGTTCTCCTGCAGTAGCGATCGTAGATCGCGACCGAGCACTGGTTTAGAAGCTGGTCGACGGACCTCTTGACTCACCTCCACGGTGCGATGCGATGCGTGACTCCCGTCCCACAACGTGTTCACGGGAAAGCTCACAACCCTCATGTGAGTCAGACGGGAGCACCAAAATAGGTGCTCCCGTCTGACTCCCAGACAACCTCGATGCAGTGTTCGCCAGAGTTACACGGAATTTACCAACCAGTAGTTAAGAAGAGACAAGTGACGTTGGTGACAGCTACCCAGAAAGCCATTTGCTTGAAAGTATGCATAAGGACAACAGCTTCCCTACCCAGGAAATGTTCCAACATATCCCAGAACGGTTGGTCTTTATCCTCCTACTAGTAATAAAACATGTTTTGTTTTCTTGAATCATTGAGGCAAAAAGGATAGAAGCAGTCAAATTTCTCTACGGTTAATGGTGGTTCATTATCATAGGTTTTACCTTTCTCTACCCTCTGTGACTAGGAAAGGGACTGTATTTACACGGAACTCTGAATGAAGATCTAGGTACCTGGTTGGAGAGATGGGTGTTGACTAAGGAGTAAACTATGTAAGTCTAAATTTTAAATAATAGAAAATAAAAGGTTATAAGTTGAAAAATTTACCCTCTAGATGACTTCTTGGGCCAGATTCATCAATCGCTTACCGCCCTCTAACGGTGAAAATACCGCCGAATTTGATGCAATGAATGTCATATCAAGGAGTTTAGCGGTATTTTTACCCTTTGAGGGCGGTAAGCGGTTGATGAATCTGACTCCAGATCTGCTGATGTTTACCGTCTTGACTGTTGATTGGCCATATTGGCTAAAAGATTTCATCTCAACATGGAGGAATTCCAAAAACGGTTGCTAGGTTAGGGGTCAGCACTTCAAATAGCCCCATTCATAAATTTTAATCGACACCACTGGTACTGCTCTCATCAGCTTTACTCACCCACTCTTAGAATAATCGCCCAGAAATTTAGATATAGGTGTCCGATTCACGACCAGAACCACACAAAGTTCGACTGGAATTTACCGATGAGGCCTTCCTAGACTTTGGTGAGCATGAAGTACAATACTGCTGGCGAATGGCTCATGCCAGTAGGTGTTCAAACCTCTGGAAATACCGAAGCTGGAAGACAAAATGTGCTGGTAATCATTAATGCATGTCAGTTAGAATACAAAGATAAAGGATAAAAGACGTTAATGAACCCCATTTTTGGAGTGCTTCACACATTCTACTTCTACTGGGTGTTGTGGAGGCAATTTACGTGCAATGACTTGCGGCGATAGAGACGACATGCTTGGTTTGGTTGTCCTGAGCTGGAAATCCAAACCAGAAATCTGGAATCAAATGCACGCGATCTCTGGCGTCTACCGTGCTACCGTTGCAAAGAGGAAACGTGAGCGCCTGTTCATACTCCACGACGAGAGCGACGAGGCAAAGCATACCTATCGATTTCTCATAAGGCCTATGCTATATTAGGGGGGGGGGGGGCAAAAGTAATGAGACAAATTGAAAAAAAATCTTTATCTCTTTATAACTCAATTACAACTCAACGATGCTGAGGAATGTATTTGCCATTACGGGCAATGGCATTGCTGCCATCGCTCAGCCAACTTCCTGATCCCATCCTTCCAGAACTGCTTAGGCCTGGTGTTGATCAACAGCTTGATATGGTTGTCAAGGACTGCTTGGATTCTTGTGTCCCTTCCGACCAGGAAGTCCTGTAGGCTCAAGAAGTAGTGGTAGTCGCATGGAGAGATGTTTGGCGAATACGGTGGGTGAGGCATGTGAACGTAGCCCAGCTGGCCAAGCTTATCCGTGGTTACTTGTTCCCGATGGGGTGCGGCGTTGTCGAAGAGGAGAACCTTCATGAAGCCCTGCGAATGAATAAGAGCGAGTCGCCGGCCCATCTCTTCTATTTCGTTCTCCATGGCCTTGGAGTTCATCGTAGTGCTCTTGGAAAACAGCTTCCGGTAAACCGATCCATGGGCGCAGACGCAAAAGCTCCAAAGATGCTTCTCGCCGTGAACATCTCGCCGAACGAAGGTCGGTAACGGGTTAACAGGCCTCACCCAGACTGGCTGCTTGGCAGGGTTAAGGAAAAAGACGTACTTCTCATCCTGCGTTAAGATTGAGCACCCAGACTGGGGTTTCGGCCTGAGACAGGCTGGGGTTTTTGGCATGCTTCTGGAAAGGGCGGAAGTGGTAACTTCTCAGATGGGCTTCAGTAAGTAGCATACAAACATACAAATACGATGAGCACGAAACCAGACTCCAGCCACGAGATATATGTACACGGCATGGGGTGTCTCATTACTTTTGCCCCCCCCCCCCCCCCCTAATACTTCGGCGAAGCTGTTGTTGGCGACGTCGGCGACAGTGTTAAGCGGGAGCTACACAGTGCGTAGCAGCCCACGCAACAGTGTCGCCGAAGTATAACATAGGCCTAAGCAATGGCTCGGCACTGATCGATACGTGTCCTTCGCCCTGTCACTTCCGCCTCTGGCGTCGCTCCCGTTGCGAAGTATAAACAGGCCCTAATATTGGCAGTAACACATAAGACGACGCGCATACTTCACTTATTTTTATCGGTAGTTATTTTGGATACGTTTTTGATTTCCTTTAGGTTGAGAATAATATTTGCTGCTAGTATCCTATTTTCATGACCGCCAAGGCCTGGAAGATCGCTGCTGATATGATGCGTGTGGAACAGGGATGAGTGGATTAACCATTGTCTGTTGCTCGGTTTTCGGGTGGTTTTGACCTATCCGTTTTGATGTTCGTTATCCGGACGAACAACAAATTAGCTGAATTCTTGAGAAGACGTGGTGATGTGTGGTCTACGTAGAGGATCTTTCGCGATCATACGATCGTAAGAGTGGCCTTCAGCCACAACAGAGGTCATTCAAATTCAGAAGCGTTAATTGAGGCATTTCCTCACTTGTGAGTTGGTTACATAGTTTTAAAGATACCTAACTTCCATGGATGTAGTATTATTGAGTTTTCCACCGAGATTGTTAACGTCTTTTATCTTTATCTTTTGTCTCTCGAATTTTTCTTCCCATGGATGGATGGATCGGATAGCTTTTTATATATAGTAGGATGTATACCTGGAGTTTCTTAGTAGTTGAAGTGCTAGAAATCAACCTCTTAAGTCGGGCCGTGTTGGATTAGACTGTCGCAAAATTAATCGCCAAAACGGACCACTTATTTCAAACTGCTATAATTCGGTCAAAACACAACTTTATTAATATCAGTAAAAACCACCGGAAGCTATACATTTTTCTCAATGAACAGGTAATGAATCTAATGCTTAACAATAAAACTGAAATAAAAATAATATGTGAATATGTGCCTATGGCGTGGGCAAATCGATGCCGAACAACATCAAGTAAACGTAAAAAAACGCAAAAACGCTGCAAAGCACGAGCGCCTGCCCCCCCCCACGGTTTTGAAGAAGTCACCCGTTTTTCGTCACTCGCTCCTAAACCACTGAGCCGCTTGATCTCAACTCTCTATACACGTGTTGAGAATATACCATTTTCACGTCGAATTGATGCTTTCAATTCAAATTGGGACCGTTCACGTCAATTTGGACACTCTTCTAGGTTTGCCTAAAACTTATGAAATCATATCGAACGCTTCCAAATTGAAACGAGCTTCTTCCACATTAAGTTAGAGACTCCAGGATAGATAAATAGTTTTTGCTCAAGGAAAACAGAATAATTTTTTAAACCTTTAGCTGCCGAATGAGTGAAGTAACTTTGTGATTTTTTTTTGAAAGAATAAATGTTGTGTTAAGGCGCAGCAAGGCAGCAATCATGTCCTGCATCAAAAGATTGGATCGCACCATGCACTTAAAAAGTTCAACGCAACGTTGATTTGATTGATAGTTGTGTTTTTTTGCAAATGTTTGTGTTGAACCGCTGGCATGAGTGAAACTGCATGCAATCAGAAATTGTGCTATCAATCGAAAAAAAATTGCAAACTTTCGGACGGGGGCGTCGCGCAATCTCTGGTTTGGCAATATAAAACGGCCGCCTTCCTGCTCTTTAAAACAAGCTTTAATTCATTGTTTTTCGTCGAAAAATCAATTTTTTTATAAAATTTCAAGCTATGAGTTCTCTTATTGGGAAGTAAATTAGAAGTTTGGAATTAGAATTTAAAATTATTTAATTTAACTAGAATTAGAAAGCTTCAGACTAAAATTTTCCTTAAACAAAAAATATTCTAACATTTTTGGAGAGTCTCTAGTTTAGGGGCTAGTTTAGTTTGGGCGCGTGTAGCGCAGAGGGCGCGTGTAGCGCAGTCGGAGGAGGCGCGACTGCCGCGTGCACCCGATACCAGGTTTCTGGTTCGGATTTCCCGCCCAGGCCAACCAAGCCTTCCATCCCTCCGGGGTCGGTGAATTGGTACCAGACTTGTCTGGGAAGGATAAAGCACTGACTTGTACATCGGCTGGCCACCGCAAGTCATTGTATGGCCAAATACGCATTCATGTCGCCTCCACGACATCCTGTAGAAGTAGAATGCGCTGGCGCATCCCAGAAGGGATTGAGTAACGCCGTCCTTTATCCTTTATTATCCTCTAGTTTAATGTAGGAGAAACACATTTCGATTTGGAAGAGCTTTGATTTGAAAAATCTTAGGTTAGCTTAGAAGAGTGTCCAATTTGATTTGAAAAGTGTCCAATTTGACATGAAAATATATATGCTCGTGACAGTTGTTCACCGTGTTATTTCATAATAAGCTCTGAAGTTCCTTAACTCTCTGGGTTCAAGAATAGTAAAACCGAAACAGTTTTCTGCTATTTGGTTGGATGTGTGCATTCATTTTTGCCTCTACACTTCCTTCGTTGGAGTGTAGGTTGCTCGCTTCTTAGGAACAAGATTTCCGTTTAATTCTGATTGAGCGTTTCAGAATTTGAAGCCGTAATGCTCTAGCACACAAACTTGGACCTCTTTACTGTTCGGAAAAGTTGCCAAAATTTTTCAGATTTAAGACGTCTCTGATATTTCATTTATAAAGCAATACGAATTTCTATACGTAAAGGTGCCGAACCCACCTACGCAGCTGCGGAAAAAGTGGTTGCGCAAACGCGGAAATATTCATATCACTAAAACGACGGTCTTCTCCCCCCCCCCCCCCCCCCCCCTCCCCAAACGGCTAAGCTTTCGTTTTCTTAATACTCGTACGTGCCGTAAAGATGGGTTATTCCTTTGAAGAGCGCCACCAGCGGTCGGATTCATCAACGACTTACAGAAATTTAACGGAGAAATTACAGCCGAAATTCCTGAAGAAAAAACGCGAGTTAACGCGGCTTATCAACAGGCGATATGGTGAAATGTTGGTGTTATCAGGAATTTCGGCTGTAATTTCTCTGTTAAATCTCTGTAAGTCGTTGATGAATCTGGCCCCAGGTCGTACAATGTCCGCGAGCGGATGTTCGGTGAATCGATTTTGTGCCACTGAACGTCGTGTTTTGTTGTGTGCGGGTTTGTTTAAGCCGCAAGCTGTGGTGACAGTAGCCGCTTCGGACGCATCCAGCACAACCTGTGCAAGGCCGAATGCCTACGGACAGTGACTGGTGCCATAGAAGATGGCCTGCTACAATATCAAGGACAGATGTCGATGAAAATAGTTCATTTCGTGGAAGCTATGGCACAGCGATTTATAATGAAAGGCACCAATACCTACAACATAGCCGAATCCGTATTTACACATACACACATACACAGGTCGAGACCGTCTCTGATGGGAAGTAGCAGTGCTCCTAACGGCGAAGGCAGCATTGTGAGCCTCGGTTACAAGGTGCGTAGCCTGTTTGGCATTGGCAGGTCTGCTGCGGTGCTGCTGCCGGCTGACAGGCGATCACGACCGGCTGTGCGGGTTGCTGACCGAAGCCGCCAGAGGATGAGCAGGTCTGTGTGCAGCTCTGCTGGCAGGCTGGCTGACAAGTGGCCATGGGCTGACTTTGCTGGCCGCACTGTACGGCACAGATGGACTCGCACTGAGGCTGGCACTGAGCCGACTCGGCGACGTTCGACTGCAGCACAACCCGAATCACTTGCGGCGCGTTCTCCTGGCTAATGCAGGCCCGTTGACACTGCTGACACTGACCTTGTGGCTGTGTTGGAGCGCATTGTGCCTGACACTGCTGAACACACTGCGGCTGCAGGTTGGTGCAGGTGCTGTCGCAGGCTGGCATACAGACTGGAGCGCATTGGACCGGAGGTGGTGCTGGAGCTGGAGCTGCTGCTGAGATGGGCATGGTTATGCAGGCTTGAGCACACTGAGACTGGCAGGAGTCCAAACAAGGTGCGACCGGCTGCTGGTTCGTGCAGGACGATTGGCATTGGGTTTGGCACTGAGGCATACAGGGTATTTCTTGCTGCTGGCCGATCTGAATAATCGACTGCTGTTGAGTGCAAGAAGGCTGGCAAGCGGGCTGACAAGCTGGAACGCATTGGTCGTAGGTGATCGGCGGCAGATTGTTCACCAG
Organism: Heligmosomoides polygyrus bakeri; assembly: GCA_947359475.1. Classification (NCBI taxonomy): domain Eukaryota; kingdom Metazoa; phylum Nematoda; class Chromadorea; order Rhabditida; family Heligmosomidae; genus Heligmosomoides; species Heligmosomoides polygyrus. The sequence continues at coordinate 97,783,893 of OX375867.1, read as the reverse complement.
AGGAGCGGGAGCAGAAGCAGGGACTTGGTATGGAATTGCACAGGCGCTCTCACACTGGTTCTGGCATTGGCTGTTGCAGGTAATGGGAGGCAACTGCTGGACGTTGCAGGACTGCTGACACTGTTGTTGACACATCGGCTGACATTGAACGCCCTGTTGAACCGCAGGCACGAAGTTCTGTGGTTGTTGGGGCATAGGAGCTATCTGAATGCAGGCCGTAGCGCACTGGGATTGACATTGGTTGTTGCAGTAGCTCACTGGCTGTTGCTGAGCGACGCAAGACTGGTGACAGACTTGTTCACACTGTGGCTGACACTGGTTGGTGATGGGTGGAAGCTGTGGAAGGCAGTTGGACTGGCAGTTCATCTGACAGTTCTGCTGACAAGTGTTCAGAGAGGAGCCTATGCACTGTTGGGAACAGCTCTGCTGACAGGCTGGCTGACACTGGACGTTGGCGATCTGGATCGGTTGGATAACTCCCTGAGGTTGACATCCGCAGTTGTTTTGCATCGGTTGACTTTGGCACGAACACTGCATATTCTGGACGTTGAGCGGTGCGCAAAAGCACTGCGCCTGGATTTGTGAGCAGTCGCATTGTCGGCGTTGGCGGGTGATTTTGGCCTGAAATTGTTCAAGTTCGTCAAGGAATTTGTATACTGGAATGTCTGATGGTCTCAAATGAAGGCGTTCTTTGTGGAAAGTCCTCTGTTTTGGAGTGAGCTTTCCTGCTTGAAAATGGAGATTGTGAAAGAAAATGGGTTATCTAGGTGTGTTGTGCCTTTCTCCCACCACTGATTTTGGCCTCTATTTTCGCGCGTTTGGAAAAGAACTGATCATCTCCTACACTTCATGGATTGATCTTGTTGGAAAATTCATGCTTTGAAGACGAGGGTAGCATTTTTGCTGGAAGCTGCGTTCGATTTTCTGTAATATCTTTAGTTGATGATGTTACATTCGACAATGGAGTGTGCTATAATGGCAAGGAATGTGACTTGGAAAGGGAGCTGTATACGTCCATTGTTCGGAATGTTCCTATGGAGGCCAGTTGATGGCCTCGTGAAAGCAAGGCTCAGTAAATCAATTACTAAGTCAAGGAATAACTCGAAAGCAATTAGTGCATGAAGCGTGTAGTAGCGCAGACGGAGAAGCAGCTGAGAGTAATGAGTAAACGGGTCGAGGTTCTTAGTTTGGATTTCCTGCTCTGCCCGTCCAAGCCTTCCGTTCCACTAGGGTAGGTAAATTTGTACCAGACTCGTCTGGGAATGATACAACACTGACTTGTACATCGGCTGAGCATCACAAGTCATTTTATGGGCGAAATACGCACTCGAGTTGCCTTCACGAATTCTCCTAGAAGTAGAATGCGTGGCGCATCCCAGACCGGTTGATTAACGTTGTTACTTATCTTTTCTCCTCAACACTTAACGGTCATTATACTGCTCGACGAGCCATGATCATATCTCCCAAGGAAGAAACCTAATGTTATGAAGAAACCTTACATTTCAAAAGTGATAAGGTCGGGTCAAAGTGCGTTGCTATTGGACTGCGGTCTGGAGTAGTAGCTCCTGACCCATATAAGTTTATTCGGATTTATAATGAGCTTCATACCCTCCTGAAAAGCGCACAAAGTCAGCCAGTTTGAGTTAGTGCAGAGTCTAAGGATTAGCTGTGGAACGGGTTGGTTGTCTAGCTCTAACTAGCCCTTGTAGTTTATTTATATTTCCCTTTATATTATGTTGCATTTACGATAGTACATACTAAGTGGACTCACTAGAGAATTTGGACCAATTTTCGTCTTCTACGTGTGTGGGACGCCATTCTTGACCTGACAGACACTTATGTCTTGAAGTTTGGAAGAGCTCAGGCTCAGTCTTGCTTACTGCTTTCTTGACGAAATTTTTCTCTGAAGTGTTAACACTTTGCGATTTTGCCAACCCTTATAATTGATCAGTGGACTACGTCTTTATCGGATGGTGCATTCGATCAAACGGCGCCGGTGGTGTAAAGGCGTAGAGCATTCCCGCCTGATCAGAGGGAGGTGCGAGTTCGAGTCCCGCCTGGCGCTAGAAGTTTTGATCGCAACAAAACGTTATATCAGCTTACGTCTTTATCGTTCCAAATCCTGATTTTTTTAATCAATTGAGAAAATTAGGGTCAAAGTAGCCTGGCAGTCGTACACACCCGGTTGAGGTTTTAGGTTTGTACCCACCCGGGGGCCGTGGGTGGCGCAGTCGGAGGGAGTGTCGGCTGTCGCGTGCACCCAATAACAGGTTCCTTGTTCGGATTTCCCGCCCAGGCCAACGAAGTCTTCCATCCCTCCGGAGTAGGTAAATTGGTACCAGGCTTGTCCGAGAAGGATAAAATACTGATTTGTCCATCGGCTGGCCACCGTAAAATTCATTGTACGGACAAATACGCATACAACGACATCCCGGGAAAGTAGAATGCGTGGCGCATCCCAAAAGGAATTGAGGAGTAACGCAGTCCTTTATCCTTTATTCTTTGCCCACCCGGGCAGACTAAGCCTCCCGTTCCTTACAGTTTGATGAAATGGTAGTTGTTTTATCTAGCAGGGATCAAGCACTGACTTGTCCATCGGCTGGCCACCGCAATTCATTGTGTAGGCCAAAAACGCATTCAAATTACCCCAATAAATTGACTCATAGCTCAAAAAACTCTACATAGAAGTCGAACGCGCTGCGCATCCTAAACAAGGATTGATTAAAGCCATACTGTACTACATATATCCCTAATCCTTATCTTAACATCATTAGGAGCCTAAAGAGGACGAGACACACAAGATAAAGGATAAGTGGTTAAGTCCGGGGCTGCTCAATCTTTTGCTTTGGTCCGTCACGCATTCAACATGTGCGGCATATTGTGATGGTAGCTTGCAGATTTGACCTATATAATGATTCTGGTGTCGAGCTGTGAAGCAAATCATCATTCATCCTACCCAACCAAGTCTAGTAGCAGTTCCGCGACTTTGGAGAAATACAAGGCTTTGTTGGCCTGGGCGGGACCACCAACAACTCTGATTCGGAGTGCACCACACAGCAGCTGGCGCTAGTTTGGACCGCGCTGCCACGCGGCTATAAGCAAGAGGTTCTCCATTATAAAAGCTTGCGGTGGAACTATCAACCAAAAGCAGATATGAAATGAAAAAGCGAAGAAGGAAACAAGACATACCGTAGTAATCAGAAGGGCGGCGGCGAGAGTGCACGTGAAGAGGAGGAGATTCATCCTGAGTTGATGATATTGTTTTCGAGAAGCTGCACGCCGTCACGAACGCCAATTAGCCGTCCGACAATAGCCTGTATATATAGTGTCCAGGATCGTGGCTGGACGGTAGGCGTGCCAGCATCATTCCGGACCAGTGTATTTGCAGTAGCGCCGCATCAGCTCTCAAGCTGTTAAAGAACGTGTCGCGAACGCCTTCCGGTACCGTAACTGTGTGCGGCTGCTCAGTGATTCGCTGCTGAGCTTGAGCTCTGCAGAGCCAGAGTATGAGATCGGGCGTTTTTCGGGTTTCATTCGACGGTGTGCTGCTGCCCTTTCAACATAATGGCGGTCGATGAGGGCAGTTTTTGTTCGCGTGGCGAGGGGATCGATTGGAACGGCCCTGTGTCTATGATGGCCCCGTGAAGGTGGTCTGCTCTGCACATGCAAATGTGAGCGTCCGGCTGCGGGAGGTGATGGGAGTGGGTCGGTCCTCAGTGCAAAGGTTCGTTCGGCGCTTGCTGATGGTTCCGTTCTGCACTGAGGCTCGGCCAATTCATGTCTCTTACCGTGGTTGAGGCAGTTTTTGACTCTACTTTAAAAGGAGTGAAGTTTACGTTTTTCCTTTACGAGTTGGTTCGACTTTGAGTCCAGGCAGAGAAAAAAGCAAGCCTTTCACATCTATGTCGTCATTAGATTACCCTGTACTTGGTCGGAATCGAACTAGACATAAACGAGTTGACCGGCCTGTGAATCCGTCTGTTCATGCTCCCAATTGCGCTTGGATACGCGTTTGTTGCCAATCGATAATATCGATATCGCTTTTTGTCATATGCTGTGTGTTGTGGATACTGCGAACCTGATTGTCATTTAACTCACATCACGGAGGAGTAACGGGATTGGTCAGACGATCGATATCGATCGATGATGTCGATTTTTGCCTAATTTAGCTGTTCGGATTAGGATATTAAGAACTTGCTTGACGTCGCAAACGTGTAATAAAAAGGAGTAAGATCTACCTCTCAATCAATATCGATCAATAACGTCAGGATAAGGTTAAAGGACGGCGTTAATCAATCTCTGTTTGGAATGGCTCACGCATTGTGTGTATCCTAGATTCATGGAGGCAAATTCAATGCGCATTTGTCCTGTACATACAGTGACTTGCGGTGATCAGCCGATAGAGTAGTCCTTTTTCCGTCTTTCCTAGAGGATGCGGTATCAATTCATGGAACTTAGAAAAGCGAAATTACATAAAAATAAACGCGATCGATCAGGCGATTGATGTATTTCGATGATATTGATTTTTCTGATATGACTAGCCGAGATAGAACTTTAATATTAAAGAGCGGTCGGGATTTTCCGCCAAGCACGGTCGATTATTAGTAAAATCGATCAGTGTCGATCAAGGGTATTGAATGCCATTAATTGAATGCGGCTGGCATTCTACTTCTATTTGGTATCCTAGAGGCAGTCTAGGTATGTAGGTATTCCCAATTTCTTACTGTGGTCAGCTGATGGGCAACTCAGTACTTCATCCTTGAGGGCCAATTGTGGTAGTAATTGAGCGGCCCTGAAGGGACGGGATTTTATCCTGGCGGAACCCAAACCAAGAACTTTGATTCGGGCTGCAAGTGACAGCCGGTGCCTCCGACTGCACTGCTGGTACTAGGCATGATTATCGAAGCTTGAGACAAATTACCATGGCGCCGCTATCAAAGCCTCTGGATTCAGAGACATATAAGAACGCCTGTTCAGTATCGAATCACAGCTTGATTTTTTGTGTGTTTGTGTGTTGCGCACTAGGGATGCGGTGCTGGTTCTCACTATCTCATGTAAATTCCGACCACCAATCCGGCGCGTGTGACCGCGACGCGGGTAATTCAAACTCGGAGTCCGATTGGAGCGCGCTAACCCCAAGGCGCCCGAGTCATGGCGGGGCTTGACTGATGGATGGTGGGTGTGTGCCATCCAAGCTGCTCGTGTAAAAACTGCTTTTGTCGATCAGGGGAGTCCGCAGCGGGGTTCTAGACAACCAGGCCAGAAAACGCCGGCCAATTATGTAGACGTCAAAACCCCTTAAATCTCAACCACTCAGTTGAAATGCAAAAATCACTCAACGCGGGAGAACCGAACCTCCGACCTCCCTCGCATGAAGCAACGCCACTATCCAATGCCCCACGAACCGCGTGCCGGGAGTGCCATCACGGCGTACAAGACATCGCAACGCGTGAGTGGAGCGCCTTGGAGTTAGCGCGCTCTAATCGAACACCGAGTTTGAATTGCGCGCGTCGCGGTCACACACGCACGCATTCGAGGTCGGAATTTACACGAGATCGGTTCTCACTTGCACCGCGATGCGATTTCAGGTTGGGTTCGCGCCCAGGCCAAGTCCGTGAACTGGTACCACGAATACCTAGGAATAATAGGTACTTGTGAAGCAAAGGGCCCGTGGAGCCGTAGGGTTGCCGGGGAACATGTTGATGCGGCAAACCCACGGCACCACGGGGCCGGTACTTATGAAGCAACCGTCCTCGGGTGCCGTGGGGCTGCCGGGAAACGTTAACATGTTTCCAGGCAGCCCCATGGCACCACGGGCCCTCTGCTTCATAAGTACCGAATGATAAGTCGTTGGGTTTATTGACAGCTGGTAGTCCATCTAAAGTCACTGTGTAGGGGTAGATTGGCGCATATCAAGGAGAACTTAGCACTGACTTTGTTCATTTATCGCTGTTCCTCATTTGCATCCTCTGGTTCGACCTAATAATGAACATTTCCACAACTGTTTGAGTATCGTTCCAGCTGCCACAATCGCTGATCATTCGCATCGAACGAGTCGGAGTACTGCCGTCAGGGAACGAGTTCAAGCTTGGTGACCATGTGGAGTTCGGAGAAACGTTGGACGTGCGAGATCTGTGCTTCTATCGGAATAAAGAAGTGAGTCAGCCTTCTCATCCGATGTGAAGTTCGTCTATCCGGCTGGTAACAGGGCTGCATCAGTTGTACCACCACTGGTTCCAGTAGATTTTGTTTTCTAAAAATCTGTTTGTACAATGCTCGCGTGTACTGGTCCTGATGTTGACTGAGCGGCTTTGCGTAACTTGTGCTACGTCCGATAGGTAAACATCGGCTAGAACAAGGAGAAGGCAACCCAAGAACGCCGTGATCTGAACTTGAAGTGATATCTCGTATTGAGCGATAGATTAGGATGTTGCTGTCATATTAGCTAAACGAGGTAGAGGGCACTAACGAGGAAATAGCTCGTACTAAGGTTGTAACTAATTGGCGCCTTTAGTGTGGGCCATGCATTCTACCCTATTCGTGCACACAGCACCAAAGCGTTTTCACAGTTTTAAGTAGGATGTGACAAGCATAACTCACCAAAATTCAGCCGAGTGTTTCATCGTTCCCTTTCTCTGCACTAATTCGCCCTTCGCCGCCGTGTAGATATCGAATACCTGATACATACATTAGGTTGTCCCATAAGTCCTTGCCGTTTTTTTCAACATTCACTGACTGCAGATTTCGACGGCGGTCTCTTGCATAGCGCTGTAAAGCTTTCGAAAGAGAATGATTTTCTCTATCAGACCATTCATTGCATTTCTTTTTTCATGATGAATTTTGTCAATTTTTAGGTCGTTGAAGTGAAAAGTGATAAAGTAGCCATTTGCGCACTTGTTCTTTCCGCTTAGGTTTGTAATTTTTTGCGCAGTTTTTTATAGCATTTGGAAGAAGATGTTCTTTACTACAAGAATATGTGTTGGTCCTATTTTCTCACTTGTCCTTTATTGATTTTTAATCCATCAAATTGGGACGTCCGACTTTTCGGTTCGAATTTTTACAGATAGCTCCTGCTCTGCGGTAGGACTTTTTTGCTCGGTGTCATATGTCGTTCGAAAGCGAATGCCTTGCTCTATAAGAATTCGTGTCGCGCTTACTGGCTCATGCTGATTTCTGTCGAATATCATCAAATTCCAAAAAGAGAAAAATGATCTTCACCAACAACTCCTTCGCTTTGTTCAGTCTGCCTTGCTAAGTTTTATACCACACTCGAAAGTGCATGTCTTGCTCTACCAGAATATATGATTTGCTCTTCGGCCATTTAAATTTTTGCTAATTTTCAAGTCATCAAAATGGAGTAGTGCCAGGTCGACAAGGATGAGCACTTTTGGCACCTTCTTCTCTTTGCTTTCAACCACGGCTCTAGTGCGGCTAAGGCACTAGAACCCTGATTGACAATGCAAACACTATTTTTCATCACCAGTTACAATTCTGTGCAAAAATCGTTGAATATGTCCGTGTGATGAATGAACATCAGGAACCAGCGAGTGGCGATTGCTGCCGGACTGCTTGTCCGTCATCATGCATCACACGGACATATTCAACAATTTTTGCACAGAATTGTAACTGGCGGTGAAAACAGTGTTTATACGGTTAACCAGGGTTCTAGTGCCTTAGCCGCACTAGAGCCGTGGTTGAAAGCAAAGAGAAGAAGGTGCCAAAAGTGTTCATCCTTGTCGACCTGGCACTGCTCCATTTTGATTACCTGAAAATTAGCAAAAATTTAAATGGCCGAAGAACAAATCGCATATTCTGGTAGAACAAAAAATGCACTTTCGAATGTCATATCACTCGTCATATAAAACTGAGCAAGGCAGGCTGAACAAATAGAAGGAGTTGTTGGTGAAGATCATTTTTCTCTTTTTGGAATTTGATGATATTCGACAGAAATCAGCATGAGCCAGTAAGCGCGACACGAATTCTTATAGAGCAAGGCATTCGCTTTCGAACGACATATGACACCGAGCAAAAAAGTCCAACCACAGAACCGAGCTGTCGGTAAAAATTCGGACGGAAAAGTCGGACGTCCCTATTTGATGGCCTAAAAATCAATAAAGGGCAAGTGAGCAAATAGGACCAACACATATTCTTGTAGGACAGAACATTGTCTTCCAAATGCTATAAAAAACTGCGCAAATTATGGGTCAGATTTATCAACCGCATACCGGCCGGTAACGGTGGAAAGTACTGCCAAACCTGATAACGCGATTCATCAACGTGCGGTGTGGTAAATTTGGGGTCAAACTCTCTGTGTCGGTTACTACGTAGGCCGGTGTGGTGAACCCGCGGTGATTAGATGCCGGCGGTGTCGTTGATGAATCCGGCCCCCGGTTTATTATGGAGGAATTGCCATTATATAAGTTGCGCCACAAATATGCTCACTCAATAACAAGCGAATTACTGATATGGAGTTGATCAGGAAACAGCGAAACTTCGTCAATATTTACTAACAAACTAGTCAACAAGCACAGTGAATACCATTCTATATGGCCTCCCTTGGCACGAATACAACCTTCAGACGATTAGTGTAGGACTTAATGACGGCACGCAGGGTTGCTTGCAGATTTTCCTTCCATGCTTTTTCCAGAGAGGATTTCAGACCACGAATAGTAGTGTGCTATTTAGCGCAGGCATTTTCCTCTAAAATAGACCAAATGCAGTAGTCCACAACGTTCAAACCTGGTGGGTTTGCTGGCTATTCAGAAGCAGGGTTGAAGCTGGGAAGATCCCTCGCGCACCACTCCTGAGTCATTTCGGAGTTGTGAACATGTGCTCCGTTTTGTCGAAAAGTCCACGTTGAATTTTCAACGTGTTCTTGCCCATGGAGCAGCTCCTTCGAAATATTGTTAAGGTGGATATCGGTATTGACCTTGGCCTCTTTTCGACAAAAAGCAATGGTGTCCATCCTGTGGGGCAAACTCCAGTTCAAACCATCAGAGAAGCTGGATGAGAGCTTCTTTGAATAATTCTCCCTTTCTTCTGTGCATCTTCAACATTCTCTCAAAATCCGCGTATTTTGGCAGTCAAGAGACTGAAACAGCATAGAAGGAAATTCCACAAGCAATCTTGCGTGCCGCCATTGAGTCCTACCCCAATTGTCTGAAGCTGTCATTCCTTCCAATGGAGGCCATATTAAATGATATCCACTTTGGTTGTTAAATAGATTTTTAGTAAATCCTTGGTGAAGTTTCGCCGTTTCGTGATCAATTTCGCATGAGTGATTCGCTTTTTATTGAGTGACCATATTCATGGCGCACTCGGTATTCCAGGTTTGGCTGTCGTTGAATCCTGAAATGTCGTTAAACAGTGGCTGTATTTGAGTGGCAGATTACACTTTTTCCGATTCGCATAACTTCTGGTGGGATTCATGCTATATGCTACGGATCACGGAGCCGGATTATCGCGCCCGCGACAATCCCCGTTATTCGCCTTGTTGAGTCATAACTCTTTTACCTTTCTGTAGTGTTGTGTGGCTTCATTCAGTTCCATGTGAAGTAGATGCCGGATTAGGTGTCCCGATTCCACGTGGGCTCTAACAATTTCTGGTCTTCTTCTGATGCCATTGTGAGTTCCACTCATCTTCTGTAGATCGAAACCGTGTTGAAGGCATTCCTTCTTTCCTGTTCTACAACGTCTCTAAGCTGATAGTTTGCTTTCACGAGTTGAGACTATTCGCATCGAGGGTATCAATATAGGCATTATGAGCCTTTCTTTCCCTTCGTGACAGCTGTGCCTCTGCCAGAACAGCGAGTAAAGTTGTCATTAGTTCATACTGATTCCGCTAGAGTGATCACTTCCATTAGGTGATGTTGCGTATTAGAGACCGCCCGTGTATCCATCCCAGCACCCGACCAGTAGTGAATGCTCTGGATCGACATTATTGATTTTTACAAGCTTTGTCCGTAGATCTTAAAGTTGTGACCTAATGGACAATTGGATCTATCCTAGTCCGGGGGGCATATAACTAAAAAGCGTGTAATAAATCGACTTGAGACTTACCGACCAGCCCCTGCAGAATGAGACAGGACCTAAACGAAACAAAAAACGAACAGACAAACAAAATATAAAATCGCAGCGGTTTTACAACCGTCTCGGCGGGCAAAGAGCAACGCAATGGGGCTTACCGCGTGGTACCACCGTCTGACATGTTATAACCAGGGTCTAACATGGTGAGGAGGGCGCATAAAGCGGAATCCCGCGTGCTGATCGCCGCCTGACATGTTATAACCAGGATATAACATGGTGAGGAGGGCACATAACTCCGCCTACTTATACTTGCGACGAAAACAAATGTAATTTTTTCGTTTTTTTTCTTCGTGAATTTTTCTAGTTTAGGTCCTATTTTGTTTTGCAGGGGCCCCAAGTCGATTTATTACATACTTTCTAGTTATGTGCCCCCCCCCGGACTAGGCTAGATTCGGACAGTTTTCAAGTTACGTAGCGAGAGGAAATTAACCAAACTACAGTAATCGATATTATCGATTTTGGTATTTTTAGGGAAGTAATGATAATGTAATGGCTGCTCGTTTGGTATTTTTAGGGAAGTAATGATAATGTAATGGCTGCTCTGCGGTTTTCATGTTATGTAAGGAAAGCAGTGATCGATAAATCGATGAGCATTCGTAGATTTCCTTGATGATGTCGATTACGAATAGTCACTGCCGTAATGGCCACCTGATAAACAGTCGCACGGACGTATTTTCTAGTGAGATTGCTAAGCCATCTCTCTACTGGTCGTCTCAAGTCCAACAATCTGTCTTTATTTCAGGCCGACTATGATCTTGCTGCATCGCGGCGACCCGAAGCCACGTCGCGGATTGTAGGTGGAGCGGCTAGCAATGAGCTTCTCTCAGTTAGAAGGCCATCATCGAGCGGTCTTGCGTCACCTTATGGCATGATAGAGTGAGTGCTTAGAGGTCGTCAACCAGTTAGCACCCTACAGTTCTTCTAGCGGTTGTATAGGCTAGTTCAAATTTCACCAACTTTTCTCCAAATTTCGACTTTTCGTCGTGTGTCTAAGCTTCGCTGCACAGAGAAGGTCGAGTAAATGCATCCGAAAACTCAAAAACTTAGGGATGTCTTGGAGCACAAGCGCACACAATGGTCCATTTTTTGTCCTTTAAATAATCTCCAGCTTCCGTGGTACGTGCTTGTTGTTTGCACATAATATTTGCGCTGCAAAACCGGCTTCACGGCGCGGTGAACTCTTGTCGACTGAGCGACGAGCGCGTCTGCGCATCCACGTGTGGTGGATGGATAGCTCGAATCGGCCGAGTGACTCACTGGTTAGACAGCAGAAAGCATTCGAGTTTCAGTGGTGGCTCGTTTGTGGCGGAACGACGAGAGTCGGCTCGCTACAAGTACCAGCTCCGAGCGGTCAGCGAACATCGTGGTGTGCCGCAGAGCGGCCACTTTGTGACGTACAGACGAGGGATACAAGACGCTCACGCGTGGCATCTGACGAATGATGCGAAGGTGAGTGCGAGTGATGTTTCAGCGCTTATTGCTTGGGCTAGTCGCTATTCCTTTGATGCTTAATCACGTAACCAGTCCTTTCACTTTGCCCCTCACAATCAGCGTCACCGCCTAGGGCGCGGTTTATACTTCAGTTGCAGTCGCTGCGACGTTAGGCAGACCTCCAATATTGATCAGACAGCGTAGACGACCGATACTGTTGTTTTCGTAATGTCACGGCGACCGGCGATTGAAGTATAATCCTCCTTACTCCATATCATACTCCTTGGATGTTGCTTCAAATGATTTCTAGAGCATAACTGCTCTAGATGCAGTCGATCACGGGTCTGAACCGGCAGCTGGTCCTTCGGAATGACTGGCGATTACCAGTCATCAGCGACATGAACGGCAGTGCTTACACCTGAGTGGAAAGTGATGACATTTCTTGTGTAAAAGTCGATTGTATCAGTCGATATCGATCGATGCAATCTAGTGCTCAGGAAGATACATGTACCTACGCACAGAGGAATGCAAGCAAGGGGAGGGTACTTTTTCACTTACAAGGGAATGGTCTGAAGCGTATGTCTGAACGGGGGGAGCGAGTCATGTAGGGAGAATCTTCATCCCTCAATTAGTATGAAAATGTGTTTATTTTTTGCCAAGTCGCTAAACCCAAGGAGTAGGAGTCACAATGGGATACGGCGCAGCACGCGTTTGGGGGTCTTGTACGCCGGCGATGCTCTTGCAGCCAGTGGCTCGGAGCGCAGGTGGGTAGAGTGTTGACTCATGCGAGAGAGATCAGGGGTTTGGCTCCTCTGCGTTGCTGCACTTTTGCATTTTAACTGATTGGTAGAGATTTGGGGGATTCTGACGTCTATACCATTTTCAGACGTTTTCTGTGCATTTTTCCAGCGGTACGTTGTGGTATTCAACATGGTGATGTATAAATGTTAAACACCAGTGATACACAGGTACAAAGTGCATGAAGCACCACTGCGCACCTTACGGGTAGCGTATAAAGGCTACAGGCTCCTCATAGTCTGTTTCCATATATGGACCAAAGACCTCGGAAAAACTATTCTGCTAGGATTTTTAAAGGAGACCAGACCGTTGTGACGTCGGAGGTGGTTTAAATGAGAAACGAGGTGTGCAAATCCCGCAAATTAAGCTAAACGGCATCGATACACCCTTTCCCTCATGTCTACCTGTCACCTGGAAATCAGAGGTCTGAAGGTTTGCTGAAGGTTTTCTAGAACCTACACCAACAATGTCCACCGACGGTCGAGTGGTGATCCACCTGCTCACGCTGAAGTGTGGCCCACCATTAGACAAGGAACCTTCGAGGGAGGAAATCAAGCTTGCCGAACGGATGGTCAGTATACTCAAGGACTTCGAAGCACGTCAACTTGAAGTTGACGAAGACGAACAGCTGGAAGTGGTGGAAGAAGAAGAGGAAGATTGTGATCCGCAAGATGAACTGATGGACGTTGAGAGGGAAGCAAGCAGTGGGCATATGATAACGTTTTCGGGTGGAACTCTTGTTTCGGAGGAGGTACGTCTTCAATTGGATTTCAGCTGCGTGCTCATAACCATGGAGGAAGACACCGCGATTCACTATACAGGCACTTTGTACCTGTGTATCACTGGTGCTGAACGTTTATCACCATTTATCACCACAGCGTTTAGCTGGAAAAATGCGCAGAAAACGTCTGAAAATGGTATAGACGTCATAATTCCCCAAATCTCTACTAATCAGTTGAAATGTAAAAATGCAGCAGCGCAGGGGAACCAAACCCCTGACCTCCCTCGCACGAGTCAACCCTCTACTCACCTGCGCTCCGAGCCACTGGCTGCAGACTCATCGCGGGCGTACGATCCCCAAACGCGTGCTGCGCCGTATCTCATTGTGACCCCCTACTCCTTGGGTTTAGCGACTTGGCAAAAAATAAACACATTTTCAAACCAATTGAGGGGTGAGGATTCTCCCTATATGACTCGTTCCTCCCGTTCAGAAATACGCTTCAGACCCTTCCCTTGTTAGGGTCTGATGTTCTTTCAACATTCCCCCTAACCCAGTCGATTGCAAATCTTGTCCGGCTGCTGTCGACGAAACGCGTGATGTGGTTGGCACACCTAAGTTTCGATGATTTGGATCAGGAGGGAACATCTCTGATCCTCGAAAGTCGACAGTGCAAAGATCTTCTTTCACATCCGTTTATCGTCACATTGCGAACATCGCCGTCTCGGTTTCTCGTTGGGCTTCGCTGAGCTTGTGTCGAACCTGCTTTCATGCGGTCTGTTCATAGTTCGAGCAACCTGTCGCTCGGGCAGAGGATACAGACCAATTATTGCCCTGCGATCGCTCGACGTTAATCGATTTGTACATCCTGCATGGGAGATTCGGTTGCCCTGGTTCCCGCACGCTTTCGGTTTATCTTTATCTGTGAGCGTCCACTAGTAGGTGGTCACGTTAAAACAAACTAACGAGGAAACAAATTTCAAGCAATCTCATCTCTCTGGTTGTAAAGTCCTCCGTTATCGTAATTCTGTGACGATACTGGCAAAGAAAGAAAATCAGATTAGAGAAATCTATGAAGGACATAAAACTATCAGATATAAGACAAGTAATCCTGACAAATATGACAAAATCAGATATAAGACAAGTAATCCCGACAAATATGGCAAAACAGCATAGCGGAAAATGCCGCATTTGCTTTTGCCCAAACTTTTTGTGTGGGGGTTATTTGAGGTGCTGATCACGAACCTGGTATCAGTTTTTGACTTGCTTAACCTGGAAGTCAAAAATTCTCACCTTTCCACTTTCAAAGAGCTCCATGAACGTAAACGTCATTTGTTGTCGTGTTTTTGTTCAAAAATGTGTTGGAAATGGGGGAAAGGGTCCCACTGACGATAAATCGCAAAGTGTAAATACACCAGTACAGGGGGGAATCGAACCCACGACGGCGCACCTGTGAAGCTACAACGCTACCACTACGCCAACCGAACACGTTCGGCTGGGTGGCAGCAGGGCGTCATGGACTTCGCGCTCACGCGTCCACACGCTTTTTTCGACCACAGAACAACATTCCGAAAAAAGTAACTATGATTTTGGACTCCCCACACGGGACTCTACATCCTATAAAAATTTCATCGCAAAGCTCACCGCCAGTTTGGAGGCTCTCCTTGTGACACGGCAGGGTTTCAAACCGAGCAGTAAATCTGTTTCAAACCATTTCATGCTCGGTTACTAACCGACTTGTGTCTGAGTAGATGCATGAGTCGCAAGCTTATTCTTCTGTCAGTCGATGTCAGTGTGCCAATATTATGTCTGTACAACGAAAATGAACACCGCTATTTGCACCCTTAAACCGTAGAAAAATGTTATTCATTTAAAAAAAATCCTTGAATAATAAGTACCGACAACTTTCAGCCGACTTAGGAGGCTGAACGTTTTCGATGGAATCGGAGTCTTACAACGCAATAGTCTCCAAGCGCCGATTATGCAAAACAAGCAAAAATAGTGCTTCATAGGCACAGGGTCAGCTGTTCGATTCCTTGGCTTGCAGTATTTTTTCTGCATGTTTAATGTTTGAAGGGGCGCGTGTAGCGCAGTCGGAGGAGGCGCGACTGTCGCGTGCACCCGATACCAGGTTCCTGGTTCGGATTTCCCGCCCAGGCCAACCAAGCCTTCCATCCCTCCGGGGTCGGTGAATTGGTACCAGACTTGTCTGGGAAGGATAGAGCGCTGACTTGTTCATCGGCTGGCCACCGCAAGTCATTGTATGGCCAAATACGCATTCATGTCGCCTCCACGACATCCCGTAGAAGTAGAATGCGCTGGCGCATCCCAGAAGGGATTGAGTAACGCCGTCCTTTATCCTTTATCCTTTATCCTAATGTTTGAATGTATTGTCTTGTGCAACTGTTCGATTCCATACTAACCTATCGGAGCACTTAATTCGGTATGTCCAAGGACTTTACAAAAATCGAAGATATCTTCCTAATATTTGAATGGAGCAGATTCTCACTGGAGTATTCCCTTTCCTCGTTCTCACATACGCCCGACAATGAGACCCTTCCCTAGTTGGTTCAATTTCGTCCAAACCGGTCAAGCCTTCCATCCCGCTGGGGTCGGTGAAAATTGGTACAAGAATTGTTTGCGAAAAATGAAACACTAAAACGCTACGCTTTCACAACGCCAACATGATATCTTGTAGAAATAGAATGCGTAGCGCATCCCAATTCTGCATGACCAACGCTGATATTTATCCTTGTACTTTAACGTACGCGGCTCATTTCATCAGCTACAGCTCATTAGCCTGCATTCAACGTAACAGCTCCAATTCCAGGTCAAGCGAGTGTCGTACTCTCAGGTGGCCTCAGCACAAGCCTACATGCTCTACTACGAGCGTATACAGCCGAATCGGTGGTACAAGCAGAGCAACGTTCTACTCCGACCATGACGTAGGCGAGTGAGACTCGTAGATGCGGCCGCGCCACGTACGGACCTCAGCGGCCTTCTCAGCTTTAACGGTTTCCTGTTGGCACTGTGAGAGCTCGTCCGTCCATGCTTCGTGACCGACGCGATAGTGACGCCATGCAATCAATCGTAACAGTGCAAGTAATCGATCCACTTGGCGCGCTCTGCGACTCATCGCGTCGCTTACGGGGTATGAACGAGCTCTAGGCCACAACGATGTCATTCATTAGCGAGACTTAGGTCGAACAGCAATAGCGCCTCGGCACCACTGCTTAGACCCTCAATGGCCCCGGTCAAGTGTGCAAAATATAACCTACGAGAACGCGTGGTGGTTCCGAAGTGCGATTGTTCTTGTTATGGGCGCGAGAGCTCGCTGTGTATCGCTGGTTACTTTGTGATATTGATTATTGACGTTTTTTTCTTCTCATTTGGTTTCGTATCTGCGTTGATTTGAATGAGTGGTGGCGGAAAGTGCTAAGTAGATACGGTAATACATGTCCCTAATCGCACACCAGCACGCTACAATTGAATTACGGTCGGCCACCTGTCACACGGGTGTCATTCATTCACATTACTGCATGAATAGTAGTCTGCAGTCAGTCATCGGTCTGGGGTTATTAGTCTCCCCGACCGACCGTCACTAGCATTCCTCAGCTAGAAACAACGTTGATTTATCGCCGTGATCGATTTATCGATGAATTTGCTGATGTGATCCGTGTTCGCTACATAATTGGGATATAACTATAATTAGTCAGATCAGTACCGTTCGCTATACGATGAAGATTATCATATATAGAGCTTTTCGTTGTTTTCGTACCTGTCCTGAAGAGGTCCCATATCCCTCTGGTTACTTTTCAGTGCTCGTTGTGATATTGATTAATATCGACTTTTTGTTGACTAGAAGTATGAGCGAATCGCTACCGGACACCGTGGACGTGGTCGTGCTCGGCACCGGCCTCACGGAGTCGATCATCGCCGCCGCGTGTTCTCGTTCCGGATTCAGCGTTCTGCATCTGGATAGGTTAGTCTTTTCTCTCTTGTACAGGAATTCGGGACATACTCTCTGTCCAGTAGCCAGTTTCGGACAGGAGGCCTAAGAATCGGCGGATCTACCCCAGTCCGATGGGCCACATAAGTAAAAAGTGTTATATGTAACAAATCCACTTAAGACTTACCGAGCGGCCTATACAGAACAACATGGGACCTAAACAAGAAAAGTCACAAAGAAAAAAAAACGGAAAAATTACAGTTGTTGCGGTTGTAAGCAGGCAAAGTTGTGTGCCCTCCTCACCATGTTAGATCCTGGTTATAACATGTCAGGCGGCGGTCAGCACGCGGCATGCGGCTTCATGCGCCCTCCTCACCATGTTAGATCCTGGTTATAACATGTCCGCCGGCGGTCAGCACGCGGCATGCCTCCATTCCGTCGCTCTTTGCCCGACGAGACGGTTGTAAATCGCGGCGATTTTTTATTTTTTTGTTTGTTTGTTCGTTTTTGGTTTATTTTAGGTTCCAACTCGTTGTCTAGGAGCCGCTCGGTAAGTCTCTATTCATTTTATTAGCTACATTTTAGTTATGTGCCCCCCCCCCCCCAGGATAGATCCGAATCGGCTTCTTGACAAAGTATAAAAACCAAAAAAAACTATAAGCCTTGGCAGGAAACTTGCTTTCAATTAATTTTCGTTAAGCCTGAAGTATTATAGTTACTACCGAGGCTGTAGGCTGTTATAGCGACGTATTTTTGTTTTATTGCGATCTAAATTCAAGCCCAGTTGGGCTCAAACCCACTCCACTTTCTTAGCGGGAAGGATGCTATACTCCACTAGATCACCGACGCTACTTTCTTCACTTTATTTTGATGCTTTAATGATCCAACTGTAGGTGTTATCCTAGCTGAGACCACAGCTCTTCCATTCCACACAATGTCTGGCGACTTTCTTCCAGTGAGGCAGGGCGGGTTGGTTCTCTAAGCGGTCTCGAGAGTGAGTCTATTGTCTTCTCTGTGGTCTTTACAGTGGTCTCTTCTTGTTCCTTGAAAGCCATTTGGTATCCCGTAGAATCCATCGCTAGTCTTTTCGTTGAAGTAAATGATCAACCCAACGACGCTTCGACTTTGTCAAGTACTCCAGAATCCACCGGAAAAGTCGTGTTTAGTAAAGCTGCTGCAGTAAGCTTTACTAAACACGGCTTTTCCGCTGAATCTGGGCTTCCTAATCACAGCTGCCGTGCTGGCAGACGTAACGTATCGTTTATCCTCCCTGTCTAGGCTAGCCGTTGTGGTGCAGCTGTGAGCAGTTTAGGGCCTATGTTATACTTCTCCTACAACAGCGCCGGCGAAGTATAACATAGGCCTAAGAGGAATAGTCCTTGCCTATTCCTTTCTCGATGCGAATCCTTAGCTTCCGCTCAAACAGCTGAATAGCAGCGGAAGTGTCCTAAACACGTTTTCCGAGAAGGTGTATGTAGGCACTGGGAAATCGAATTCCATCATACGCCGTCATCTTCAGAAAACATCTTCCCAATGCGCGATAAGTCGACTACATCGAAGGAGATCTTCCGTTCTTGTCAGGTCAGGTCTCGGCTGCATAACGTAATGCTGGCAGTACAAACGCGTTGAAGATCGCGGCCGTTAGGACAAAATTTCGGATCCGGTCGGTCATTTCTTGAGTCGAGTTGAGGGATACGCATAATTCGCGCTTTCCCTGAATCAAATATAGATCCCACCTCATATTTAGCCCTCTTCCCAAGCAGGTGAGTGAATCTACTTGGCGGAAAACGGTTCCTAATATCTTCACTGTTCTTGGGCGAGATTCGTAAACCGCTTTCCGGTGGGAACGGTATATCGCTTATCGTATTTGTATCTCTGTATCTCTTACTATAGGCCGATATGGTGAATCCGCCATGAGATGATACCGGCGGTATCCGTTGGTGAATCTGGCCCCTTTTGTTTCACAGCACTAATTAACCACACTCTCGTTTTGTTCATCTTTTTCTCGAAGATGATCTTCGTCCTAATCATATTCACCTCGTTTCTCTTATCTTCACCTCGGCAACGCCGTTTCATATCAGGGGCCGGATTCATCAACGGCTTACAGCAATTTAACAGAGAAGATTACAGAAGTAATCACTGATAGCGCGGCTTATCAAGCGATATGGTGAGCGATAAGCCGCGTTATCTGAGTATTCCGCTGTGAATTTTCTGTTAAAGTTATATAAGTCGTTGATAAATCAGACTCGTGAACGGTATTGTTGGTGAAGCGGAGGTTGTTGATCTTCTTGCCGTCGATGAGGTATCATTAATCCTTTTTGTCTATTCTAGCCGTTAATAGCGCAGCTGTGATCAATAGGAGAGGAAGCAGGGAATAGGCCTTGCCTACTTCTTTCACAACGCGAACCCTTAGCTTCCGCTCAGACAGCTGAATAGCGGCGGACGCATCGTGAAAACTCTTCCGAGAAGGTGCACGTAGGCACTGAGAATTCGAATTCCATCATACGTTGAGCCATTTAAAATATGCGTAGGAGCGGCAACACAACGTTGCTAAAATGTTGCTTAGGTAGGAATGTGGTTGGACCGGTCGGAATGAGGTGCGGAACGAGGATTTTAGAGCAGTGATGAAAGCAGCTCCGATCCAGTTGAAGGTGAAGGAACAGCACTAAAATGGTATGTACACATAATCGCCAGACCACAGAATCACCTCTAAGGTTGGCCCCAGAGTTTAAAGCACCCAAACGTAGTCCGCCAGGGGTCCCAATGAAAAGATGGGAGGACGTCGTCAAGAGAGATCCTACTGAAGGCGGCAGCGCGGCAGATGAGGTGGCGAGGTATCATATAAACAGCGGACCTTGCCATTGCGCGGTACTAAGCTCTCATGGAGGAAAACGAGGAGGACTGGGAACACCCGTAGTGGTGTTCAGATTTCCTGCATACATCTGGCTATGTTAAAACCGGTGAACATTGTTGGCCTCTATGCGGGCTGTCAAGGCGAAACTGACAGATGGAATAGCCTTGCCACTCTCGGAAGTTTGCATAGGTTTCTCCAATAAGTCAACGATGATTGCTTGGCATTGATTGGTGTGTCAACACCGCTTGCTTGTTGTGAAGTCCGTCCGATGAAGCCGAAATCCTTCTTCAGGATACCAACTTTAGAGACATCGACAATTTAACTCGATTCAGATTGTTTCATCATAATTCACTATATTGCTGTTGTGGAGCCCACCTAGCTTTCATCATATCTACTTAATTTCATCAACACTAAATAGAAGTGGACGCCATGGATAGAGATAATATGATGGTCTTCCAGTGGCCATTGTTTTTGCGCTGACTGGCAGATTAACTTCTTCAGTTAAGAAGAACGTTCGCATTCCATTTATCGGTTTCTATACCGTGCACGAGCTTACCCGTCGAGAACCACGTAAAAATCAATTATACGTCGGATTTCTTTGTTATTGACGTCTTTAGTGGGTCGTTAACAGGTTAAGGTAAAGGTGTAAGCGATAGCTGTTTTGTCTACATCCTTATTCTACATCTTCAGGAACAAGTTCTATGGAGGCGACTGGGCTTCATTCAATCTGACGACGATTGGCGACTGGGTGGAGCAACAGAAGGTATGGGTCAGGTCGTTCGCTAGTTCTTCAGATTTTATCGTGATCAGAGAAAACGTTCGATGCACAACCGGTAGTGGTGAATGAGGTCGAATGAGGCGGAATCAGGTTCACTGTTCTTTTTCTTCAAGATAAAAATTCGTACAATATTCTAAGGGTCACGAATTTTTATCCCTCTAGCTGCATTTACTGCGCAGCTCAGATTGGGTGGGAGAACATGTAGGAACCAACCTGTGCTGCTCCAGTAACGACTTCATCGTATGTTCAAGCCTTAAATCATTTGAGTCGTACTAATTAATACAGAATCGCGTCAGCGAATGTTATGAACATAACACCTATTTCAAGTGCCAAAAGTAGCGAAAAATCTTTCAGAAAGCTCCAGACGGTGAAGTGGATGTTTCGAAGTACAGTGATAAGCTGACAGAAGGAGAGTCTCTAATGGCACTAGGTGCTCGTAAGACTGTGCGAAATGTTCATCAGGAGTGGCTGCCCGGGAGGTAAATGGTGCTCCATTTTTGTCTATGGACTACTGTTGTATATTTTTTGTTTCTTCTGTTTTTGTGAAACCCTAAGTGACACAGCTTGGCTCTACTTAATTTACTGGTCGGTTTGAAGAGATTGGTCAAGCTGGGTTGACGCTATCCTATAGGATAGAAGATGGGATTTGCTTTTGCAGCTCAAAATTGGGCATGAACTGTTGTTTGGCGGACCTTTCTTAGGAGTAACATAAACTAGGCAGTCGTATGATGTCTGGTGTGGTCAAATTTTTGAAATATATTGTATTCTTTAGTCAAGTGAAGGACATTGGCCGTCTCAGGACTTGAATAATGTGATCGTTAAAAGATGTTTGCCAGCATTGCGCCTGTTATGTTCTCTAGAAAATCCAAAGTGTCTATGTTTCAGTGAAGCAATGATGACGGTTGACAAAGGTGACAATGCCGAGCAGAAGACGATTCGTGAAGTGGTCGAGTCGGAGTGGAGACGATTCAGCATCGACCTTGTGCCAAAGGTTTGAGATTTTCTCGTGACCTAGGGTACCTCCTCTGTAGTGTTTTCGAACGCGCATGTCTTCTTAATGCATGATCGCTCTCGATTTGATTGCGCTACCGTGTTCTACCAGTGTCATAGATGAGCGCTCAGTTTTTTAAGGCCTGTGTCATACCATCGCTCACCTCGAGCGAAGACTAATGATAGGCTCCCATATCGACTCGTCGCTTCGCGCGATCGATATGGGAGCTAATCATTAGGTTTCGCTCGGGGTGAGCGGTGGTATAATATAGGCCTAAAAGGTTTTTCCTATCACAAGCGAGCGTCATGGTTGATTTTTATCGCAGCAACTGGGCGGCAGTGCAGCTTGAGAGCCATTGATATCGATCCAGCTCCCCGCCTACTACTGGATATTGGTGGTTTCCAATTTCTTATGCTCGGCCGCAAGCTAGAATGTGAACTGTGCCTGAGATGTTGTTCTAGCACTTCTTTATGGCAGAGAGCCCAAAGCATTTGATTGGTTAAATATAGGGCCAAGAGAGTTTCTAACAAGGAGAACCTCCAAAGTGGCGGTGAGCTTTTGCGATGCGATTTTTACAGGATGTACGGTCGAAATGCTCTTCTGTAGTCGAAAAAAGTCGTGTGGAAGCGTGAGCGCGAAGTTCATCGGAGTTTTTCAATCAGGTTGTTGCTGAGAGAAAGTGCCTTAGAGCTGGCAGCAAAGCACGACATTGTTCGGACCTAGGCTAAAAGTAAAAAAGACTGACAAGGAGAGCCTTCAAAGGGCGGCGAGGTTTTGCGATGGAATTTCTACAGGATGTAGGGTCCCGTGTGTGGAGTCCTAAACCGTAGTTAATTCTTTCGCAATGCTCTTCTATGGTTTTCGGAATGCTCTTCTGTAGTCGAAAAAAGGCGCGTGGAAGCGTGAGTGCGAAGTACATCAGCCCTGCTGTCACACTCGAATGTGGTCGGCTGGCGCAGTGGATAACGATGTTGCCTCTTGGCCGCAATGAGTGGATTTTACGGTTTGACCCCCGGTGTCGCTATAGTTTTTGCACACATCGGCTTATTATTATGTGCCTGCGTGACCACAGGAGTCAATTTGTACAGGATTAATACTTTTAGTAAGTAAATGTAGCCCTTTTCTGCTTTCATTTGAGTTACCTCTTAATGGATCGTATTTGCACTGTATCATATCAAAAACGATACCGTATATACAAACAAACACATGCACTTCAGGGGATAGGTCATGAATTGGTTTGATACCGGTAATTGCTAGCACTTGTGATCATGTATAAATTGACCTTGTGGTCACGCAAACACATAATAATAACGACCCGATGTGTGCAAAAGCTATGACGACACCGGGGGTCGAACCGTAGAATCCACTTATTGCGCCCGAGAAGCGACATCGCTATCCACTGCGCCAGCAGACCACACCGGGTTGGGTGGCAGCAGGGCGTGATTAACTTTGCACTCACGCTTCCACACGCCTTTTTTCGACTACAGAAGAGCATTCCGAAAAAAAAAACAAATTAGCTATGGTTTTGGACCTCCTACACGGGACCCTACATCCTGTAAAAATTGCATCACACAAGCTCACCGTCAAATTGAAGGCTCTCCTTGTAAGATATTTTTAACGATCGACCCTAACAGTTTGTTCTTACCAGAAAAGGGTTGCAGGCGTATGCCTGCACGGTGAAAACAGCTGCGAGAACTTCCATCCTTTAAACGTGAAAAAATGTGCTCCATTTTTGCAAAGCCCTGTGCCTATCAAGTAATTTTCGGTACATGTCGTTAGTTTGGCGTACATGGGAGTCGAGAGCGCGGCAGTTAAAAAGAGCGATGAGCATACATGCACCTACCAACCAGGGCGTATACTTCTTCTCGGGTGGCACGCCGGTTCGATGGGCCTGATCGGCTGCCACGTTTCTGTCTCTCCCACGTAGACCACATTAGCGACTGGTAACCAATCTGTTTTAAGCGAAAGTTTATTTGACCTTTTTAGAATGTCTATTTTAGTTTGAAAAACGTCCCTTCCAATTTTGAAGGTGGGACAGGGAACAAATATGTTTCCGACCATAGGCAAAAATGATAGAGTAAAAGCATTCCACTTTAGGTCCTTCTAGCTCGCGGATCAATGGTGCAGACGCTCTGTGATTCGGAGGTGGCCAAGTACGCCGAGTTCAAGTGTGTAGATCGATTCCTCTGCATTCGGGATGACAGCGAAGAGAAGCTGGCCTACAGTCGAGTGCCATGCAGCAAAGGTGACATATTCCAGGATGAAACCTTGGAGTGAGTTATGCATCTCATTAAGCCTTTGGATGCCTTGTTGCTTCGCTATCTCTCGGTTTACAGAATGGTGGATAAGCGCCGTCTAATGAAGTTCATGACGTTCTGCCTCGAGTGGAATACAAAGGCCGACGAGTTGGAGGGGTGGAAAGGTGAGATGGCGGATATTGCTTCAACGACGGCTCCACACATCTGGTGAATTATGGCCGTCCTCCACACTTGGGCTAGGTCTACTGAGCTGCATACGCAGCCGCGTATGGCTGGACAACTGTGGCAAACGAGTCCGTAATGTACACGCTCGAGCCAGTGTAGATCAGTGGCGCGAATTTATCGGTTAACGGTTTAACGAATTAACGGCGTTTTTATAATATGGCTTAGCAATCTACTGAAAATTTTCAGAAATTTAACGGGATTTTTAACGGATTTTTCTCTCAATAAGTTTATCACGTTTCCTTTTAGTCTTCACTAATATTCCCACATGCCCTCCCGATTAGGACCGCTCCTAAAAAACTTGAAATCAATAAAATTAAAGAGAAACAATCCGTTTTAGCACAGCCTCAAAAGGCGATAGGATATCGCGCTTCAGTGCCATTCTGTTTGAGTTTGACCTAAGGGCTTGCTCTCGTGGTGTCAGGCACAGCGCGCGAGCCAGTCCTATCTGGCGTTCAGCGTCACCTATTTTGTATTTAGAATCTAGAAAAGTTGAAAAGGAGCCAGAGAAATCTTCGATGAGTCGCCATGCACGTCAACGAATCCACTAACATATAGAGCCTTCAAAGTGGCGGGGAGCCTTTGCGATGCAGTTGTTATAGGATGTATTGTCTCGTGTGGGGAGTCCAAAACCGTAGTTGTTTTTTCGGAATGCTCTTCTGTGGTCGAAAAAACGCGTGTAGAACTGTGACTGCGAAGCCATCACGCCCTGTTGCCACCCAGTCGAATGTGGTGGGCTGGCACAGTGGATAGCGATCTCGCCTCTCGGCCGCACCGTGTGGGTTTTACGGTTCGACCCCCGATGCCGTCATAGTTTTTGCACGCATCGGGTCGTTACTATTATGTGCTTGTGTGACCACAGAAGCCAATTTGTACACGATTATTGCTTTAAGTAAATACATGTAGCCATTTTCTGCCTTCATTTGAGTTGCCTCTGAATGGATCGTATTTGCACTGTATCCAATCAACAACGATATCGTAAATACACACACAAACACATACACTTCACGGGATAGGTCACGAGTTGGGTTTGATGCGGTGAATACTTAACACTTAATGAAGGCATTAATTCTGCACAAACTGACTCATGTGATCACGCAAGCACATAATAATAATAATGACCCGATGTGTGCAAAAATTATTGCGACGCGGGGGTCGAGCCGTAAAACCCACTCGGTGCGTCCGAGAGGCGACGTTGCTACCCGCTGCGCCAGTCGGCCACACCCGGTTGGGTGGCAGCAAGGCATGATGATCTTCGCACTCACGCTTCCACCCGCGTTTTTCTACCACAGTGGAGCATTCCGAAAAAAATTAACTACGGTTCTGGACTCAACACACGAGACCCTACGTGCTGTAAAAATCGAAAAGGATCAGTATAAGTTTGGAGGATCTCCTTGTAAGTTACTGGGCCCATCCCTTCGTATGCTGTGTGAATCCCAAATTGGCGCCGCTTATCCCATAATAGTTTTGCTCGCCACCTGAAACGGTTTAAATGAGTCGCAAAAACGCTAACAACAGAAAATTTTGGAAAGTTACTTTCCCTGACATTCCACTGATGGGGTTTCAATGGTGTTTTTATTAGCTCTTTCGGTACTTAGCTGGCTGGTGCCGGCGTCGAGATTGTACATGCTCGTAGAATAGTCACACAAAACGTTTTCGCACAGAAACAGGAAAGAAAGGGAACTCCGGGTTTGCCTGGTCATACATTTAAGACGCCTTGCCGGTGCGATGCCGAAATTAGCCCACGAAGTACCGTTCTCTTGAATGATAATTCCGACCTGTTTTCCCCTCCTGTTACACTCTGAAGATAATTCGATGCTGAAAGCTAGTGTATTTTTCTGTCCACTCTTTGTCGGTAGTGAATTGTTTATGTTACATTGAAGTATCTATATTACGCTGCATTCGTTGAACTGTAGTTGTTGACCTTCTGAAGTTGGAACATGAAATGTTTTTCCAGATTTTTTCATTTGAAATAACAGTTCACAGTTAATTTTTTAACGAAATTTAGCGATTTATTGGAAACTTGACGACAAATTTCCGTTAAAAAATCGTCAAAAAAAAATTAACGGCGAGAACTCTGTATGCACCCCTGAGGTAGATCTCATCGGCAATGAAACGACCGTATTTCTCTTATGTTTAGAGTACCAGGATGAACCGTTTGAAAAGTTCCTCGAGTCGCAGGAGATCACCGGGGAACTGCGCAGCTACATTGCGGACGCCATTGGAATTCTTCATCCGAATGCGACCACAAAAGAGGTGAGAGAGCGCTCCTGTAAGTGCCGCTTCCGTGCGATTCCGCTTTATCCATATGCTTACAGGGTCTGACAGCTGTGTGCCGCTTTGTCGACTCCGTGGGACGCTTCGGCCCCTCGCCGTTCCTCACGTCCCTCTACGGAAGCGGCGAGATTCCGCAGTGTTTCTGCCGGCTCTGCGCGGTCTTCGGAGGACTGTACTGCCTGGGAAGGCCAGTGGAGGCGCTGATTCATAAGGATGGAAAGTGCGTTGGAGCCGCTAAGTTCTCATATCCTCCTCGTTCATACTTCCACCTATTGCAGGGTTGTGGGCATCATTGCTGACGGGCACCGTGTCAACTGCACGCATCTGATAATGTCGTCCGAATACGTTCCAGCCGAGGTGAAGTCACAAGGCGAAGAGAAATGGATCGACCGAGCGGTGTACATCACGAATAAGTCGATATGGACGGAGGAGAAGGAGCATGTATGTGATGGAGGATGCTGGTCGTTAGAGTTGCTCTTACAACGCGTTCGAACAATTGTTCAAATATTAGGTTTGTGAAAAAGACTTGCACCAAAAATTTTGAAAATTTTTTCAAGATTTAACAGGAACTTCCAAGGACTGTTTGGTGCCACGTAGTTGTAGCACAAACATTCTAGAATATTTCACATACACAGAAATTTGCTTCTGAGGCCATATAAATACTACGACTGCAGTGAAGACTGGCTGACTCCGTGACTCGGACAAGGTTTCGCGACTGACTATCGCTCAGTCTCTCCTTGTTTATTTTCGTAGTAAGGACTTTCTCGAGAATGTCGTCACGGGAGATAAATTCTGGGTCTTCCTCGTTAACCATACTCGGAAGGTCTAGCGGCTCCCTCAAGGAGAACCACAACCTCAAAGCGGACATCCACCAGAGGAGGGTAATGCTGTGCTGTTGATGGGATTCTCAAGGAAGGCTCTATCATGAGCTCCGACAGCATCGCAGTAACAGCGAACATCTACTCTACACAACTGCAGAAGCTGAGCTAGGCCATATCCCGCAAACGACGAGAGCGGAGGAATGTTTACCTTCTTCACGACAATGCTCGCCCCCCCCCCCCATGTTGCATGCATGTTCGTCTCTCCAGAAGTTGCAGGAGCTTAGGTGGGATGTGCTGCCCCACCCACTGTATTCGCCAGGTCTACCGCCATTGGACTACCACCTCTTTCGAGCTCTCAAGGAACACCTAAGGGATAGGTGCTTCAACGACCGAACTGAACTGGAATCCGAGGTGGAGCACTTCTTCGAGTCACAGTTGATGACTTCATTCTGTAAGAAAGGATTTCGTGTTCTTCCCTTCGGATGGCAGAAGGTTGTAGATGTAAACGGTAGTTATCTTTGTAGATTGAAGTCGCTCACAAAAGAAGCAATAAAATTCTGAAAAAAGTTACGCTTTGGTGCAAGACTTTTTCACCATCCTAGTAGTTTCAATCGCGTTTTTGTTCTATTAGTCGAAAATCATTAATCCTTGCTGGTTGAACGCGAAATCGGACATCGAGACCAGGGTTGTGCGTAAATGAATTTGAAATCTCGTAAATCGTGATTTCGAAAAGATCGTCATAAACCGTAAATCGTAGGAGTCTCCTGAACTGTAGTGCAGTACAATAAATTTCGAGAGGATTTCGCAACTAATGTTAATAAGGTGTAATTCAATATTTATTTATTTGTCGTGTTAGCTTTAGCTTAAGCTGAACAGCTTTCTTGCCAAACTATTTCTTTTTCACGGCTTCTTGCTAGTAAGACATCTTTCAAATCATACTTTGGACGTTTCAAGAAAGTCAAAAAATTGTAGATTTAAGAACGTAAAATTTAAGCTTATGCATGGCATCCCAACAAAAAAACCTGCATCGTTTGAATATTCATTAAATTTCTAACTTAGTACCAATTCTTCAGCTTGCATATAAATCTTGGATTTAGCAGAAGCAACATCGGAAGATTCGTTGTCAAAATTAAAAGTTAAAGAATCGTTTCACCACTGACCAATGCGCCAGTTTCCTACAGAAGCCGGCACTTGTAAGATTCGAAAACTTTATGATATTGTAGTACTGTTTAATAATTATCTGCACTCGCTCGGGCTACCCTTCGCCAGTTTTGTAACGAACGTTTGCTCTCCGAGAGTCTGCAGCACCGTCAGCGGATTAGATGGGGTGAATACGATAAACTCAATCACACCACCGAAATTGGAGGTCAAAACTGTCCAAGACCAGCTCGACCCTATATTGAAGTGCCACGCGCTCGATTTTACCACATTTTTTATATCAATTTGCTCAACCTATAGAGCAGAATGTAAACCGATAGAAACATTGGTACATGTCGCGAAGGTGAGCAGCATTGGTAGATGGGACCGTGCCAGCCAATAATAACCAGAGCACAGGCCGAACACATGCCAGCCGATCAGGGTACCGATTGTACACGCCGTCTCTGAATGGCATGCTCATTCAATGCTGTCTGATTGCATGGGGCATTACCATCTCTCAATGCTGCCCGTCTTCGCCACATATACAGAAACATTAGGGGCTTACCCTTTCCACATGGGTGTAGCAGCTTTCTAGACCCGCTTCCAATCACGAATGTTGTTCGATCGTGGATTTGCGTCAATTCTATGCGGTAGGGTTAGCTGTTACAAACAAACTGGCGACCTCATTACCAAATAGGACGCGGATCTAGAACACTCCTCTCTCTCTCTCTCTCTCTCTCTCTCTCTCTCTCTCTCTTTCTCTAAAAAAAAACTCCAAATGCAACCTTCTCTGAGCTGGAATGGAACAACCTTCGGCAGCAGAAATGAGATGTTCCGTGCTGGATCTGGACAGGAAACGCAGCAGCTCAGTGTCCTCAGCATCCTAGACAGGGGCTTATTTTCTAATCCTCTTGAACCTGTCCGGTTCCAAACGGGAGCCCTTATAATGTTAGAGAATGGAAAAGTTAGTTAATGGAAGAGAAAAGTCGGATTCGAGAAGCCTGTACACAAGACAGTATCTCTACCACAATAACAGATTAGATCATCAGAAAACAACTCTAAGGGGAAGTGGAAATGCGCTGTAAGAGGAGACCATTGGAGTAGATACATCTTCATGACTCGGTACACATAAATTTGGACGCCAATTGACGGTTGAATAATGATCACATTTACGAAAATTTACGACTCACCACCCAAAATGTCGTAAACCGTAAGTCGTAAAAAAAAATTTGAAAAAATAGCCGTAAATCGTAAAATCGTAACTCGTAATTACGCACACTCCTGATCGAGACAAAAAAATTGTTCGAACATTGCTGATGTGATGCTTAAGTTCTTATGTAATGGAGAATTACTACGCTAGTAAATCTGACTACAGATATACCATTTTCACGGCAAATTGGTAACTTTTCAAATCAATTTGGACACTCTTATTAGCTAGCTTGAGGCTTGTGAAATCAAACTGAACATCTTCGAAATCATAACGAGCGTGTTCCGTGTTAAATTAAAGACTATAAGAAGTTTGGAATAACTCTCGTCTGGTTCTGGTCCAGGGAGAATTTTGCACAACCTTCTTGAAATTTTCAAAGTTTATCTGCCCAATAAGTTTTATACAATACACTATCTATATATTGTTTGCAATTTAAAATTTCTATTTTTCGAGGAAAAATTGTGGCTTATACTTGTTCTAGAGGACAGAAAGGCAGTACTTTTTCGGCGTGTTAAAGGAAAAGATCGCACGATAGACTCGTCGACCTCGTCGCGATTTTTATTTGATTGATACCGCAAATGCTTCTTACTTGAAATAGCAAAGTGGATATGTGTGCTTTTCTGCAACTTACGTCAGATTTTCTTATACAAGAAATAGAAATTTTATGAAATTTCAAACAAACGTTGATTTGGTGGGGTAGATAAATTTTTAAAAATTTCAAAAAATTGTACCAATTTTTCCACTAATAAGAAAATATTCTAACCTTCTCGAAAGCCTTTGGTTTAATCTGGAAACGCTCGTTTTGATTTAAAAGATGAAAGATTTGTTTTCAAAAGCCCTTTTCCACTGTTTGCCGTGAAGCTTCTGTTGTGTAGGTCTTTCGCTGGCCATTAATTTTGCACAGATAGACGGATATTAGGGGGGGGGGGGGCAAAAGTAATGAGACACCCCACGCCGTGTCCATATATCTCGTGGCTGGAGTCTGGTTTCGTGCTTGTTGTATTTGTATGTTTGTATGCTACTTACTGAAGCCCATCTGAAAAGTTACCACTTCCGCCCTTTCCAGAAGAATGCCAAAACCCCAGCCTGTCTCATGCCGAAACCCCAGTCTGACGAGTCGACCTGTGTCGCGCAAATCTCCCCCAATTCCCAACCCCGAGCAGCCTGGGCTCAATATTCACGCAAGATGAGAAGTACGTCTTCTACCTTAACCCTGTCAAGCAGTTAGTCTGGGTGAGGCCTGGTGACCTTCGTTCGGCGAGATGTTCACGGCGAGAAGCATCTTTGGAGCTTTTGGGCATGCGCCCATGGATCGGTTTACCGGAAGCTGTTTCCCAAGAGCACTACGATGAACTCCAAGGCCATGGTGAACGAAATAGAGGAGATGGGCGGACGACTCGCTCTTATTCATTCGCAGCGCTTCAAGAAGGTTCTCCTCTTACCAGGAAACTATCTCAACGGTAGGTCGGAACGGTCCAAGTGTTGTATATGGGCAGAATCGCCTCTCTCTGGGAAACAACAAAATGCAAATATCTCGACCCCAATACAACTCTGCGCAGAGTTAGGGACGAGGGGAGCTGGGCCGTTGACAGCGTTAACCCTCTGCCTGTGCGCGAAGGGTGTGCTCAAGTTGGCTGGAAACAGCGATCATGGGGATTACGCCGCCCGTCTACCCACTGCGCCACCATCGCTCACTCGTCATCGCTGTTTCCAGCCAACTTGAGTCCGCCCTCCGCCTGCAGGCGTAGCGCTAACACCGCCAACGGCCCAACTTCCGTCGTCCCTAACTCTGCACAAAGTTGTATTGGGGTCGAGATATTTGCATTTTGTTGTTTCCCAGAGAAAGGCGATTCTACACATGTACAACACTTGGGCCGTTCCGACCTACCGTTGAGATAGTTTCCTGGTTAGACAACGCCGCACCCCATCGGGAACAAGTAACCACGGATAAGCTTGGCCAGCTGGGCTACGTTCACATGCCTCACCCACCGTATTCGCTGGACATCTCTCCATGCAACTGCCACTACTACTTGAGCCTACAGGACTTCCTAGTCGGAAGGGACACAAAAACCCAAGCAGTCCTTGACAACCATATCGAGCAGTTGATCAACACCAGGCTCGAGCAGTTCTGGAAGGATGGGATCAGGAAGTTGGCTGAGCGATGGCAGCAAGGTCCTTGCCCTTAATGGCAAATACACTCCTCAGCATCGTTGAGTTGTAATTGAGTTATAAGGAGATAAAGATTTTTTTTCATTTTGTCTCATTACTTTTGGCCCCCCCCCCCCCTAATAGAAGCATGATGTCAGAGGGACGCATTAGCATCAAATGCATAACTATGGATTTCAGGTGACGCTATTGAACCTATTCCAATTGGATCCGCCATCGGCGCTGCGTCTAATCGAGGAAGGCTTTGAAGTGTGCACGGCTCCGAAAGGATTTTGTGAGTTGTTATGGGAGAAGATTTGGGATTTGTTTAGCGTGGTTCGGCTCGAGGTTTGAACATTAGCACAGTTTATTGAGACCACGACTTATGTGACAATTGAGAAGCCTACAACGAAATTTACTTATCTTTCCAAGCTCAAAGACTGATGAGGGCTGTGAAGCGATGGCGCGACTACTCCGAGGAATTCTCGAATGTTGAATTTGCCCATCCTGCCTCGAACCGTAGAACCCACTCGGTGCTTCCGAGAGGTGACATCGCTATCCACTGCGCCAGCCGACCACATTAGGTTGGGTGGCAGTAATGCGTTATGAACTTCTCGCTCACTACGGTTTTGGATTCCCCACACGGGACCCTATATCCTGTAAAAATTCCATCGCAAAAGCTCACCGCCACTTTGGAGGCTCTCCTTTGTGTACTTGACGACGGATGTGGTTGAGTGCGGGTCTATTAAGATCAATGGTAGTGAGCTCTCTCAAGTTACGTCTTTCAAGTATCTTGGATCAACAGTCACGTCTGATGGCAGCCTAAAGTTGGAGGTGAACACACGCGTGAGTGCAGCCTGGTCCAAATGGCGCTCGCTGACTGGGGTGCTTTGCGAGAGGACAATACCTGAGCACCTCAAAGGTTTATAGAACTGTCGCCCACCCAGTAGCGACATACGGTGCTGAGTGCTGGCTCGTGACGAAGGAAATCGAAAGCCGCCTCAGTGTAATGGAAACAAAAATGCTACGATGGACGGCTGGAGTTACGCGTTTGGACCGCCTTTGCAACGACACCATACGGCAGAGGTTCGGTGTCGACCCAATGACCGAGAAGCTGCGCGAAGCTCGTCTACGATGGTACGGCCACGTCCTTCGCGCTAACGACGACACCGTCCGTAAGATTAGCCTGAATCTTGAGGTCCCTGGAAAGCGGCCCAGAGGATGGCCGAAGCAACGTTAGTTAGATACGTTGCACTGGACTTAAAGATAGCTGGTGTGCATCCTGATAATGCATTTGATGGGGAGAATTGGTGTCACCACACCAGAAGAGCGGACCCCGCCGCGAAGCGGGATAGACGCTAATGAAAATGGTGATGATAATGGTTTCCAAGCTCAAAAACTGTAGAAGCGTTAAATTAGCCTGAAACTCAGTGACATCTGCGGCGGTGGTAGTGCGAGGCGAATCCAATTGAAAAAGAGCATTTGATGATAAACGTTTCAGACCTTGTGCATCTGACTGGAAGAAAGACTGCGGATGAGTCGTCAATCCCGAAGATTTGCCAGCGAATTTTTGCTGAGCCTGATAGTGGTAAGTAGAGTTTGAAAAATTGATAAATAACAAGCTGCGGCTCTGTGCTTCGCAGAGGGATGGTGTCGACCGCTCAGTCATCATCAATTAACGGTGAATGTGGTTTAGGCGTGGGGGTTTTAGACAGACCGTCTCCATGCTGGTCGCTTCGTTTCGAGGTCCTAACCACGGCATCTCTTGAGCTACCTATGGACAACGCTGTATGTGTGTCGGGTGCAGATCATGCGCTGGACTATGCAACGTCTATTGACGAGGTAAGAATGAACAGTCGGAGTAACTCACGTTCCTGCTCCACATTTGGACGCATTAAACGCAGCAGAGAGCCTTTTACGGCCTCAGTAGTAGTTGTGATCCCTCATTCTCTCGAGCAAGTTCAAGAGAGGGATCATGGCCACGGAGAGGAGTACGGCGCCACGTGCAGGGCTTTCTTTCAAGTTCAAGAGCGCCCTGTTTCGCCCCAATACCAATTTTTAAGCAGTGCTTTCTATTTATAGTGATTTTTTAAACCTGGAAAATTCCCTCTCATATTATAATTAGGTTGTCCCATAAGTCCCCGCCGTTTTTTTTTTCAACGATTCATTGCGGATTTCGCCAGCAGTCTCTTGCACAGCTCTAACAGCTTTCGAAATAGAATGATTTGCTCTATCACAGCATGTATTGCATTTCTTTTTTAATCCTGAACTTTGTCAATTTTTAGATCGTTAAAGTGAAAAGTGAAAAAGTCGCCATCTGCGCAATGCTTCTCTCCGCTTAGGTTTGGAATTTTCGCGCAGTTTTTCATAGCATTTGGAAGAAAATGTTCTGTGCTACAAGAATAAGTGTTGGTCCTATTTGCTCATTTGTCCTTTATTGATTCTTAGGCCATCAAATTGGGAAGTCCGACTTTTCGATACGAATTTTTACCGACAGCCCGGTTCTGTGGCTGGACTTTTTTGCTTGGTGTTATATGTCGTTCGAAAGAGGATGTCTTTCTCAATAAGAATTTGTGTCGCGTTTATTGGCTCATCTTGATTTCTGCCGAATATCAACAACTGAACAAGGAGAAGGAGTTGTTGGTGAAGATGGTTTTCCCTTTTTGGCATTTTGTTGATATTCGACAGAAATCAGCATGAGCCAATAAACGCGACACAAATTCTTTTAGAGCAAGACATTCTCTTTCGACCGACTTGTAACACCGAGCAAAAAAGTCCTACCACATAGAAGGAGCTGTCGGTAAAAATAAATCTTCTCTTTCACAGAGTATTGTCTTCCAAATGCTATGAAAAACTGCACAAAGAATTCCAAACCTAAGCGAAAAGAAGCGACTGCGCAATTGGCCACCTTTTCATTTTTCACTTTAATGACCTAAAAATTGACAGATTTCAAGATGAAAAAAGACATGCAATACCTGCTCTGATGGAGCAAATCATTCTCTTTCAAAGGCTGTGTAGCGCTATGCAAGAGACCGCCGGCGAAATCCGCAATGAATCGTTGAAAAAGCCTTTGGGACAACCTAATAGAATGTGCAGCACATCCCGCAACTGGATTGATTATTCTATCCTTTAACCTTCACATCATCCACCAATTGAGGCTCAATTTCTGGAATAGTTGTGAACCTTTCTGCATAATATTGAGGCCAAGGTTTCGTTTGCTCTTTGGGGCATTCCGTAGCGATCGGCTACAACTATTGAGCCATTTAGGCCCAACGAGTGTTCTCGACATTCTGGCCAGACCGCGACTTCTTGCCGCGGTCGTTGCCGAAACCCGAAGAGGAAGACGAAGGCGTAGTTGAGGGAGAGCCGGTGGAGCAGGTCGCGTGAACACGACGGATCGCTTCGAAGATGTGCGTGGTGGTGTTGTGGTGGTTCTGCTTTTGTTCGGCTTCTGTCTCGTAAGGTAATCTGCATGAGTTGCTTTGAGTGTTTCGAAGTTCCTTTGAGTGTTGCCCTGAATGTGCTAACGAAGCTACATGTGAGTTTCCTGACGTTGGCTGGGCTTTAATCGATGGTGCAGCTGGAGAACGGCGAAAAATCGGCTCAGCGCTTCCTCCTCGCTTCGGCGTCCTGTACCGCTAAGGGCTTGGCAGCTTGGAATGGTTCCATCGGCTTTTAGAACATTCCTTTCTCCTTTCCTTTCACGCTGGTTACACCTAAAAACCCTGGCGAATTCCGTGGTGCTTCTCTGGGGTGGTTGGCTTTTCCGTACGTCGAGCTTCTGAGTGCTCGTTCCGATTGCCCATGTATGGTCAGCTTGCGCGTTTGGTTCGGTTTCACGAAGTTATTCATACCCTTCCTTCACTTCCCTTCTATCTATTGTTAAGTTGCTTATGTGTAAACAACGTGAATGTGCACGGTACATAGATGTGATAAAATAGTACTCAAATCGTCCGAAAAAATGTAGACGAGAGTTTTCCATTGCACCTACGGCTACTTGTGATCTGCTTTTACACGTTGAGCGTCAGCACATATGATGATTCCCATTGAAAACGCGGTTCCTTCTCTTCGCTTATTCGCTTTGGAATAAATATTTTGCCTCGAATTGCGGAAAGGTGTAGAAGGCGAAGAGGGATCAAGAGAATTAGGTAAGATCGTTGAACTTACGAAGAACTGTGGCTTAGAGCTCATGAATTGTCGGTTTCAAGGAGCAACTGGTTACCATTGCTCTCTGATCTGGGGCCAGATTCATCAATCGCTTATCGCTCTCTAACGGTGAAAGCACCTCCAATCCCCCAGATACGACATTCATAGCATCTGGCTTTGGTGGTATTTTCATCGTTAGAGGGTGGTAAGCGGTTAGTGGATCTGGCCCCGGGTTAAAGGGTCAACAACTCGGTTTTTTGGTCAGGAAGAATACCTTGTATGTCCGAAAAAGTGGTTGCAAAAGAGTTCTGCATTGCGAAGATGGAGCCATCATTTCTCCCAGCGACGCAGTGGAGAAAGAAGTCCAGGGCTTCTGCCTCAATCTCTTCGATAGACACGCCGTGCCCTCTCTTGTTCTCAGATCCGACGCGCCGTCTCATCGGTTTTGAAACGTACAGCTCCCGGTCCCGGCAGGACCAGACCTGAGCACCTGAAGAACACTCCGCGCTCTTCACACGCTGCCTGTCGGAGTGCAAAGTTCCATCTCAGCTTAAAGCCAGCAGGACCGTTTTGCTGTAAGAAGGAGACGTGCACGACATTGGCAACTATCGCCCGATTTGCCTGCTGTTCGTAGTCTACAAGCTGTTCGCTGTTCGAGTCATTTATGAATAGGATCAGCAGAACGCTGGATGAAGGACAGCCATGCAAACAAGCAGGATCTCGGAGAGGATTCAGAACGATCGACCACATAAGGACATTACGAAACTCATCGAAGCACGCGAGGGTACAAGCTGCCGCTGTGCCATTCATCGACCTGAACAAGAAGTTCGACCCTGTCGAAACGGAATCGGTCGTCGAAGCCCTGCTCACTCAGGGGTTCCTACTCAGTGCTTCAGAGTCCTTCGAGAGTTGTACAGTGAATTCACGACCATGATTTCACCATTCTACAACGGCGTCTTCATCAACGTGAAGAGAGAGACTCTGCAAGGGAGTATGATACCTCGAATCTCGCTTCGCTAACGAGGTCGTGCTCATGATAACGAGCATTAGCCAAGCCGAGAGAATGCTGGCCGACTTTGATCATGTACGTGCAACTGAATCTTTCGAAGATTCTATTAATGAGGAACAGACGAGTTTTTAATGCCTCATGCTTGCTCGGTAGAGCGAGTTGCTTTGGTCACGAAGTCAAGATGCCCAACGACGTGATGTGGGAGCGGGGCAGAAGAAGGCGAGCTGCTGAAGAGGTTTTCAAGTGCGTCCACGAAATATTATAACACATAGATAACATCGGGCTCGATGTCCGAGTATTAGATTGTACCGTTTATCCTGCGCTAACGTACATCTCTCAAACCTTGACCCTATGGAAGCAGGATGTCATTTGAGGAGGGATTGAGAGGACGATGCAGGGGTGGCACGACTAGAACAAGGGTGAAGGCACATTCGAACGCAGGGCAAGGGACGTTGCCGCTTGGGCGCGACGCTTGAAATGACCTCAAGTTAGATAAGATCTGATTAGGGGTCGGATTCAACGACTTACATAACCTTAACAGAGAATTCATAGCGCAAAACTCAGATAACGCTGTTCACCATATCTCTTGATAAGCTGCGCTATCAGGGATTTCGACTGTAATTTTCTCTGTTAAATTGCTGTAGGTCGTTGATGAATCCGGCCAGTACAGTACAGTACACCCATGAAGTATGTTTGTGTGTTACAAGGAGACTATCCCAACGGTGGGTTTGATGTGTGGTGTTTGTATTTGATCAGAAGTGGCTCTGCCCATGAAGCACGAAAATAGGTGTCCTGACCTGGGTCCTGTACTGACCAGAGTTACGGCTGATAAAACATGACGAACAGTGGCCCCTCGCTTCGCCTAGAACTGATTTCTGCTATAATGGGCTATAGTTCCCCTGGGGCCAGATTCATCAACCGCTCACCGCCCTCTAACGGTGAAAATACCGCCGAACTGCATGATATGACACTCATCAGCATAAGGTTTGGTATTCTCACCATTAAAGGGCGGTAAGCGGTTGATGAATCTGGCCCACGATCGAATTCGTTTAACTGATTGCTCCTAGAAGACTTGCGATCTAACATGGACCGAGGCGAACGTGCTTATCGCGCTTGTGTGAAGATATTTTTTTCAGAGACGTGTGTTTACACAAGCCCAAAGTAGGCGCACCATGTCGTTTCCTCTTCACTACCTCTTAAATAAGTTCAGTTCTGAGATTCCTTCAATATGCCCAGTTTATGGAGTACCGCCAGCCACTAACAATCGTTTGCATCGAAACGGAATTGTAGATACGCTTTCAACACGATTCGACTAGAGTGTGGGCTATTTATTGGGTGCCCAGAGAGTATCTGCAGAAGACTTCACAATGCTCCAGATTTTTTTCTAGAATGTTCTGAAGATTTCAACATAAGTGCTATATAAAGACACTATCCTCTGTATCTGCATAGCATACCCAGCTCCGTCTTCCCTGCCTATTTCACTGTACGATGGCCGAACTGTCTACCCACATTAGACACGTACTCCTTTACGAGTTTGGATCTGGGCACTCCGCTTCAGAAACCTATCGAAACTTGTGTCGTGTATTCGGCTCTGAAGTTCCTTCTGTACGGTCTGTGCATAGCTGGTTCGTACTCTTTAGAAGCGGGAACAGGAGTCTCGAAGACGAGCCTCGCTCTGGTCGGCCGACAGCGATATCTTTGGATGAACTGCGGAAACTGGCGGAGCGGCATCCATATCGAACTGGCCGACGACAACCGGCGAAGACGTCTGGACATATGCACTCAGCTGCTCTCCCGAAGTCGCACCTTCAACTGGCTGGACACCATCGTCATAGCAGACGAAAAATGGGTCCTCTACGTCAACCACGCTCGTAAACGTGCGTGGTGCCGACGCGATGAAGTGCCGAAATCTTTCATAAAAGGTGAAATTCATGCGAGGAAAGTCATGCTGAGCGTCTGGTGGGGAGTTTATGGGATCTACCATTTCGAGCTGCTGCCTGACAGCACGACTGTCACTGCCGAGGTTTACGCTACCCAACTGCAGAGACTGGCCGACAAGATGCGCAAGAAACAGCCCAGGCTCGACAAAGTTCGCTTGCTGCACGATGGCGCGCGCCCACACATCGCGAAGACACTTCTCAGCGAATTCTGGAACTCTTATGGGAGGTTCTGCCGCATCCACCGTACAGCCCAGATCTGGCCGCAAGTGACTGCCACCTTTTTCGATCAGTTCAGCATCATCTGGAAGGGAAGCGTCATGAAGATCGTGACCACCTCGAAAATGACCTCCGAGCTTTTTTCGCCCCCAAGTCGCCGGATTTCTACACCAGAGGAATTCGAAGTCTTGTGGAACGTTGGCGGAGAGTAGTCGACTTTGATGGAAATTATTTGGTCGACTAATAAAATGTTAATAAAAATTGTGTTATTTTAAAAAAATGTCGTATTTCTGCAGATTGCAGAAGATCACAGTGAGCGAAACTGAAGCAGCCCTGAGGAAGATGAAGTCAGGCAAAGCTACTGGTCCCGATGACCTGCCAGCCGACCTGTGGAAGTCGAAGGGCTGGGGCCCTGCTGACTGGCTGACTTAGTTTTTCAATCAAGTTGTTGCTGAAAAGAAAGTGCCTGAGAGTTGGCAGCAAAGCACGACTATTTCGATTTGGAAGAAGAAAGGCAGCCCTGCGGACTGCGCTAGCTACCGTCCAATTCGCCTACTTTCGCACACCATGAAAGTCTTTGAGCGAATTGTCGATAGACGTATTCGGGATGTCGTTCAGCTTTCCAATAATCAGTGTGGTTTCGTTGCCGGCTGTGGGACGGTTGATGCCATACACGCCGTTCGTCTTCTGCTAGAGAAGCACCGCGAGAAACAGAAACCGGTGCATTTCGCCTTCCTGGACATGGAGAAGGCCTTCGACTGCGTTCCGCGAGAAGTAATATGGTACGCTTTGTGACGACACGGCGTCCCTGAAGAGCTTATTGAGTGGGTGCGCATCCTCTACTCGTGCCCAATAAGCCGAGTACGAGCACCAGCAGGTACCTCGATGGAGTTTCCGATCTCTGTCGGAGTGCACCAGGGGTCTGCGCTATCCCCACTGCTCTTCGTGGTCGTCATGGATGCAATTACACGAGATCTCCAAAAGGCAGCTCCTTGGACGTTGCTGTATGCCGATGACGTCATGCTTGCATGTGAGGACAAAGCCGAACTCGAGCGACAGGCACAGGAATGGTGCGATCGCTTGGCATTGTTCGGACTCCAGCTAAACGTCAAAAAGACGGAGTACTTGACGACGGATGTGAATGAGCTCGGATCTATCAAGATCAATGGTGCTGAGCTCTCACGAGTCACAGCTTTCAAGTATCTCGGATCAACAGTCACGCCCGATGGCAGCCTAAAGTTGGAGGTGAATGGGCGCGTAAGTGCAGCCTGGTCCAAATGGCGGTCGTTGACTGGGGTTCTCTGCGATAAGACAATACCCGAGTACCTCAAATCGAAGGTTTATAGAACAGTCGTCCGCCCAGTAGCGACGTACGGTGCTGAGTTCTGGCCCGTGAAGAAGGAAATTGAAAGCCGTCTCAGTGTAATGAAGACAAAGATGTTAAGGTGGACGGCCGGAGTAACGCGACTGGACCGTATTCGCAATGACACCATACGACAGAGGTTCGGTGTCGTCCCGATAGCCGACAAGTTGCGCGAAGCTCGTCTACGATGGCATGGCCTCGTCCTTCGCGCTAACGACGACACTGTCTGTAAGATTGGCCTGAATCTTGAAGTCCCTGGAAAACGGCCCAGAGGACGCCCGAAGCAACGTTGGCTAGACACGTTGCACTTGGACTTAAAGATAGCTGAGTGCATCCCGATCAAGCATTTGATCGGGAGAAATGGCGTCACCACACCAGAAGAGCGGACCCCGACACCAAGCGGGACAAACGCTACTGAAAATGATGATGACGATGTCGTATTTCTGCAGATACTTTCTGGACACCCTAATAGATCCTAAAGGTCCAGCTGTGTAGTGGTTTTTCTCGGAGTGCCTTGCCCCAAAGAGCATAGATTGGATATCAGAATCGTTAATTATCCGTTTGTGCAATGTGATCATTAGGAATGGAATCCATCCTCCCCATTTCTAACACGAGTTGGAAGGATTTATTTATTCATTTATTAATCCATTTGTCTACTTATTTATGCTATGAGCGTATGTTTTGAGCGTAAACCAACCACATACCACAGCCGAGTATACATGGACCGTGGCGATTACTGGTACATACTTCGTGACCGACTGTCGAAACAGCCTTCATCAGAGCATTGTGGAAGCAGATTGACTGGCACCTAACCATAGGTAAACGCGCCCCTTCATCCGGCTGGGCAAACGCTCGTGGTGCCTCAAATTGTCATGTTATGTCTTGAGCAACCGGCATGTTATCAGGGCTTTCAGAAATTCGGCTACTCAGGAAAACTTTTGCGGTTATCACCGAGAATGGCGTGGTAGGCGCAATTTCATATCAGTGAACGGTTCCACTTATTTCTACTGCTGGGCATCTACAAAGCTGTGGTTCGTCGTTGATCTCTGATCCAGTTCTGCTGTGCTAGTCGCCTGTATTGAAAGAGTTGTGGGTGCAAGTCTAGAGCGGGGGTGCATGATAGCAATTATAGCTAATCCCCTACTGCCGTTTGAATGTTCCCGCGCCTGCTACAGTATCCCCAATCTTGCACATCACCCAAGCCGTTGTCATCGGAGCTCGTTTCTGTCATTGAGTGCGCAAGCCTACAGACACCTCTAGGAAGGATAAGACCACTCAGACATCCTTACGAAGGATAAGACATCCAAACTGCCTCTAAAATCGCTCTCGCCGCTCAAAGGGGAGTACGCAGCTGGTTTTGTGGTCGAAGAGCGCAGAACCAGACTGGGAAGGGACTACGGGGTGTAGGCTCTCCAAGCTGCTCGTGCTAGAACCGCTCTCGTTGCTCAGCAGGGACTACGCATCGATCGGATGTCCACGTGGACGCGAACGCGATCCACGACGCAATGGCAGCAACCACACGTTGTAGTAACCCGTAAACCTGCACATCAACCCGCAATTCTAACGGCAATAACGGATTAGTTATGAGTAGGGACAGGGTACACCCCCTCCCATTCCCAAAACTTATACGCTTTTATTTGCTTTTGTCCTAGAATGTTTGAAGGAAAATGTCGAGTACTGTTTTATCATAAATATTATTTAAGGGAACACCTAGGTTTGCTGGGGTTGAAAACACTGCCGATGCAAGTCCAAAGATGGATCCACCCATGTGCTCCTTCGTAACATACAGAAAATTCGCCAAAAACGTATGGAATGAACACGCTAAACACGGTTGTATATCCATTATAACGACACAAGAACTCCTAGCTCTGCTACGGCTAGAGAAAGGCTGTCAGAACAAAGGAGACGCAGGGTGGATCCCATTTATAGACTTGCATAACTTGCACCACACTGCCACTCATGGGGGATATCCATCTATCTGCATACTCTACCACTATATAATTGAGTCAGCTAGCCGTCGATAACCTTTGAGTGATGTTACTCGCGCGGAATATGCCTCTTCGTATACCACGCGGGCGAAGTTTGTCATTCAACGTAGGGTGTTGCTGCACGAGGGGAAGCGCGAGCTCTTCTTCATTGACAAAACGGCGACTGTGCGCGTTTCTGAGCGTCTGGATTCAAAAGAAGTGTCGACGACGTTGGCTTCTGGACTCGGAAGACCTGTCAACGTCATGAAGGGAGTGCTGTTGAGAGCGGTTGCGGAGCAACCTAAGGCCGGATCCATTAACGATTTACAGCAATTTAACTGGGTCAAATTTTCAAAAGCTTAGATACGCGATGAACCTTACTCTCGGGCTCTGCCCTAAATATCATCTGTCGTTACAGAGCTTGATAGGCTTGGCACTGCTAATACAATTTAGGTGTAGTTTGGAACTTGAGGAGCGGAAATCGGTCTGATGGTGAGAGCGTCTGTCGCATAAATCAATCACAGAGATATCATGTGAGTCGAACTGTTTGCTCAGCGCACTACACGGCACCATGTAGTGAGCTGTAAATGCTGCTGCGAGTTTGCTTAGAAGTGGTTCTTGTTCAGATTTACATTAATATGGCAATAACAAGAACAGCACTCATAGGTGTCCTTAATCCTACAAGGATAAGAAATCCATCGCTATTCATTCATTGGAAGGTGAGTCAACGAAGCGAAAGCTGCAAGGAATCCTCGGCGCTAACAAGGGAATTGTCTGAACGGTACGCCGGAACGGCAAGAACGAGTACTATAGGGAGAATCCCCGTCCTCCAAATAGTAACAGAACATGTTTTGTTTTTGCCGAATCCTTGAGACAAACGAGTACGAGGATGTAATGGTTAAGGGCCCGCAGAGCGAGTTCTTCACGGCAGCGCAAGATCCCGGCGTTGTGGAATGGGTGGCGCAGTGGTGGAAGGCACGTTTCATGTTCGTGAGATTGAGGGTTCAGTTCCCATGCTACGTTGCGTTTTTGCACTTTTACCGTTGTATCCGATTACCATAGAGATTTCCCTATCTGAACTTGTTCTTGGAGTTTGCTAGGGTAAGATGTTTTTACTCTTGTCGACATCTCGTAATTCACCAGCAATGCTCCAATAAATTGTTCTCATTGTCAATGTAAGAAATTCTGACATAGGAACAACATGAAGCAGCGGCAGAATGCCAGAAAAATGCTTCAAATGCAATTCATTAGTGTCGGTGAGGTGAGTGCCACCAGTGTACTCACAGTGTAGGAGGGGACCACATGATCTTCAACTTGGAATCGCGATACAGTTCACTTTCCCAGTTCTCAAACCTGTATAGTATAACAATTCTAGTATAGCCAAACCTTTTCCTCCGAAACGATTTGTCCTTCCGAAAACGTGACCTTCACTGGTTAGTGGTGTCGTGACTCCGGCACAATCCTCTTCTGGTTGAAACTCTTGGTCCTACTCTTCCACTACCTCCAACTTCTCCACTTCGTCGATTTCCAGATGTTGCAGTTCGAAATCCTGTAGGATGCTTGCTATCCTTTCCGCCAGCTTCATTTCGTCTCTCGAAGGGACAGGTCCAGTGGAGGTCCGTACTTCAGTGTCAATAGGTGAATGACCACTCGAGGGTTAGCAGACATTGTAGATGAGATGGTAGGTCAAGTTGAAGATCATGTGGTCCCCTCCTACACAGTGAGTACACTGGTGGCACTCACCGGCACTAATAGATTGCATTTGAAGCATTTTTCTGGCATTCTGCCGCTGTTTCATATTGTTCCTGGGTCAGAACTTCTTACATTGACAATGAGAACAATTTATTGGAGTAAAAATTTCATACAAAATCGCATTTGGCATATTTCGGACATTGCTGGTGAATTACGAGATGTCGACAAATAATAAATAATAAAAACATCTTACCGTAGCAAACTTCAAAAACAAGTTCAGGTATGGAGGTCTCTATGGAAATCCGATACTATGGTTGAAGAGTGAAAACGCGACGTAGCATGGGAACTGAACCCTCGACCTCACGAACATGAAACTTGCCTTCTACCATTGCGCCACCCAGTCCACGATACCAGCATCTTGCGCTGCCGTGGTAAGCTCGCTCTGCGGACCCTTAACCCATTCCACCCTCCTACTCGTTTGCCTCAAGGATTCGACAAAAACAAAACATGTTCTGTTACTATTTGAGGACGGGGATTCTCCCTATAGTACTCGTTCTTGCCGTTCCGGCGTACCGTTCAGACAGTTCCCTTGTAAGTGAGTCCCGGGGGGGGGGGGGAGGCCTTTGTACCGTTTATGCAATTCTCCTAAATTCTATACCCCTGTGGGCACGCTAGTGCATTGCACTCTTCTACTGGACCATACTGGTGGTTGTAAGAGTACGGTAAGGTGTATGGTCAGAGGGCATTCCTGTGACGATGACTACGTACATAATCTGGTCCAACTTGTGTATAAACGGAATTAGCCTGAGATTTTGGCCCCTCCTCCCAGGTGCTGTAACTCTGTCGGAGCAGGTACCGGCTGTC
Source organism: Heligmosomoides polygyrus bakeri (assembly GCA_947359475.1). Taxonomy (NCBI): domain Eukaryota; kingdom Metazoa; phylum Nematoda; class Chromadorea; order Rhabditida; family Heligmosomidae; genus Heligmosomoides; species Heligmosomoides polygyrus. Next base: position 97,739,024 of record OX375867.1, on the reverse strand, counting down.
GCGTGTACCCGATACCAGGGTTTTGGTTCGGATTTCCCGTCCAGGGCCCGGATTCATCAACGACTTACATAACCTTAACAGAGAATTCATCAGCGCGGCTTATCGCTCACCATATCGCTTGATAAGCCGCGCTGTCAGGGATTTCGGCTGTAATTTCCTATTTAAAGTTATGTAAGACGTTGATGGATCCGGCTCCAGGTCAATTAACCCTACTATACCTCCGGGGTCGGTGAATTGGTTCCGGACTTCTTTGGGAAGGATAACCGATGACTTATTCATCAGCTGGCAACCGCTAGTCATTGTATGACCAAATATGCATTCAAATCACCTCTATGACATCCCGTGGAAGTAGAATGCGTGGCGCATCCCAAAAGGAATTGAGTGTCGCCGCCCTTTATCTTTTATCCCTCACTTCCGAAAACTTCAATTTCCTCAGTGCTTAAACAAGTGCAATTATAGTCCAATGAGTGGACAAATAATCCACAGAGCGGTTGGCGATGGAGCGCGGAAACTTTCGGACGCCCTGTTCTCCTAGTCCCCCGACATTTCCTTACTTGTCCCTGGACTGCCTCGCCAACTGTAGTTGTCACCGAAAGTGTACAGTTGGGTTTTGCGATGCGGCGACTGTGGAGAAGAGTGCTCCGATGTCAATTTCGCGCTCTGATGCAAGCATGGACATGTAGATTAGTTGCCCCCTTAAAAGGGAACTGTCTGAACGGTACGCCAGAACGGCAAGAACGAGTACTATAGGGAGAATCGTCCTCCATATAGTAACAGAACATGTTTTGTCTTTGCTGAATCCTTGATGCAAACGAGTACGAGGGTGTAATGGTTAAGGGTCCGCAGAGCGAGCTCTTCACGGCAGCGCAAGATCCTGGTGTCGTAGGCTGCTGGCGCAGTGGTAGAGGGCACGACTCATGTTCGTGAGGTCTAGGGTTCGGTTCCCACATCGCGGTTTTGCACTTTTCCATAGTATCGGACTTCCATAGAGATTTCCATATCTGAACTTGTTTTTGGAGTTTGCTGCGGTAAGATGTTTTTATTACTTATTATTTGTCGACATCTCGTAATTCATCAGCAATGTCCGAAATATGCCAAATGCGATTTTTTTTTATGAAACTTTTACTCCAATAAATTGTTCTCGTTGTCAATGTAAGAAATTTTGACCCAGGATCAACATGAAACAGCAGCTGAATGCCAGAAAAGTGCTTCAAATGCAATTTATTGGTATCGGTGAGGTGAGTACCACCACAGCGTACTCATTGTGTAGGAGGAGGCCTCATGATCTTCAACTTGACCTACCACTTCGATCAATATTCTCGCCTCTGTTATGTTCACAAAGTCGCGCGGTTATAACAAGCTGCTGCCGCCAACACTGACCCTACAAAATCTGCTAACCCTCGAGTGGTCAATCACCTATTGACACTGAAGTGCGGATCTCCACTGGATGCTGCCCCTTCGAGAGACGAAATGAAGCTGGCGGAAAGGATAGCAAGTGTCCTACAGGGTTTCGAACTGCGACAGCTGGAAATCGACGAAGTGGAGAAATTGGAGATTGTGGAAGAAGAGGACCAAGAGTTTCAACCAGAAGAGGATTGTGCCGGAGGCAGGACACCACTAATCAGTGAAGGCAAAAGTCACGTTTTCGGGAGGACAGATCGTTTCGGAGGTAAAGGTTTGGCTATACTAGAATTGCTATACTACACAAGTTTCAGAACTGGGGAAAGTGGACTGTATCGCGATTCCAGGCTTGGGCTGCAGCGGATTACCACTGGGCAGGAACTGTAAAGCCAAAAACAAGTTCAGATATGGAAATCCCTGGAAATCCGATTCTATGGTAAAAGTGCGAAAACCTAGCATGGGAACCGAACCCTAGATCTCAAGAACATGACGCGTGCCCTCTACCACTGCGCCACCCAGTCCACAACACCGGTACCTTGCGCTGCCGTGAAGAGCTCGCTCTGCGGACCCTTAACCATTACACCCTCGTACTCGTTTGCCTCAAGGATTCAGCAAAAACAAAACATGTTCTGTTACTATTTGGAGTAAGGGGATTCTCCCTATAGTACTCGTTCTTGCCGTTCCGGCGTACCGTTCAGACAGTTCCGTTGTTAGTGTAGTGCAAAATTTTTCTGCTTAAACATGTACGCCTTAGTAGAAGTGATAAAATATAAGCTCAAAAAAGAACGAGAAGAAAAAATGAACCACATTTTACGTGGTGATGGTTGACAAATAAGATAGTCGGTTTAGTCAGTTCACTCTCGCGTTAATGGTTCAAAGAGGAACGTCACCATTCTTGGAGAACCGCTAGTATTTCGAAATGGTCGCAAAGCACAGAACAGATTTCTTAAGGTGAGTCAATAAAAAAAGAAAATCAAGTTAATATGCGTTTTCGTTCGGCCCTCACACTTGTCTCTTTCATTTTTATAGGTTTGGTAATATTAAGTGCTACCTTTGAGTGCTTTTTGGCAAACATTCTTTGTGATACTGACCAGCTCCGTTTCAGGCGGCGTTGTCGGAGAAATTAGCATCATGGGATCCTATAAATGTTTCGAAGCGTGGTATTCCAACGGACAGACTCGTCAATATATACGAGAAATGGGGTCATGGCAAATACGGCGTTATCCTTACTGGCAATGTGGGAGTGGATCCGGTCGGTTCGAAATTGATTCCTTTGCATTATCGCTGAGGAGAGGTACCTTCTAGGGGTCGAATACGGGCGAAGGAAAAGCAATGATAACATCACACAGTTGTAGGAAGGACAGGAATCATATATGAAAATTCGAATCTATCCTAGTCCGGGGGCCACATAACTAAAATGTATGTAACGAAATAAATTGGGACTTATCAAACGGCTCCTAGAGATATGACCTAAAGTAGGAAAATTTGCAGACAAACAAACGAAAAAATTGCATCTGTTGTGCCGCGGTTTTAAGCCGGCGAAGTTATGCCTCCTTCTTACCATGCTAGATCTGGTTATAACATGTTAGACTGCGGTCAGCACGCGCCATTTGGCTTTAGACGCCCTCCTCACCATGTTAGATCCTGGTTATAACATGTCAAATGGTGGTCATCACGCGTCATGCCTCCATTGCGTCGCCCTTTGCCCGCCGAAACGGTTGTAAAACCACGGCGATTTTTTTTGATTGATCGTTCGTTAATTTCTTTTAGGCTCCAACTCGTTCTCTAGGAGCCGCTCGATAAGTCTCAATTCATTTTGTTACCTGCTTTTTAGTTATGTGGCCCCCCGGACTAGGATAGATCCGAAAATTCTATTAGATTGGAAACGGCTACGCCGAGATCAAGATACTTTATTCCTGCCCCTTTTTCGTGTAGCAAAAGGTGGAAGGTCATCTCCTCCTTCTACGCCATACACTGGATCCGGTCGAAAGTCTTCGGACGATTGGATGATTTGGATAACCCCAATTTCGCGAACCCGGATTTTTTGAATGATTCGGATACGGGCAATTTCGCTGTTCACGTGATTGCTGGATTTTCGGCAATGTGGAAGCTCCCACTCTCTTCACCTAGAACAAAGCCGTTTCATCTTTGGAGTTCTGAAAGTAGACACACTTACTACCTTGGAGAGTCCCAACTCGGTAGTACTACCACATAATAAAACTTGAAGCAGTGCAGAACAACTTCGTTAGTAGATACTTTGGATAAAGCTGGGTTTTAGTCTCCATATCATCTGCACCTATACGCAATAAAATATTTGATATCTCCTCATGCACTGTTCGAAGAAAGAGGTACGACACTTCATCATGGTCTACAAAATCCTAAATTCAATGAAGGGTCTGCCTGTGGGACAGTTTTACACGGTTTTGCCTTCCACCAGTAGAGATTTGCAAGCAGAACTTCATCTTCCAAGATCGAAGAGTTGCTCGAGTTCTTTACACAAAGAGCTGGTTCCAATTTCATAAAATTAGCAGAACATATCCAAATCCTGACTCATGGAACAAATTGAATAGGCTTTTGGGCAGTCATTTCCGAGATGCTTAATTGCTTACCTTCTTTCGAGTGTGGGAATTTTTCAAATTTATATCCAAGCTTCATGATTATGAGGAACGGACGAGTTTCTGATGCTCCGTTCTCGCTCAACGGAAAGAACATCTCCAAGTACTCAAGCTCCGTGTGTCTAGGTCGCGAAGTCAACATGGCCAACGACCTAGCGCGAGGGCTGAGCAGGAGGAAGCGAGCGGCTTGGGTAGCTTACAAGAGCGTCGAAGAAGTCGTGAAGAAGACGAAGAACATCTGGCTTCGTCCCCACCTACTCGACTCGACTGCCCTTCCTGCGCTAACGTACGGCTCAAAGACATGGACCATATGAAAGCAGGACGAACACGCGATCAGCGTCGCGTATCGAGGAATCGAGAGGTCGATGATCGGAGTGACACGACTCACGCAAGCCTCTGGAGTTCCGAGCTTCGTCGACGTTCGAAGATTGGAGACGTTGTCGCATGGGTCGGAACAGCAGGATGCCCACCAGCGCGTTGGTCGGACTTCTTCGTGAAAGCCCTGAACGACCGATATGACGCTCTTCGTGTCTCTCGAGCGAGGAGGACCCATTGGAAAACTCTGGCTCGTGACAGGGACGAATGGAGAAGCTGCTGGCGCCCGCCCCTGATCTAAGGACGACAGGTGATACACGTGATGTTCAGGGATTAGTCCTTGCTCATCATTCATCATGTTCCCCTTTTCTGACTTTCTGATTTTTCTTGTTGAAGTTTTTGCAGTATTCCAGGAATTGTTCACGTTTCGCATGAATTTCTGGTATAAACAAACGAATAAAATAGTGGTTCCAACACTTGAAAAAAACTAAGTATGACATGTCAGAACGATGTTTTGTTGCGATCAAAACTTCTAGCGCCAGGCGGGACTCGAATCCGCACCTCCCTCTGGCCGGGCTGTGTAAAGGCGTAGAGCATTCCCGGGCCAGCCACTTGAGGCTTGAAGAAACTGATTTGAATCGTTTTTATCAAGACTGAAGTGATCCAACACCGATAGTCTTGCCACGCGGAATGAGATAGAGATGCGGCCAAACGCGTTGGAGTCACCTCAAACTTGGGTAATTAAACCTTTATTTTTAATACTACACCTCTAAAACGCACGCGGCTAACGAAACAAGATATTAAAGCATCGATGGTAAAGCACTATGATGAGACAGGACAATAACCTGAATAAATACGAGGATAAACATAGATGAATATGAGGATACTACGCGAAACACAAATAGAGACCAACATGATACTAATATGAATAGCACCGATATCATATGAGACCCTGAACAGGCTAAGTGACATAGCAAAGACACAACGCTAAGGATGTGGCAAGACTAAACCCAATATAAAGTTATGGAAAGGCGATAAACAAGATAAGAATAACATATATGCAGACAGAGTAACATACCAACAAGATATATGAAGGATATGACGCATGATAACAACACAAAACCGAATGCAACACTAAAACATGCAGGAACACAAAAAAGATTACATCAGAAACATTTGACAACAGGAACAATGAAACAACACATTATGAACACAATAGGGCCCCCAACGGATACGCGCAAGGAATACGAAGGGAGAAACTACGACACAAAACATGCGCGGAAAGGAAAACCCCCTCAGACCAGCCTCCCCGGACGCGCACAGCCGCCCCACTGTCCGCGAGCCCAAGAACGAGGGCTGGAAGCGCTGATTACGAAGAAGACCCTGAAAATCAGGAGATACCGCGAAATAGCCCGGGGAAGGAGGAGAGTTCAGAGACCGAACTGCGGTCGAAAAGGGGCGCGAAATCCTTCAATGGAGACGACTTGTCGTCAAAGACCATCAGCTTAACTGGTTTCATGCTGATATCAGCGGCCGGCTCCCACCGATATATGGGTGAGTGCTGATCGGTTCCACGAGGTGTGGATGTTGCGTTCGATCAAAAAGCGACGGTGGTGTAAAGACGTAGAGCATTCCCGCACGGTCAGACGGAGGTGCGGGTTCTGGTCCCGCCTGGCGCTAGAAGTTTTGGTCCGTTATGACAGCTTACAACCTCGATACCAGCCACTTGAGGCTTAAAGAAACTGATTTTAATCGTTTCTAAGCATGACATTGTTACTGTATTGTGGTATAACAATAGGTCAAAACAACAGAATAAGAAAAACGTGACGTCATAAATGAACAGATAAATAAATGAGATCACAGCATGACAAGGCGTTTCCTATGTTAGTTCACTTTGACCTGTTACTACGACTCCATGTTGCAGTGGCGTTCATAATTCTCTTTCTCTCCTGGGATTCATCAACAGTTATACCCGTGGGTATGCAGGGTATTGGGGTAGAGATAAGGTAAGAATCAGAGAGGCAGGCTTGATGGTGCGTATCTCTACACCCTATACCCGCGGGTTAGTCGTTGATGAACACGACACAGGGGCCCGGATTCATCAAGCAATGGGTATAGGTAGAGATACCGTAAGGGAATCATACCCACTACCAGCAATGGGTAGTGGCTACGAATCGTATTCATGAAAGGAATCAAGGGTAAGGCACAACTAGACCTTTCGCGAAAACAGATGATCTCACTGGAGCGCCATTTTGTCAATGGGGCGCGAATGAGTCGCGGGTATACGGATGTACGCACAACGATCGGCGGGTTTTCTCCACCCACGATATACCCACGATTTGGCGGGTAAGGTTTATCATGAATCGTGGATATGTCCTCATCGTGGATATGTCTACCCCTATACCCAGTATACTCGTGGGTATGCGCGTTGATGAATCCGGGCCCTGAATTAGTCGGGAAGTCGAGGGCGCCCCTTCTTTGCGATAGCGCCGGTTCTTGTGCTGCTACGCCATTGTAATCCATGTTAGTGGTTGTATCTTCAATTTTAATTTTTAGACACATCTCGAATCAGCTGGAAATATGATTTTTTGCAAGGAGAACGATTCACCGAAGCTGAGAGCGATAGTGTCGAAAATCGCAAAAGCGATGAAGTGCGATGGAGCTCTAGCTATCGCTCAAATTACGCATGTAAGCTAAATCGACCGTAAGATATCGGTCTTAAAACTTTCTATCAGGAAAGGAACGATCCGTAGCCATAGGTTCCAGCTAGTAGCTTTTCACTCATTCGAAGGAGTTTTGCCATTCTAGTCATCTGTTGAAGGGTCTTCCAGGCTGGTCGACAGACACCAGCAGCCGTGAATGCGAATCCGTACTCGTGCTCAGACATACAGGTGAAAGCTAAAGGGCCCTTCATGAGCTTCGGGAGGCCGATACCACTCACAGAAGAGCAGATCAAAACGGAAGTGGTCGACAGATTCGTGTACACGGCAAAGTTCGCCCACGAGCAAGGTTAGCTATCATAGACTACATGTGGAAGACTGCATTTATCCTAGTCGAGAGGGACAGTCATAAGGTGGCAGTTGTGTCCATCATTGCGTGTCTCACCACTGTATCCCCTGAATTTGTATGAACTTCCTCTTATCGTATGACTGCAGTTGAAGCTCTCGGATAAAACCGAGGGAGGAAATGGAATGGCAAAGGATTTATACATCGCTGGGTTCGATCGAAAGTGGATGTACTACAACGTCTCTAGGCTGCGCCAAGCTTTCTGAGAGGTGATCCTGTTCTGGGCACGTGGTACATAGCGCATTCGAAGGAGACACTGGCTGGAGCGTGCTCTCGATTCCAAGCTCCCAGTTCGGATTTCCCGCGCAGACCGTCCAAGCATTCCATCCGTCAGGATCGTTGAAATGGTACCGGACTTCTCGGAGAAGTATAGCACACTGATTTGTCCGTCGGTTGACCACCACAAGCCATTGTGTAGCCCAAATATGCATTCAAATTGTTTTCGTGACATTTCATCTAAGTAAAATGCGTGGCACACCCAAAAAGGGATTGATTAACGCCATCCTTCATCTTTTATCCTTTAATATTACCGTATTAGTCTTGTGGTTAATTTACATTTGAGGCAAGTGTTCTCCAACAACTGCTCTGTTGGGGTTACAAGAAGGTGTTTAAACTATGAGGCTGCCACTTGCCGGCTGTCTTTTGAGCAGATTCATGGGATGTAGAGGAGACTGTGAGGTCAAACGCGTTCCCCCAAACTAGGATCACACTTCATTTCAACTGCATTTCTTGCACTTGTTTGTATGAAGTTTTCATTCACACTCTGCTTCCCTCTTCTACTACTAGCTAGGGAGGGTTTCGACCTCCCATGGAACTTCAAGTTGAGACCAGGTTCATTAGAAAGAGCTCGGAATGCTGATTACGAACATGGGAGTCGAAATTGCAAAACGAAACTCCTGAGGGAGTTAGGCCCTGCCGAAATCGGGTGGCCTCACCACAGGCTGGCTATGCGACACAGCTGGCGCGAGAGTGGTGAGTCATCGGGGCTCCGAAGAAAAACTCGCCAGTTGCGGCTGTGGCGCAGGGGAAGTGCTCCTGCACGTCAGGTTAGTTCGGTTCCCATTGATGCTGGGTTTTTGCAAATCATAATTTATCTTCAAAATGACCTTTTGTTCTGAATTGTGACATGTGTCTGATTAAATAGCCGGGAAAATTATCATACACGTTCGTAAAAGTGCTCGAAAACAAAAAGCTACTATAGTGACACTTTTACTTACTATTTTGCACAATTAGAGGCCAAATCATGTAGCGAACGACTAGAGGTGTTTCTAACAACCTTGGCATTCGTTGAACAAAGCAAAAAATGTGTGAAGCAGACATGCTGCTCACACAATTCACATCTTATACATGCAGCCTCTCTACAACCAGCAACAAAACAGTCAGTTGTATTAGGATCAAACAAATATTCACCAGAAGTGACAGCTGGGTGATCATCAATGTAACCAGCCTTATGCCATGAGTAGTTCAAAAAGTTCGAAAGCTTAGGAGCACAAAACATACGGTACATCTGCGATAGAACCTTCACTAGGTTGTCTCTCTTGGGTCATGTTGAATTCCACGCTATTTGCCATGGCAAACGGCCTGACCCTTTTCATAACGTTTTCCATCGGGCCAAAGAAAAAAAAACGTCTTGGGGTTGAATCAGCGATGTAGCCCCGGCAGGAATATTGCGCACAGTGATTTGGCAGCCTGCAAGGATACCAAAACAGTAAATCAGTATAAGATTATTTCATTAATGTGTTGAGAGATGGCTTCCACATCAATAAAAAGTGCAGTAGATCAACGGCATTTTGTTCTTCTTCATCATACATTCTACTTAACTTTTCGCTTCACACATTTTTTTGCATGGTTCCATGAATGCCAAGGTTTTAGAAACACCTGTAGTTGTTCAATATATGATTTGGACTGCATTTGTGCAAAATATTAAATAAAAATGTCTCCACAGCGGTTTTTTGCTTTCAACCATTTTTACAAACGTCTATGGTAGTTTTCCCCGCTATTTAATCAAACACGTGTCATAATTTAAAATAAGAGGTTGTTTCGAAGATAAATTATGGTTTGCAAAAAGACAGGCAGTAATGGGAAACGAACCAACGACGTCGCACCTGACGTGCAGGATCACTACCCCTAGGCCACCGCCGCAAATAGCGAGGGATCGTTTAGTGTGCGCGCGATGCGCGACGCGATGCATGTGTAGTGGCGAAATTGATCGAGCGACGCGATTGATCAATTCGGCCACTACACATGGCATCGGGTCGCGCGTCGCGCGCACACTAAACGACCCTTTACGGAGCCCCGATGACTCACCACTCTCGCGCCAGCGGTGTCGCATGGCCAGCCTGTGGTGAGGCCACCCGATTTCGGCAGGTCATAACTCGCTCAAGAGTTTCATTTCGCAATTTTGACACCAATGTTCATAATCAGCATTCCGAGCTCTTTCAAATGATCCTGGTCTCAACTTGAAGTTAAATGGGAGGTAGAAACCCTTTCCCAGTTAATAGTAGAAGAGTAAGGAACTACTAAAGACCGTGCAAAGCAGAAGCATAGGGTTGAAGACAGCGTTAGTCAATCCTTATCGGGATGCGCTATGAATTTACTTCTGCGGGATGCCTGGGCAAATTGGTTGCGCATTTGGCTTCTTCATCAACTTTTGCTTTCCAGCCGATGGAAGTGGTTGTGTTTTACCCTTTGAATTCAAGCATGGCACCTAATAATCGCCCTCACAAGGGAGACCATGAATTTCCTCCAAAGATTCTTAATGAGACCTATATGGTCTTGTAGGGCATCGGATGACGATCACAGAATGTGCTTCGTTTTTGCTACGGGCCATTGGGTGCTCCGGAAATGGCAAAAATGGTACAGTGCGTTTCAAAGGTATGTATCCACTTAAAGCTTGCCCATATCTTGTTCCGCTTTCATTTCTGCAGGCCCGCACTAGTTCCTCTAGATTCCTCGTTGTCGAAAATAGGTAGCCACTCGCTTTAAGAATTTTTTTAGTCTCACCCGAGAATCAGATTTTTTGAGGAAAATTGGTTCAAAATTGGCGTTTCCAAAGTATGTATCCACTTGTGATAAACAAACTTTTACTAAATTTAAAAGTCGGTCGGATCACCATTATTTCTTATAACATCACGCGTCGTATTATTCATGCTATTGACAAGGTTCTGAATGGTTTTGTCATAGCTGGTGTCCCATGTAATCAAAATTGCCACCACGTCAAACTGTCGGTTACTCGCGTAGACTCATCGAACCACGATCCCCCACATGTTCTCCATTGGTTTGCTGTAAGGAGAACAGACCGGCCAGTCCGTTACTTGAATGTTGTGACGGTGGAGCCAATCTTTGGTCAACCTGGACACATGAACTGCAGCGCTGCCCTGCTGCAAAACATGTGTTTGGCGTCTTCTGTCTCTCAAGATATGTAGAAGGATAGACTCCACTACACCTTGACACTCCAGACTGTCTATGCGACGCAATAAAAAACGACGGAAGCCTAAACTCAGCATTCCACCACTGAAGAAGCCGACCAGTGTCACTAAAGAACCGCCTCCAAAGTTTCGACGACGGGAGCTTCACGTAGGTCTCTCCAATAATGTCGGTATCCATCGGGGACATCCAGACTAAGTTTATTCCATTTTCACCAACGGAAGAGTTCTAATCTGGATGTCCCCGATGGATGCCGACATTACTGGAGAGACTTACGAGAAGCTCCCGTCGTCGCAACTTTGGAGGCGGTTCTTTAGTGACACTGGTCGGCTTCTTCAGTGGTGGAATGCTGAGTTTAGGCTTCCGTCGTTTTTCATTGCGTCGCATAGACAATCTGGAGTGTCAAGGTGTAGTGGAGTCTATCCTTCTGCATTTCTTGAGAGGCAGAAGACGCCAAACACATGCTTTGCAGCAGGGCAACGCGTAGTCCATGTGTCCAAGTTGACCAAAGATTGGCTCCACCGCCACAACATTCAAGTAACGGACTGGCCGGCCTGTTCTCCTGACAGCAAACCAATGGAGAACATGTGAGGGATCGTGGTTCGATGAGTCTACGCGAGTAACCGACAGTTTGACGTGGTGGCAATTTTGATTACATGGGGCACCAGCTATGACAAAATCATCCAAAACCTTGTCAATAGCATGTAATGCGATGCATGATATTATAAGAAATAATGGTGGTCCGATCGACTTTTGAATTTAGTAAAAAGTTTGTTTTTCACAAGTGAATACATACTTTTGAAATGCCAACTTTCAACAAATTTGCTTCAAAAACCTCTGATTCTCGTGCGAGACGAAAAAATTCCCGAAAGCGAGTGGTTACCTATTCTCGACTACAAGGAATCTAATGGAGCTAGAGCAGTCCTGCAGAAAAGAACGCGAAACGAGATATGGGCAAGTTTTGGTGTGGATACATACTTTTGAAACGAACTGTATCACTTCAGGTTGATAAGGCATATGTGACACCTGGAATGGCCCTGTCGGAAACTATTTAAGCTGTTGACCACGAATCTGTCGCTCTTTTTCTAAATGATCACTTTGCTTGTACTACTTTTCATCAATGGTTGAAATCGAAGGTTGGGAAATAAGTCTGACAACATTGGAGAAGGAAGCGATCTCACTAACGTAACACAGCTTTAGTCACCCATATCTACCGTAACCTACCGTAATTGACTGAAATTAAAAAAAAATGGATGCCATATCCGTTATTAGCACCCCCAAGTTACTCCCTGAGCGAAGTTTGAGTGAAAATTTTTCTTTCGACCTCTCCTCGACCTTTGGAGTCATGAAAGGCAGCAGTGCGGGTTATTCTGCGCACACCCCGTTACTTACACATATCCATCGTATCCTTCTGTAATCTATCGTTTCACCGAAAGCCTTTTGCCAAATTGGTGCTCTGCACCCCAAATAACCCTGCAATGAATTTTCGACAAAATTTTTTCTCGACCTCTAAAGTAGAGGGAGTGGGTGCAAATGCTCCTATCTGCAATGCCCCAACCCGTCTCTCGTAAGTGCGTAAGAGAATGGTGAGGAAGAAACACACAGCAAGGCGACCAATCACACGAGTTGTATAAAATATGCAGTATTGGAACAATTAGCTGAAATAGTGAAAGGTGCGAGAAGAATAAAAAGGAGTCCATGAGGAAATCCGAAGGGCAATGAGCTTGCCTTGATGATGGTTCAAATAAATGCTTGTCGATCTTGTTCATGAATGAGGTGGCAGTGAGAAACACTTCCAAAAGTAATTGAGAACATATCAAAGAGGTCATATGAGGATAGCATCTAACGGAACCTTCCTCAGCGAGACAATCATCGTTTAATGGATGCGCGATATCGCTCCACGCAGCAAAACCAGCTTCTTCCACATCTGACACCAAGTTTAAAGCGGGATTAGGACGCGGAGAAGGTAAACTACCGGAGCCAAAATGTAATCTTCATTTGCAAATACGCTAACAGCCTCTAGGGACGCCGAAACCCCACAGCCGGAATCGAACCCTCGCCCCCTCCCGCAAGTGCGCCTCGCTATCCACTCGGCCATCCAGTCGCTGCAACAAAAGGCGGCGAATGATTCACTTGAATGTACACTGCAGCTTCGTAACGTAGGAAATTACTATAATCAAACTTAAATTTGAGCACCAAACCTTTAGTAAGTTCGGAGCACGACAGGGCCATTCCAGGTGCCACTTATGCCTTATCAGCCCGCCCTGAAGCGGTACAACTTTTTGCCATTTTCGGACCACCCAATGACCCCTAGCAAAAACGAAGCACCGTTTTGTGATCCTCGTCCGATGCTCTACAAGACTACATATATAGTTCAAGGTGAGAATCTTTTGGGGGGGGGGGAAGTTCATGGGCCTCCCTTGTCAGAGGATAGTATACCTGCTTGTCTGAACTAGGCCTCATAACCCTCGGACTGCCTGCCATCCGACCTGTGCATTCGTCTCGTTTAAATAGATGCGTGTGCTTTGATCTGCGACCAGCCGCAATCACCACTTTCATCACAGGCGTATGTAGGGGGTTCAGAGTTGTCCTTGCCACAGCTGTGTTCCACCGTCCTAGATAAGTGACGGGAACTCGAAAGCAAACGATATTTTAGCAGTCTATCGCTTGCTGCATGTGAGATGGGTTCGGGCAGGTGTGCAGGTAAAAGCGGTGTAAAAACTGGAGCATCTTAGGGTTTGATGGAGTCGAGCTTCATGGCGCTCACGGATACTTGCTGTCTTCGTTTCTGTCGCCGCTAACGAATAATCGTACGGACAAGTATGGCGGACCCGCAGTTAACAGAATGAGGGTGGTTCGAGAGATTTTCGAAGGGATTCGGTACACAGATCTACGATCGTTCCTTGGTTGAGCTATCGACAACATGACCGTAGTATTCAGACAGGAGATCGACCAGTCTACAGGATTTCTAGTGGGTATAAAGGTGAATTCGGCAGAGTTTCAAGACTACGGCCTAGGAATGGACGACGCGAAGGCAATAGCAGGGATGGTGGAGGTGAGGCTAATTCAATCCATGTTCGAACTCTCCTTCGAATAGTTTACGTTATTGCGATCCTTTCAGAAAACTGGTTTCGACTTTGTGGAGCTGTCAGGCGGAACAGTGGAACGGCCAGCATTCCATCATCTGCGCGAGTCAACCAGGAAACGAGAGGCGTACTTCTTTGAGTTTGCGGAGCAGGTCAGGGACGGCTCATTAGTCAAGCTGGACCTTCAGAAGCTGTGCTGGTTGAAAGTGTATTGAATAGCGATTCAAGGCCGCCTTAGCCATAGTTTATACTTGCGCCGCCACGCGGCGCGGCACCACGATCGCCATAGATATCGACTTTTTGCGCCACCCGGTCGATATCTATCCCGACCGCAGTGCCGCGCCGCGCAGCGGCACAAGTATAAACTGGGGCTTAGAAGTCTCGCCGCTGTCTCATCTGGTTGGCTGACCGGATTCCTTCGCTTGCATGACAAGACTATCTAACAAAGGTTGCAGTACTTCAATTAACCCTCCCCCTGACCCTTGAAACATCCCACATTTCTGCTGCAATGGGAAGGACGAGTACGGAAAGGCTGCTAAAGTCTCACAGCCTAACCAGGCTGCTCAATTTGAGGACTAGGATGATGATTTCCACTCACAACGCCCGCAAATTTGCATCAGAAGCATTCATCGGTGACCCGATGGTGGAGGTCAGAGGTCAGGGAGATGAAGTGTGACGTCATTGGTCAGACCTTCCCCAAAACCCTGGAGGGAAAAGTTGGAGCGGACTCGCGTTTGGGGGAGGGGGGGGGGGCTACACTACAAGGCCCGAAGTAAATTTTCTCTAGTTCCTCAATCACGAGAATGTTATTCTTCCGGAATGGTTGGATGGCATCAAAGTGTCATAAAAAGGATAAAGTACGGCGTTAGTCAATCCCTTTTGGGAAGCGGTACGCATTCTTCTTTTACGGAATGTCGTGGAGGCAATTTGAATGCGTACTTGGCCATGCAATGACTTGCGGCGGCTAGCTAATGAACAAGTTAGTCCTACCCAGACAAGTCTGGTATCAATGCACTAACTCCGGAGGAATGGAGGGGTTGGTTGGCCTGGGCGGGAAATCTGAACCAAGCGCCTGGCATCGGGTGCAGGCAACAGCCAGCGCTTCCTCCGACTGCGCTACAGGCGCCCCTCCTCAAACTGTCATAAAATTATACTAATATAAAAGCGTTAGTCCTTCTGGCCATGTGTGTGTGTGTCCGTCTGTCACAAACCTGTGTAAGCCTGTGAAACGTGTGAAACATGTGAAGGTAACCCGAACATACATGTAAAACCTGTCAAGGTTACGCTCACGTGCAATCGATGAAAATGGAGGAAAATTGTCTGATTCAAAAAAAAAAGAAGGTAGAGGGACTTGATCGGACGACTAATGCCGATCGATATTATCGATTTTCCGCCGAAGTTATTGGTTTTCGCTCAGATTTGTTCCATTAGAGTGGGAGTCACGCGATTTTGACGGCCGATAGATCGACTGCACTGCAGGTTGTAGAGTTCAATTGGGCGACCAATATCGATTGATGGTACCGAGTTTTCGACCGAAGTTGCCAGTTTTCGCTCAGATTGGATCCATTTTGGTGGGGTTAGGCGACCGTTTCTTTGAAAGAATTACTAATGCTCATAGGAATTACCCCAATATGATGGCGCTCAGAGAGAAACTGATGCAACTTAACTGAGTCGACCGACCGAACAATCTCGATTTAACGATTTTTCTGGAAGCCCCAAGAAGACGTTTGGCGACCGAAGGCCTGTATAAAATAAACGAGGTAGAAGTAGATAGAGGTGGGCGTGTGGATGGACCCGTCAGGACAGGGTGCGAAACGAGGATGTTAGGGCGGCGATGAAGATAGCTCCGATCCAGCTGAAGATGAGGGAGCAGCCCCTGAGGTGGTATGGACAGGTCCTCAGAAGACCAGAGGATCACCCCACAAGGTTGGCCCTAGATTTCGAGGCGCCCGGAAAGCGTCCGAGAGGAGCCTCAAGGAAGAGGTGGAAGGACGTCATCAAGAGCGATCTCGACGAAATCGGCGGCAGAAGACGTCCTTGATAAGATGAGGTGGCGACAAATCACCAAAACAGCGGACCCTGCGACGGCGCGGGACTGAACGCTTAGGAGAAGGAGAGAAGTAGATAGGAGTGTAAAATAAAAATCAAAGAGTTGAAATATAGAGTAAATGAAATTTTATTCAATTCCTTTTAGAATGCGCCACCCTTTCCGCTTCCTCGGAATGTTGTGTTTAACCTGAATGCGAATTTGGCCTACACAATGGCTAGCGGTGGCCAGCCGATAGACAAATCAGTGTTTTCTCATTCCCATGGAGGTCTGATATCAATACACTGTCCCCTGAGGCTTGGAAGGTTTGGTTGGGCTGGGCGGGAGATCCAAACCAGGAGCCTGGTTTCGGGTGCACGCGACAGCCGTGGCCTTCTCTGACTGCGCTGCACGCGCCCAAAGGGTAGAAATATTAGGGTGTCCAGAAAGTATCTGCAGAAAACTTCGCAATGTTCCAGATTTTTTCTAGAGTGTTCTAAAGATTTCAACATAAGTGCGATATAAGGACACCATCCTGTTGTATCTGCATAGCATATCCAGCTCCGTCTTCCTTGCCTATTTCACCGTGCGATGGCCGGACTGTCTACCCATATTAGACACGTACTCCTTTACGAGTTTGAATCTGGGCACTCCTCTGCAGAAGCCTATCGAAACTTGTGTCGTGTATTCGGCTCTGAAGCTCCTTCTGTACGGTCTGTGTATAGCTGGTTCGAACGCTTCAGAAGCAGGAACAGGAGTCTCGAAGATGAGCCTAGCTCTGGTCGACCGACAACGGTATCGTTGGACGAACTGAGGGAACTGGCGGAGCAGCACCCATATGAAGGTGTGCGTTATTTTGCAGCTGCTCTTGGCTGTTCCCGATCCACCGTGGAAAATGGACAGCGATCTCTTGGAATGGTTCAAAAAAAAAAAATGGAAGCTCGGTCAGTGGCTCCCACACGAACTGACCGACGACAACCGGAGAAGACGTCTGGACATGTGCACTCAGCTGCTCTTCCGAAGTCGCACCTTCAAATGGCTGGACACCATCGTCACAGGAGACGAGAAATGGGTCCTCTACGTCAACCACGCTCGTAAACGTGCGTGGTGCCAACGCGATGAAGTGCCGAAACCTTTCGTAAAAGGTGAAATTCACGCGAAGAAAGTCATGCTGAGCGTCTGGTGGGAGTTTGTGGGATTTACCATTTCGAACTACTGCCTGACAGCACGACTGTCGCTGCCGAGGTCTACGCTACCCAACTGCAGAGGCTGGCCGACAAGGTGCGCAAGCAACAGCCCAGGCTCGACAAGGTTCGCTTGCTGCACGATGACGCGCGCCCACACTTCGCGAAGACACTTCTCAGCGAATTCTGGAACTCTGATGGGAAGTTCTGCCGCATCCACCGTACAGCCCAGATCTGGCCCTAAGTGACTACCACCTTTTTCGATCACTTCAGCATCATCTGGAAGGGAAGCGTTA
Source organism: Heligmosomoides polygyrus bakeri (assembly GCA_947359475.1). NCBI lineage: Eukaryota > Metazoa > Nematoda > Chromadorea > Rhabditida > Heligmosomidae > Heligmosomoides > Heligmosomoides polygyrus. The sequence goes on along the minus strand of OX375867.1, from coordinate 97,721,609 downwards.
TGAAGATCGTGACCACCTCGAAAATGACCTCCGAGCTTTTTTCGCCCCCAAGTCGCCGGATTTCTACGCCCCAGGAATTCGAAGTCTTGTGGAACGTTGGCGGAGAGTAGTCGATGTTGATGGAAATTATTTGGTTGATTAATAAAATTTTGATAAAAATTGTGTTATTTCGAAAAATTGTCGTATTTCTGCAGTTACTTCCTGAACACCCTAATAAGATTGAGAAAGAGTGAAAATATCAGATCATTAATATCAAAAATATTAGGTAGAATCCTTATGAGGCACTTTCCTCACTTCTGCGAAGCAAGCACCGGCTAAAGCCGATAGTATTGCGAAGTTTGTATTGTGCTCCCAATTCCGAACCCTCTCAGCTTTCGTCCATGGGCAGTAATCCGTGTCTTTAGCTGCGTCCCTGCTTCGAGAAGACGATCGTGTACCTGACGGGAGGATTCCGAACTGCACGCGGTATGGTTAACGCCGTGCTCGAGAAGGCAAATGACGGCGTTGGACTAGGAAGACCTACCAGCGCGGAACCTGGTGAGCAGACTATTCACTCATATTGTTTGCCATTTCGTCGAGCAGTGCAAATTTCAGACCTGCCGGCGAAGATCCTTAGTGGGGAGTGCTTAGGCGCTCCGGACACGAAGTTGGACGATGATGACTTCACGCTGACGTTAATAGCTTGCCAGAGCCAGATGTGGCAGATGGGCAAACGACCGCTGTCTCAACTAAAGAGGTTAGGGACGAAAACTTCACCCGCCCGCTGTGATGCGCTTCAACATAGAAGCGACCGATATTGATGAGGCCGTGCGAGGAATCGATATTGACTGCTTCTACAGCGCACAGTCTCTGAAGTGTGAATGCTTTTTAAGGCATTTTGGTGCAAATCGTTAATGTGGCCTACATGTGGAGACGAGGGTGTGTCAGACAAATCGGATCGCGGAATGTGGCCCATGAAATTGCACGGGGGCGTGTTTTTACGTCGGATTATTAACTTACCTGTGAACATTCAGTGCTCTGATTGGCTGTCGCGTTCCTGCCCCCCCCTACGTAGGTCACATTAGCTACCCTAATCCGTATTTTTATAGAATTTTTGCGCATTCTTCGGTTGAAGACTGTGCCCCAGGCAGGCCCTATACAACCCACCGCGATGCGTGCTTACGCTTTAGCGGAACGCTTGATTCAATCATTCCCACCTAAAACTGGAAACGAATTTTTGACCTTAAAAAACCGAGTTGCCTAGAAGCTTTACCAATCTTCTGCTCACTTGTGACCCTGAAATATTATATTAAACTAAACTCGCGGTGCGGATGCTAGTAAAATTCTTGCAGTTCAGCTACATTAGCATTTTTGAGCTTATTTTAGAGCGTTAAGAGGGGAAAATTTACGGTTTTTTACGCTAAGAAATAGCACCACACTTACGTTCTGACGAATTCTGACCATGTTAACTTAATGAAAAGAGTGAAAATTCTGTTTAGATGAGGATGGAAAACGGTCAGTTCCATTCCATACTGCAGTAATTATGAATGGATGGGGCAGAAGTGCTGAAAACTATTTAGTTCTTCGAAATATTTGAACTATCAGAAGATGGCATGCGGTACTGAACTACGATAAGAGTTCAGCTTTAATGAGGGAATTGTCAGTTCCATGCCGACTCTGTTCTGAATGGATACTGGTGTCCATATCGGCTCCGTGACCAATCTTGACACTGGTGCGTCAGATAAGCCAGATCCTGTAGTTCTTTCCTTGTCCACTTCTGTACGATAACAAGTGATAGTGTCCTCGGCTTCTGCTCTCTTCTCCGCTGACGCACCAATCGCATACCACCCATCTGTACGACACGCGCAATCGACGCGATCCGATTGGACGGGGACGGTCTCACCTCTCTTTGTAGGTCACATTAGCTACTTGTGCCAGAATATCTAATATAATTGTGCTCGAACGAACATATTCGAACAATGTTCGAGATTTCTAGACTTTCGAAAATCGAATTTTCGTTCGAATTCGGCTATCGAAAGAGAGCCATATTCAAATATTATTGAAGAGTCGTATATTTCGACTTTTTGTTTCAAAATCGAATAATTTTATTCGAATATCTAATAAACTTCAAATCTTCAAGCAGAGAACTGATTTGAACAAATTATTCAACTTCTTGAGGAATATTCAAAAACAAAAATTGGGGTTTATTCGATTTTCGGTCGTTCGAAAAGATTGATGAGCGAATAAATTCGTTCGTTCATTCGTTTGAAAGATTTGACATCGAGTTTATCCTTCTTTCACTCGTTCGATAATATTTCTCATGCACACAACTATAACAGCTAAGGAAACGTTCACATTTCATTCTATCGAGCTATCGTTATTTTTCATGTTCGTATGTGTTTTATCTTTTGATTTTGATGTGTTTTTTCATGATTATTTTTTTACATTTGTTTGTTTCTATTCTTGGAATTAGGGCGCGAAGCGCAGTTGGAGGAGGCGCCGACTGTCGCCTGCACCCGATACCAGGTTCCCCTTTCGAATTTCCCGCCCAGGCCAACCAAGCCTTCCATCCGGGGTTTGGTATCAGACTTGTCTGGGAAGGATAAAGCACTGACTTGTTCATCGGCTGGTCACCGCAAGTCATTATATGACCAAATATGCATTCGAATCGCCTCCACGACATCCCGTAGAAGTAGAATGCGTGGCGCATCCCAAAAGAGATTGAGTAGTGCCGTCCTTTATCCTTTATTCTTTAAATAGCTGTACTACGAGATACGGATCCTCGTGGATAAATTCAAGGGAACCGATGGTGTAGCATAGGGGGACCCGGTTGCTTATTGAATTTGCCCCTATCGACTAGTAGATTTATTTATTTTTATTTATTTTGTTTTTGTTTGTTTATCCAATCTACTCTTTTTAAATAAAATCTTTCAGTGTGTGTGATGATATCGCCGATCTCAGCAATCCGGAGGAAGCGGAAAACTTCAAGAAAGCCGCTGCGGCGTACTATGTTGAAATGCAAAAAGCTGCCGAGAAGAATGAAGCTATACCTGGTGTGCTGCAATACCAGAATATAGCTTCGTAGTACTTGTATTTTGTTATTGTATATAGCGATTAAATGTTTATTCTATTGTTCTATGCTCATCCGTATTGGCCCATCTGTACCTTGTGCAGTGTGAATTCTTAGACGCTTTCCTGCACTGTCTTTCCACCTGTTGCTTTGCTCTGTTCCTGTGGAAATGATGTAGTCGCTCAGATTCCATCCGTTGACACCATAGGAGAGTGTGGTACAGTCCTAGTCTGCAGAGGCCAATCCCATTTGGGGCAATCTTCTCCCCAACTACGCCTCAAGGAACTCTCTCAATGTTGCACAGAGCCTTCGCTCCAGTTTTGAACTTGCTCAGGGCCTTCACAAGTCCACAAATGGGCCAAATACGCCTTCAAATTGACTCACGGATATACCATAGGAGTATGATGCTTAGTGCATGCCAAACGGGATTGATTAACACCGTCGTTCATCCTTTATCACCATGTTTTTCCCGCTTGTTAAGCCTTCGGATTTTCACTTTACTCATCATATTTAAGAACCTCTCGCCAGTGTTCATCAACACCTTGGCGCGGCACTTCACAAGCTAACTGTCGGAGTGCAAGGTTCCATCTCAGTGGAAGACCAGGAAGACCGTCTTGCTGTACAAGAAAGGAGACGTGCACGACATTGGCAACTATCGCCCGATCTGCCTGCTGTCCGTAGTCTACAAGCTGTTCACTCGAGTCATCCTGAATAGGATTAGCAGAACGCTGGACGAAGGACAGCCACGCGAACAAGCAGGATTTCGGAGAGGATCCAGCACGATCGACCACATACACACCATTACGAAGCTCATCGAAGTGTCGCGAGAGTACAGGCTGCCGCTGTGCCTTATGTTCATCGACCTGAAGAAGGCATTCGACTCCGTCGAAACTAAAGCGGTCATGTGGGAACACCCTGAGTGGGAACGCCCTGCTCACTCAGGGTGTTCCCACTCAGTACATCAGAGTCCTTCGAGAGGTGTACAGTGGATTCACGACCAAGATCTCTCAGTTCTACAACGACGTCGTCATCGACGTGAAGAGAAGGGTTCGGCAAGGGGATACCATATCCCCGAAGCTCTTTAGTGCCACCCTCGAAAACGTCATGCGCTAGCTGCACCATATTCGCTTCGCTTATGACATCGCGCTCATAACACCGAGCATCCGTCAGAATTTAAACAGCGAGAACAATTATTTATTTAACTACATCTCAAGGACGCGCACTATATGTGAGAACAACACCAGACACAAAAATATGCCGTGCAACCAAAAACAACCAAAAGAAGAAAAAGAGAACTGGACAACAAAATAAGATTTCAACGCCAACATTAGAAATTGGAGCCAGGATATCGGAAGCCATCCGGGTTGCGAGAGCCTATATATTAGGTCGTTGCATATGAAATGGCTGATTTGACTGAAACATTTGACATATCATAACTTTGCTTGGAAGCAATTTTATTATTCGAAATAAGCATCACAAATATTAAATAGCAGATAATAGCACTACAGTTGAACAGAATTAACACACTTTTCCCAACGCGATAATAGCTTAGTTACTCCATCTTTATGAAAGAGAGATCTACGAGAATCAATAAAACACAAGAATTCATCTTCCGCATCATCGGTTTCTGAATTTTTTGTCCTTCAGACGGCGATCTAAACGCTTGAAAAAATGGTATTCGGTAGGGGGCAGATCTGATGAATATGCTGGATGTGGCAAAGTTTCCCAATTCATCCAGTTTCTGGACAACAATTTTAGAAACGTGCGGACGCGCGTTGTCATGCAGTAGGATTGGGCCTCTTCAACTGACCAAAGCCGGCTGTTTTTCAATCAACTTCTGGTGCATCACTTCAACTTCGGCACAGTACTTCTACGATGTGATAGTCTCTCCAGTCTCCAGGAAATTGTAGTGGACTATACCAGCCATGGTCTCCTTTGGATGGAGACTTGGTTTTGGCATCTCCTTGTAACTCTCATTTTTGTCCAGCCATTGTGCAGAGCGAAGAAGAGTGTCATAAAGGATTCCTTTTCGTCGCACGTCACGATCCTGTCCAAAAACGGCTCCTCTAGATTGCGCATCCTTAACGAAACACAGGTGTCGTGGCGCTTCAGCATCTGCCCGGCGCTCAGTTCGTTCGGGATCCATGTATCCAATTTCTTCACTTTTCCGATCGCATCTAAATGGCGACTGATAGTGTTGTCGTCAAAGCCGAAATGTTGTGCCTGCTCTCTCACAGTTTGACGCGGATCCGCTTCCACGTGGCTTTGAGTTGGTCGTCGTAAAAGAGTTAAGGCGGCCTACATTGATCTTCATCTTCGAGACTTTCACCTCCAGGGGCCGGATTCATCAACGACTTACGTAACTTTAACGGAGAATTGTGAGCTTATCAAGTGATATGGTGAGCGATAAGCCGCGTTATCTGAGCTTTTAACGCGGTTTTTCGCTCACCATATCGCTTAATATGCTTACAATTCTCCGTTAAAGTTACATAAGTCATTGATGAATCCGGGCCCAAGAGCGAAACCTTTCGAACCAGTGGCGAATTGTGCATTCCTCAGCGAAATCCTCTCCAAATGGTGCGTTGATATTACGAGCTACGGCCGCGGCGTTGTGTCCTCTTCCATTCATATAACTAGAGCGCCCGAATATCACGTTGATTGATACTGTAAGAACGACGTCAAAAACCTGGCAAGGGACAATTACGTCACAAAAGCTGTAAATGTAAGAAAGCGGCGATCCTACTCTTTCAGGTGATATTATATATACAATGCCTGAAACGGGAACACTCGTAGGCACGAAAAGTCGACCAGAGATGGAGGTAGCAAAATCGGCCATTTCATATGTTACGACCTAATAATAATGGTATGCTCCAAAAGTTAGCAGAGCATATACATAGTTAGATATTAAAAAGGAATGTTGCTCAGCCGACTGCGCTAGATTGCCATAGTTTGCCTCACGTCTTTCCTCTAGCTGAAACCGGCTCTAGGACCTAACTCCAACGCGATGTCGCGCGCTAGCCGCGTGCGACGTCGCGGCGCTGAAACGCGGACGTACGCTCGGTGACGCATGGTTAGCCGCGGAGCACGAAATGTTCTCAGTGTTTAAGCTCCCAGACCACATTTCTAGCAAGGAACTGTAGATCCCACAGAATGTGGTAGGCGACAGTCTGCAGTAGGACAAATGATCCGAGAATGGGTGATAGTGACCTTTTTCCCTAGTATGACCATAATCACGGGTAAAAAATGACCGAAGAAGTTGTAGATGGCAAATACTGACGCTAGAAACCATCTACATGACCAGGATTCCTGTATAAACTGTCGCTGATCGTCCTATTGAAACCACATTCATGTATCATCTCCAGGAAACGTTGAAATGAGGCAAAGGCGTGCCGCGTGTCCCTGTTGGAAGCGTATCTAGCCGTCGGAAGCATCGGATAGCGACAACTCGCACAGTTTCGTCGCGCACCGTGCGCGACCCCAGGGGGGTTCGCGCGGCGTTGGAGTTATGTCTGCCCCCGAGCTGAAAGCTGCTGTGGATGTTATAAGCTCTTGCAAGACTGCCTTGCTATGGCCAACCTCGTTGCATATGCGAGTCTCGAACGCGCATCTTCTTCTTTCTGACCTCGACGCCACACCCCTACTCCACCTTCGCTTGAGAATGAGCCGGAGAGTGATTGGAAACAAACGGTTGTTTTGAAGTCAAGACGGCAGATAGTTTGACGGCAGCCAAAGGGCGAAAAGTGCAAAGTGCGGCCGCACTATGTGCCGAGCACGCTCTTACCGCCCACCACTCGTTATTCCATCGATTTTCCATGGAACGGAACTGTTGTGCATTTCTCGCAGTAGAGAACGCTGCTGTCTGATACAGCAAACGGGAGCTCAACCTTCTCAGCTGGATCTTTCTTGATGTGTAGTATGTGTCGTTATTAGTGCAGCTTCACATAGGAGCTGCTCATGTTGTATTCACCTAAACTGCCGAGTCCAAACTAGTTTCTGAATCCTCATTCGTGCCTCTTGATCGTGTCCGTAGGCTGCGACGGGGCGCAATGTGACTATGGAGGGGTCAGATAACTGGGCCACACCCCGGAGTCCCTTCCCTTGCCCAAATCTGTGCTCTCCTCCGCTGACGCGGAGGAGAGCACAGAACAGATTCTCTGTTGTTAAATTTGCTTTCAAATTTTGGGCAAGGGAAGGGACTCCGGGGTGTGGCCCAGTTATCCGACCCCTCCATAGTCACATTGCGCCTGCGACGGCAACGACGTGAGCGCCTAGGCAAAGGATGCACCGTCCTCTCCCTTTACAACGCGTTGAAGATGCCGCAGAAAAGCCGCGCTATGACGAGAGTCGCGTCCTGACCGGATCTAGCCTTTATTTATACTCTGAATGCGACATGGTGATGTATGTAAAATGACATACAATGGCTAACAACATTCAGGGGCCGAATTCATTAACGACTTACGTAACTTTAACGGAGAACCGTAAGCGAAAAGCTCAGATAACGCGGCTTATCGCTCACCATATCGCTTGATAAGCCGCGTTATCTGGGCTTTCCGCTTACAATTCTCCGTTAAAGTTACGTATATCGTTGATGAATCCGGCCCTAGACATGTAATCACAATGGCGGTTCGTAGTCATGTAGCAAGGTGGTAAGGGATGTGAGCGCCTGTTTGCGAGATAATAACCTTCGGTAGCCAGCCGATGGATGTGGTGAAGTATTACCGTTAAATACAGGTATGACACCTAGTCACCGACCTCCCTGCTCGTCCAAGAACGAGGGCACCAGTGCCGAGTTGGTCGAGTGAATAGTGTTGAAGACTCTTGAGGGCGATCGAGGTGGGGTTCGGTCCGGGCCTATTCAAGTTGCAGCAGTGGTTTTGCATCTTCTGCGACTATCATGAAATCATATAAGACTTCCCATTTTCACACTATTCTGAGCCGTTCTCTTTTGCACAATCCATGTATCGTTTTAACCCATATTTTCTTCCAAAGTGTTTGTGCTCGATATGAACCTATGGTCGTCTACAATGTGTTTACAATTGATTTACTATTACCGCATGTTTCTTTTTTGCGAAGACTCTAGCTAAAGAAGGGTCAGCACAGACGTGATTCATGTGCCAGTGAAACTACTGTCAAATATTATATATTTAACAGGGATAACAACAAACAATGGATAATAATGATCTGCTTCACATTAGCTTGGAAATGGAGAAGCGGATTGAAGAGAAAAGAATAGGGCCTAAGCTGACAAATTTCATAAAGAAAAAAGCGTACGGTTTCACCCCGGTTGGAAACAAACAACGTTATGCGTTCCCTCACTATGAGGGATCCGGGGTAGAACATGTCAAGTGGCGGTTAGCACGCGCCATACAGCTTTATTTGCCCCCTCTTGTGCCAAATATGTGTTATATGTCAAGCGGCGGTCAGCTGTGTTGAATGGGCTTCAATCGCCGAGACGTCTTTAGAATGCGGTTATTTTTTTTGCATTTTTGTTCGTTTCGCCCTTTGTTTTTTTAGGTCCCATTCTGTTCTCTTCAATCCGCTCTCTGAGTGTCAATTCAATTTGTTACATAATCTTTAACCAGTCGTACGTCGGCCTAGCGGCCGCCTACGACTGGTTGGGGGCTTCGCCCCCAAACCCCGAGAATAGGACGCCATGGCCGCTACGGGTTTCCTATTCTTCCCTAGGCCTTCTGACCTTTATGTTAATCGAGATGGATCGATTGATCCGACGTCAGATTCGTGTTCAGCGACCTCGATTACCCCCAGGGCCGAAGTTTCGCGCCACTTGAGCGCCATCCTCAAAAAATCGATAATATCGATCGATATCGATTGGTCGACTTCAGATTCGTGTTCAGCGACCTCGATTACCCCCAGAGCCGAAGTTTCCCGCCACTTGAGCGCCATCCTCAAAAAATCGATAATAGCGATCGATATCGATTGGTCGACTTCAGATTCGTGTTCAGCGACCTCGATTACACCCAGGGCCGAAGTTTCGTGCCACGGACGTGTTCGGCACGTCTAACGCTCGCCAGGCACGGTTGCCGACGTGTTCGGTACGTCTGCGGCTCGCCATGCACGGTTGCCGACGTGTTCGGCTGCCGCGCCCCAACTCAAGTGTGATGGACGGACAGACACACGCACACACGCACACACGCACGCACACACACACACACGCTTGCTGCTTTATATATAGTAGGATTCTGTGTTTCCCCCACCCGGACTAGGATAGATCCAAATAAAAATTTATATGATTTCATGATAGTGGCAGAAGATGCAAAACCACTGCAGCAATTTGCACAGGTGTGGACCCGAACCCACGACCTCACGCTCGCGAGTCCTCAACACTAGCCACTCAGCCAACTCGGCACTGCTAGTAGACGGCATTCCGGCGGTCACATGGGGTTGCCATGCGACACTTTTTCGTCATTGCGGGACCGCCCAGCGGCCCGTAGCAAACACGAAGAACACTTCTGTGCTCCTCGTCTCATGCCCTACAAACCGTATAGGTTTGGTTGAGAATCCTTGGGGAAGTCCAAGGGCTTCCCTTGTCAGAGGGAGATAATGCTTAGGAGAATGGAAGAATGTCTTTTGTCTCTCCCAGAGCAGACGGTACCATCTCACCGACATGGGAGCTTAGGAGGCTTAGTTGACATGGAGCTGTAGAACCAATAACCGTGATTCGAAGAGCTTTCGACACTACGCTACAATATCTAGTATAACTCTAGAAAATTTATGTTCACTCTATTCAAATATACTACTAGTAATAAGCATAGCTTTGGAATTCCTTGTATACCATTTCCACGTAGAACTGGATGGTTTCAAATCAAATCTGACACTTTTAACATCAAACTGGGCGGTTATCAAAACAAATTAGACAGTTTTTAAATTTAATAAGACACTTTTCAAATCCGAGTGCACAGTCTTTTAAGCTAGCCTAAAACTTTTTCACACCAAAGCGAACTCTTTCAAAAAGAAATGAGCTTCATCTACATTAAACTGAAGACGCTCCAAAAAGATCAGAATAATTTATTTGTTTAAGAAAAATTGTACTGTTACTTCTTTTGAAGTTTCAATTCATCTACCCAATAAGTTAACACATTGTTTGAAGTGTTACAAAATTTTTATTTATTGAGAAAAAATAATGGAATAAAGCCTGTTTCAAAGAGCCGGAAAGCAGCCGCTTTTGGTGCCAAAAATGGGAATGCGCGATGCTCTCGTACAAGACGTCGCGATTTATATTCGATTTACAACAAAATTTCTGTTTGCGAGTTTGAAAACTGTTAACGACACAGCAAAAATAACTGTAGAGAATATATATATATATATATATATATATATATATATATATATATATATATATATATATATATATACTCTCATTTCTATGTTTCACGTAAGTGGCATTTACACTATCGATCAAATAAAAGCTGCGGGGAACTTTTTGAGTACATGGCGGGATCCGATCTTTTAATACGCTACATACTTGCTCCTTCGCGTGCTGTAAAAAGAATTTTAATTTATTCTTTTTTCTCTAAAGTAAAAAAGTTGTAAAGTTATTCAGAAAAATCGTTCAAAAAATTCAGAGAAAGTTATATCACATTTTCTTTGGACAAAACGTTATTCTAACCATTTCTTTAAGTCTGTCTCTAGTCCCTCTTTAACCTATCTGAAGGCCATTTTGATTTGGAAGAGTTCGCTATAATTTCTTTGAAAACTGTCTAATTCGACGTGAAAACGGTATATATATATATATATATACAGTACCGGACATGCCGCTGCGTCCAACAAGCACAAGCGGCGCAAAAGATGAGAAGCGGCGCAAAAGGGCGCCGGAGAGCGCCGTTTTCCGCTCGCCACGCGCCGCGTCTGAGGCAAGTCGCGTTAGTGCGCGGCGTCCTCGACTTCTGGACGTTAGACTGAATGAAGGAGCTTATCCATGCGTTCGGACGAGCATGGCCTACTGTTTGGAACTAACTTCCGGCATAGCGCGCGCTCTGAACAATGCATGTAGGCCGGCAGAATCAATCGAGTGGGAGCGACAACCTGTAGAGCGAGCGACAGCTTGAACAGTGAGCGCATGGAAAGTTTTAACGAAAATGCCTAGCCTTCCTATTCAGGCATTGCTCTAGGACTGTCCAGCTTGCATCTGGAGTGCGCCGTGAACAATGCATATAAAATCGAACCTATCAATCGAGTGGGCGCGGAAGCTTGTAGAGTGCGTGTTTAGGGAGTTTTATCAGAAATCCTTAGCCGCCCTACTCAGGAGCTGCTCTAGTACTGTCCAGCTTGCATCTGGAGTGCGCCGTGAACAATGCATATAGAATCGAACCTATCAATCGAGTGGGCGCGGAAGCTTGTAGAATGAGAGTTTAAGGAGTTTTATCAGAAATCCCTAGCCGCCCTACTCAGGAGCTGCTCTAGGACTGTCCAGCTTGCATCTGGAGTGCGCCGTGAACAATGCATATAGAATCGAACCTATCAATCGAGTGGGCCGACCGCTCGCAAATTGCACGCGCGGGCGTGTTTGGGGCCCGATAACTCTGTCATGTGCGAACCCTTCCGGCTGCAGCTTGTGAATTTTGTAGTCAGTAACAAGCTCTAGCAGCTCGCCGAAGCTCAGCGAAGTAGCTTAAGAACTGACAAAGTTACGGTGGTGCAAAAATGCAGGTCAGGCTCGTGTGACACGATTTTTTCCAAATTCAGTCGACCCTTGCGGAAAGACGCGGAGGGCTAGCACCTTACAAATATACAGGCGAACAGAGGCGGACGTGCTCGGCATTCTAGTTCAAAAAGGATGCGATTTCGTCTTCAAATGTTGTGTACTGTCGTACTCAACTGTCGTAACTCGGTCGGGAAGATCTCAGGAGTGTTGGAAGACCTCTAATATGGACGAGTCAGGCCTCGAAGGTCCGCAGGTGGACAGAGAGACAGCTTCCGTTCATCCTTAGGCAGCTTGGAGTGTCGTTTGAGAAGCGATGCGTTGTCTGCTTGAAGCATGTGACTCAAGATTACCTCTCTCACTCCCAAAAAATCCCCTTCCCTTCCTAAAGTGCATCCTGAAGGCTTCAATGTAGCCTCCAAAACTTTTGCATGCCACCAGCCCTAGTGCGCTGGCCGTTCTCAGCCACTGTAGATTTCGCAAGCCGTCATCGCGCTCGGAGACTCCCTCCTCGCGGCCGCGAGCACGTGATTGACACGTGGACCAAGTCTGGAGACCATTCGCGCCCGCGTGCACGCTAACCGTCTGGGATCTCCCCTGCCGCGCTCGCAACCGCGGTCGCGAGGGCGAGTAGCCCCGCAACCCGCGGCAGAGGGTGATGACGTCATCGAAAACCGATATTTCCGAACCGGGCCAAGTTGGTTAAGATTCGATAGAGCTTTTCGTGCTGAATTGAGCAGTGCTGCTACGAGTAGCGAATACCGTAATCTGGGCGAGTAAAAGCAGGGGGAACATCGACCGTTATTGTGCTAAATTGCACATGCGGGCGTGTTCAGAGCGCAGTAGCTCCGTCAGGTTCGAGTCGTTTCGGCTGCAACTCGTGGGTCTTATAGGCAGTAAAATGTTCTAGTAGTTTTTCAAAAGACAGTAATGTAGCTTACGATAGGACAAAATTACAGCGCTGCGTAAATGCAGGTTAGCCTTGTGTAACACGATTTTTTCCAAATTCAGTCGACCCCTGCGGAAAGTCGCAGAGAGCTAGCATCTTACAAATACGCAGGCGAGCAGAACGCTTAAGGTTCTTTACGAAAACGTGCTCACAGCTCCCTAGCTTATTAAATTGCCTTAGTACCAACTGCCGTTTTAGAGCGGCGGATTTAGCGGTTGAAGTTTCCTGCCCTCTTACTCACCCATATTTGGGTTATCGATACCACCAATAACACCATTAGCTTCACCGCGAAAAGCTCTATCGAATGGTAACCAACTTGGCCCCATTCGGAAAAATCGATTTTCGATGACGTCATCGTCCCTCTGCCGCGGCCTCGAGTGGCCTTGTCCTCGGTGCGAAACCGCCAAAAAATCGATTTTTCCAAAATCGCTCGTAATTGATACCATTCGATAGTGCTTTTCATGCTGAACAGAAAAGTACCATTGCGAGTGTTGAATGCTCAAATCTTGGCGAGTAAGAACGCAAGAAACTCTAACCGCTATCTTTCGACGCTTTAAACTGGCAGCTGTGCCTAAAACAGTTTAGGCAGCTGAGGCGTTCTGAGCACATCATCGTAAGGTACCTTAGGCGCCCTGTTAGCCCACGCATTTTAAGCGCGTTAGCTAGCTGCGTTTTCCCGCAGTGGTTCACCGAAATCGGAAAAAATGCGTCACACAACCCGCATCTGCATCTTCGCATCTCTGTAACATTGCTACTACTAGAACATTTTACTGCCTATAAGACCCACGAGTTGCAGCCGAAATGACTCGAACCTGACCTAGTTACTGCGCTATGAACACGCCCGCATGTGCAATTTAGCACAATAACGGTCGATGTTCTCTCTGCTTTTACTCGCCCAGATTACGGTATTCGCTACTCGTAGCAGCGCTGTTCAATTCAGCACGAAAAGCTCTATCGAATCTTAACCAACATGGCCCGGTTCGGAAACATCGGTTTTCAATGACATCATTACCCTCTGCCGCGACCTAGAGCGACGCCCTCTTCTTCGCCGCGAATATCAAAAAATCGATTTTTCCAAAACTGGCCGAGATTGACACCGTTCGATAGAGCTCATCGAGCTGAACAGAACAGTGTCATTGCAAGTGCCGAAAACGCAAAAATGGAAGGAATAAGGGCGGAAGAATCTTTACTGTTGCCGTCCGCCGCTCTAAAGCGGCAGCTGGTACTAAGGCAATTTATTAAGCTAGGGAGTTGTAAGCACGCTTTCGTAAGGAACCTTAAGCGTTCTGCTCGCCTGTATATTTGTAAGGTGCTAGCTCTCCGCGTCTTTCCGCAAGGGTCGACTGAATTTGGAAAAAATCGTGTCACACGAGCCTGACATGCCTTTTTGCACCACCGTAACTTTGTCAGTTCTTAGGCTACTTCGCTGAGCTTCGGCGAGCTGCTAGAGCCTTTTACTGGCTACAAAATCCACAAGCTGTAGCCGGAAGGGTTCACACTTGACAGAGTTATCGCGCTTCAAACACGCCCGCGCGTGCAATTTGCGAGCGGTCGGCCCACTCGATTGATAGGTTCGATTCTATATGCATTGTTCACGGCGCACTCCAGATGCAAGCTGGACAGTCCTAGAGCAGCTCCTGAGTAGGACGGCTAGGGATTTCTGATAAAACTCCTTAAACTCTCACTCTACAAGCTTCCGCGCCCACTCGATTGATAGGTTCGGTTCTATATGCATTGTTCACAGCGCACTCCAGATGCAAGCTGGACAATCCTAGAGCAGCTCCTAAGTAGCTCGGCTAGGGATTTCTGATAAAACTCCTCAAACTCTCACTCTACAAGCTTCCGCGCTCACTCGATTGATAGGTTCGATTCTATATGCATTGTTCACGGCGCACTCCAGATGCAGGCTGGACAGTACTAGAGCAGCTCCTGAGTAGGGCGGCCAAGGATTTCTGATAAAACTCCCTAAACGCGCACTCTACAAGCTTCCGCGCCCACTCGATTGATAGGTTCGATTCTATATGCATTGATTACGGCGCACTCCAGGTGCAAGCTGGACAGTCCTAGAGCAATGCCTGAATTCGTTAAAACTTTCCATGCGCTCACTGTTCAAGCTGTAGCTCGCTCTACAGGTTGTCGCTCCCACTCGATTGATTCTGCCGGCCTACATGCATTGTTCAGAGCACGCGCTATGCCGGAAGTTAGTTCCAAACAGTAGGCCATGCTCGTCCAAACGCATGGATAAGCTCCTTCATTCAGTCTAACGTCCAGAAGTCGAGGACGCCGCGCACTAACGCGACTTGCCTCAGACGCGGCGCGTGGCGAGCGGAAAACGGCGCTCTCCGGCGCCCTTTTGCGCCGCTTCTCATCTTTTGCGCCGCTTGTGCTTGTTGGACGCAGCGGCATGTCCGGTGCTGTATATATATATATATATATATATATATATATAGCTGGGATTTGGATAGGATATCGTGTCCGGTCGTGTCCGGT
Source organism: Heligmosomoides polygyrus bakeri (assembly GCA_947359475.1). Taxonomy (NCBI): domain Eukaryota; kingdom Metazoa; phylum Nematoda; class Chromadorea; order Rhabditida; family Heligmosomidae; genus Heligmosomoides; species Heligmosomoides polygyrus. The sequence goes on along the minus strand of OX375867.1, from coordinate 97,706,462 downwards.
AGGAAATTTGAAAATTGAGTTTTTGTGAAGTCAAATTTCCTGTAAAGTGCTTTCACTTCTGGCTAAGGAAATTCGCCGAGTGCACAGTTGGGCTACACTTTAAGCGCTTATTACTTATTTCAAGGACCACAACGGTTTCCCAAAGTCAGCACCGAATGACCTCGCTTTAGCCATAAATCTGCCTCGCTTCGTTTCGTTGATTTAGATTCACACCTTCTCAGTTTCAGGTACATGACCAACATATCATTCATCCCTTCCGGAAGAGTTCTAGGTCTTTTTGCACAACGAAATGCTTTGATGTGTGTTTCGTTTAAGGTGAGCTATTCCTCCGTTGTTGTCTTTTAATTTTAGTGTGGGCTCTGCTCCTTGGAACTGTTCGTAGTCCGCGATAGGAGCCCTGATCGATTTATTGACAATTGACTTTCACCAAGCGATCATTTGGTATTATTATCGTTTTAGATCGATCGGTATAATTTGCGTGAACAACTCGCTCGTTGCCGTTGTTCCCGTCTCGGACTATAAAAAACCATAGAAAAGTTTAACGAGTAAGGCGATAAAACGAGGGGTTGATAGGTAGATCGCCCCATTCGTTCTAAACTTTCCCTACTTACCTTTAGACGTTTCCAGACATAAAGGCCTAAGCCGAAATATACCATTTTTACATTGAATTGCACGTTTTTCAAATTAAACTGGATACTTCTCAAATCAGACAGTTTTCGAGTTAGATTGGACACTTCCCAAATCAAATTGGCCGCTTTTCGAATCAAACTGGACACTCTTCCAGGCTAGCTAAAAACTTTTGAAACCAAAGCGAACTCTTTCAAATTAAAATGAGGTTCTTATGCATTAAACTAAAGGTTCTCCAAAAGGTTTAGAATAATTTTTGTGTAACAAAAATTTTAGTTTTTTTGAAGTTTTGATCCACCTACCCAATAACGGAACACAATGTTTATAACTTATAAAATTCTGATTTTTTTAAGGAAAAGCAATGGTTTAAAGTTGTTGAAAAGAGCAGGAAGACTGCCAAAAAGGTGTCTTTTTAGTGCCGAAAAGAGATTGTGCCATGCCCTCGTCTAAGTTGTCACGTTCAAATAAAAATCGCGACGAATTTTTCGTGTGCAAAATAAAATAGGCCACACAATCCTCACATGCATTTTCACACCGCTATAATTTCGCTTTTTTAGAAGCCACAACGCTGTACTTCGGCGGACTACTAAAACTCTCTGCTGCCTACGAAACCCACGAGCCGCAGCCGGAACAATTCGATCTCGACAGAGTTATTGCGCACCGAACACTCCCGCGCGTGCCATTTGCGAGCTGTCGCGCCCACTCGATTGATAGCTTCGATTCTATATGCACTGCTCACGACGCATTCCAAAGGCTAGCTGGACTGTGATAGAGCAATTCCTAACTAGGGCGGCTGTCAATTTCTCATAAAACTCCCCAATCGCCCACTCTAGACCCTGTTGCGTCCACTCTATTGATAGGTGCGATCCTATATACATTGTTCACGGCGCACTCCTAGATCTCGCCAGAACAGAGTACAGCAATTCCTGAGTAGGCCGGCTGCAAATTTGTGAGAAAACTCCCCAAACGCTCACTCTACAAGCTGTCCCCCCTCTCGATTGATAGGTTTGATCCTATATGCATTGTTCACGGCGCACTCCAAAGGCTAGCTGAACAGTCTTAGAGCAATTCCTGAGTAGAGTGGCTAGGAATTTCTGATAAATTCCCCAAACGCGCACTCTACAAGCTGTCGCGCCCACTCGATTGATAGATTGATCCTATATGCATAGTGCACGGCGCACACTCAGTGGATTCCTGGCATGACGGAACAGTTTACGTCTTGTTTAATATACTCCGAGAGCATGCAAGTCTCGGAAAATAAGCTTCTCCAATCGCAAAGAGCCCGTTGAGTCATTTTTGCCCACCCACTGCGAAAATGCGGTGTTCTGATAAGTTGTATACATTGCTGTGTAGATCTCGTAGAGACGAATAGAACGGTGCCAACCGTTTCTCAATAAACCTAAAACTGAAGGAGTTATGAGCATGCAACGGTTTTCGACGACTTGCTACCGACAACTTGTCCGCAACCGCCCTTCGCAATGGAGCACGATTTTGAACGAAAAACTAACCTTTGAAAAAATTCGGTGGAACTTTGAAATATTTGGCAATTTTTAACGTTATCTGATAGAGCTTGAACTGTTGAACTCAAAAATGTACTTGCTTTCGCAATTGGTTAACTTTGAAGGAAGTTATTTCGAAAGGCCGAAAAAGCCGGGAAAATGCGGCTTTTTGGCATTTTTGAAAAGGCTACGGCCACAACTGTACTTCCGACGCAGCGCGACGTGACAGCATGTATAGTGGCCAAATTGATTAATCGCGTCGTTCGATCAATGTGGCCACAATACGTGGCGTCGCGTCGCTTGGTATCGAAGCATAAACGGGCCCTTAAGGCCGACGCACACTTCTGCGGCAACGCCGCTCGCCGTTATGGTTAAGGATAGGGCAGGGACGCCGCAGACGGCGAACTCTGCGTCCCTGCCCGATGGTTAAGGATAGGGCCGCGGCGTTGCCGCAGAAGTGTGCGGCCTTTTAGAGCCCGTTTATAAATACTTTTCACGCCGAGCGACGCGATGTCATGCATAGTGGCCAAACTGATCGATCCCGTCTCTCGATCAAAGTGGCCACAATACGTGGCGTGGCGTCGCTCGGCGTCGAAGTATAAACGGGCCCTCATACGTAGAGAGCCTCTACATACATCCCCGAACATTTTTGTTTAGAGTTATTCACCACCAGTCTAGCAACGTTGTGTTCGACAATGCGATGGTCGTGCAGTGCGTCATTGTCTAAATTTAGCTTTACGCATTTCAGCGGGATTATTCGGTTGTTGTACGGATGCAGATCTGTACACGTTCTGAGGAAACTCTGGAATATAGCCCGTTCCACACGCCTGCTTCAAAATTTACCACACCTTGAACCAAATGTTCAAAAACAATACCTCTGATCCAAGTCTTCAACATTTGTTTAGTCTTCTTCAACCAACTGTCATGTCATGTTTCCAGTCAATTCACGCTCGATTGCCTGCCGCCAAAGCTGACGTGTCTATTCTAGGACAACAGCTAACGTTTCGAAACGGTCGCAAAGCACAGAATAGGTTCTTAAAGGTGAACCAGTTATAGACTCTCTCTCAATTAATGAATAACTATACTAATGTAATCGATTTCAGGCTGCACTAACTGAGAGGATATCGTCATGGGACCCGAAGGATCCCTCGAAGCGCGGGGTACCAACGGAAGGTCTCGTTAATCTGTACGACAAGTGGGGTCACGGGAAGTTTGGAATGATCCTAACCGGCAACATCTGCGTCGACCCGGTTAGTTTGTTGGGCTCCACGGATGGGAACTGAGGCAACGTCGCGCCATGATCGCAGTGCGGAGTACAGACGCAGGCGCTGCGCAGTAGTGCAGTCGCTTGGAATGAGACATTCTCGTACATTCGCTCTCGAGGGGCCGCATAACCACTTGCTATTGGGGTGAAAATCTGCTTCTATGTATATAGATGTATATACATGTGTATATAGATGTGTATACATAGTATATACCTACTTATATGCGTATGCACATAAATATGTAGGTACGAACTGGATATATGTGGATGTATGATTGCACAAGGATCCTGCAACACTCTCGCAACAGGAGCCGACCCTTAAGCCTAATGGTATACTTCCACAGGAGCGTCAACGGGATGCAGGTAATCGCACCGGGGCCCCTCATCTGGCCAATCCGCGCAGTCCGCCACACCCGCTGCAACAGGTTTTCACGGGGGACAGCCGTTCGGTACTGCTGCCCGCCGCCCACTTCCCGTCCTGCCCGCGCCGCCCTATTTGGGTAAGTTTGCTGCGCGCGAAACCGTCGTTAGTTGGCGTGACGTCGTCCAGAAACCTAATATCTGATAGGAGACAATTGGGAAGCGCATCTCGGGGAACTCTGAAGTCATGTTCCAGTCGGTTCGGTTATGGAGGCCATTGAGGAAAGGAGAACGTCACTCTTCTCTCTAGATTCTTTCAATTTTCACCACAATCCTTTAAATTTTCGCCTCAACTAGAGAATATGAGTGATTCCGTTCAGGAGTTGTGCATTGAAGGCTTGTCCGGAATTGTGCGCAAAACCGGCTCACGGTCCTCTCTTTCCAAGGATCAGACAATTTTCCTTATGTTGAAGGACTTTCTAGTGGATGATCGCGTTGTTGTCATGACATATCTCGCTAAGATGTTGCTGTACTTGTCGGAAAATGCGGACGACGCCTTAGTACTGAGCAATGTGGCTGGACTTGAAGAAAGCCTTGGCTCTGCAGCTGAAAACTCTTTTGTTCCAAATATGGTGAACAAGGTTCTGACTCTTGCCTCAAGAACGAAATCAGTTGAGGATAGAGCTGCAGGACCAAGGGAAGTGATTAGAAATGCGCTGCCTCCATGTGAAGGCAGGGACCCGGACATCTTGTCCTCGGCGCGCCCCTCGCCCCGTCCTTTTCTGAGGGTGGTGTATCCAACGACTTTCCGCCGGTTTTCACCTCAATAGCAAGTGGTTTTGCGGCCCCTCGAGAGCGAATGTCCGAGTTGGACGAAAGTCGCGGCAGCTGCTATGCGAACTAGACGACAAAAGCGGTTATAGTTCTGTTTTGTATCACATTCACGTTACATCGGCGAAGGGGCGTTCTCTATACATTCCGTGGTGGGGTGGGGTGGGGCGAGGGGCGCGGCGAGCCATCAAGGCAGCGTAACAGGAGGTACACCGCTGTTCTGCGGACCGGAAACTTTTGTTTTGCGTGTCAAAGGTTTCGTAAGGCGGCCGTTAGACTCTCGGCGAAGCCTAGAGGTTGGGGTAGGTGAGCAAGGGGGATGAGAGGAAGATCGCACGCCCCCCAGCAGGGGGCGGGTGTACCCTGACCGTCCCCCAGCCATCAGTCGCGGAAGAGATTACCGAGCGGACATGGATATGGTCTGTTTCTCGAGACCAGGATATGTTGAACACCTCATTGGGAGCCATTCCTCTATCTGCCTTTTTACAAGGAAAAATTCTGAGGAAAATTCACAGCTCAATGGTCAGAAGTGGCCTAATATTATTGAATCCTCCAGTTATTTTACAAGCGAGCGAGCAACTCAAGCTTATCTTCTCATTTGGTTATTCATTTCTTATCCCTTTTTGTGTTGACCTGCTATTTTCTCAGAATTATCCTTTATTCTTTGTCCGTTTGTATAATTCTATCTGTTTATCCATATCCTCATGGATATTGTTGATTTGAGGAGGTAGGTGTTGCTCCGGTTTTTGTGCGACGTCAACCCAATTAACGAATCCGCAAACCGCGGCGTGGTTTTCGGGCATCACAAACTCGTTGAAATGTGGCGGCGGAAGCAGTGCGGAGACTAGGCGGCGGGCGAGATCGTGCAGGGAACGCCCCCTCCCCACGCCCCACCCTCGCGCAGCGACTGCATCCTAGCACAGGCTGCGCGCAACTGCCCTATTCGTGCTTCCGTCTTCCCTTATAGAACCATTAATTCGACTAATTCGTGCTTCTTTAAAGTTAAAATAGAAAATAATAGAGGTTGATGTATGTCAACCCTTTGGGGGATGGGCCATGCCTTTTACTTACGATGACCATCCTATGAGCAATAAAATAGGAGAATCTAATGTAACACTTAATGAAATGCAGGACTAAAAGTAAGAAATATCCTGTTTCACCTCTTAGCCCTATACAGGATATTAAAGGCGATGGACAGCTACCATTACTCCTGGAGGATCATCAGTAGGGCAGGGAGTGGTAGCGTAGAGGAAACAGTGTGGGGGGTTATTTATATGCAAGTGAGATCAAAGTATTAGCGGGAAAGTGCAATGGGTACTGACTGGGTGATCAAATTATAGTAAGGTAAAATTATGGGAAAGTAAACTAATGGGAATGTAAACAGGATATTCTATATTAAAAACAGATTTATTATAGAAGTTGTTGAAATACTGTATATACAAACTTGTGAATTGCTTTAAAGGAATTGGGAAGTTCATATTTATAGGAAATGTTTTTGTTATTAAGAATGCAAGAGATGATTGCTTGGATAATAATTTTTTTTACTATATTCCAACTTTAGTAGGTTATTAATTAAACTATTCAATCTATTTATAAAATCTTCTTTTTTCGTACAATTTCTAGAAATACGTAGAGTTTCAGTATATATTTTATTTTATTTTATTTTTATTTGCACAATACTGTGCTCAATGAGCAGTAGATAAGCAACATGGACACGGCGTTAACAAACAGTGGAGATGACTAAAAAAGAAAAAAAAAAGCTAAAAAGCTAAACTCCTCAACAACACAACATAGCGATTCGTGATAATAGTTGGTGTGAGCAAAATTAAATTAACAACAAGAGGAACGATTTAAAAAAACGAAGGAAGAAATAGAAGCCTGAGGGTTTATGGGGATTGATGAAGTGGATAATTTAATGGGAAACGAGCAGTGGCCCGCCAACACTGCAAGTCGCGAGAGGTAACGGCTCCGGATACCATCTTAGTAGGTCCGCCGCTCCCATTAAATCCACACTACAGCAGCTGGGATGTGGTAGGAAAGGGGCGAAAGGAAAGTCTACAAGTGGCAGCAAGTCGAACAAATAACAACAAAAGAATTAAGAAAACAAGGGTAAAATGCTGGAATGTTAGGCGAACAAGCGAACAACAATGTTGAGTATGGAACATTAACAAAGAGCATAATACTAAGCTAAACAAGAAGGAAACGACGACGTAAAGCATGCCAAAAAAAGGTAAACCAATGCTGCATTAACCTATGTGATGTCCTCTAAGTGCAGCATTGAGAGTAAGTCTATTTTCCTCAACCTTCTACGAAAAACATTGGCGTTTGGAGCTTCTAGTAAACTTGCAGGTAGCATTTGCAACCAGCGAGCTCCACGATAAAATAAGGAATTGAAAACTCTCTCGCGATTTTTCTTCTTCACTTTAGGATAATGGAAACGGAAATGATTACGGTGACCTGTCGTTGGCAAGAAAACCCAGTATTTGCTAGCTGTAAGTTTTGATTCGCCTTTTAGGATTTTAAAACAAAAAACTAGGTCAGAGAATACACGTCTATAGAAAAGGCTTTTGAGGTTGAAAAGTCTAAGCCTTTATTCGTAACTAGGAGTTACTCTTGTTTCATTTGGAGTACGATTACACCTGTAGAATAGAATTTTTGTAAAAGTTTTCTGCACCTTTTCAATTTTGGATTGTGATTTTTTTTGTGAAAGGACTCCAAACATGAAAACAGTACTCTAGTATTGGGATGACATATGTCTTATATAAACTAATAAGTATAGTGCTATCATCACACTTGATGTTTCTGCAAATCATGAAAAGAGTGCTAAAAGCTTTCCGTACAATGGTATCGATGTGATACTCAAAGGTTAACCTACGATCTAGAAAGACTCCAAGATCTCGAACCTCGGATACGGAGGTAATAACGCAGCTATTGAAACTGTATTCGTTATTATCTGAGTTCCCAATATGGAAAACTGATGTCTTCGAAAGATTTACAGGTAACTGCCAAGTGTTAGCCCACTCCATCATATTGTTGATGGATTGTGATAAAGCCTGGCAGACTTGCGACTTATTTTTATCATTGTAAGTTCCGTAAATCTTTATATCATCAGCATACATTTGTACCTTGACAAGAGGGTCAGTAACTACATAGATAACAAGGAAGATCGCAGGTGTACACTAGGAACAAAATTGGGGATAATACACCCCCCTGGGGCACTCCGCTTGTACAATCATAGCACCTTGAGAAGGAATGCCTTACTTTGACACGCATGCGCCTCCCACTCAAATAAGAGTTGATCCAAGCTAGAAGGGATCCCCTAATGCCCATTTGATAAAGCTTTGCTAGCAGTTTGCTATGGCAAACTTTGTCAAAAGCTTTTGACAAATCGAAGTAAATGATATCCACAGAGTCCCCATTATTTGTTGCAAGATTCCAGTCAAAAAATGCAGTCCGACAGTTGAGTAGACGTGGAAGCACCAGCAATAAAGCCGTGTTGTTGGGCAGGAATAGATCTGTTTTCGTATAGACGTGAGATTAGTTTCTCCCGCAGAATTTTTTCCAGGATCTTTATTGGGGTAGGAGTTATACTTATCGGCCGGAAGGAAGAAAGTAAAACGGACTTCGGACTTTTTGGAATTGCAGTTATAATGGACTCCTTCCACATTTCAGGAACTTCGCCATAGATCAGAGAAATGTTGAAAATGATTGACAGAGGCTTATAAAGGGACTGCGCGCATTTCTTGAAAACAATTTGAGGAATGCCATCGAATGGTACTGATGTGGAGCATTTTAGTCCTTTCATTACTCTTAGCACGTCTTCTGTCTGGATGGTTATCTCGTCTATGCTATACGCCAACAATTCATCAGCCATTTCTGATTGCTCAAATAACCTATTAGAATTTGCCCCTTCTTCCGAATTTGAAGTAAAAACTGAAGCAAAATAGCTGGCAAGTGCTTCAGCTTTTTGAACATCATCTGCATAAAGAACTCCAGAGTCATCTTTAAGAACAGGTAATTCTGAATGTGCTTTCAGCTTATACCGCATAAGAGAAAACAACGCCTTTTTGTTGTAGGTTCTGGAAGCAAGCTTTTCTTTGTAGGCTAAGAATTTTTTCAAATGATGATCCAATTCTTGACATACTTTTTTATATCTTGGGTGTAAAAGAGGATTTTGTAAAGAGCTAAACAGACGTGCCTTTTGGGCTATAAGATTGGAAATCTGTTTTGGATAGCGCCTTGTTGGAGTTTTCTTAGTATCAAAAGGCACAAACTTGGATAATCCAGAATAAACAACACGGCAGAATCTTTTGTACAGGTCATCAGTGTTTTGATAACATTGGAAAACTGTCCACCAATCAATGGAATTGAAGTATAGCGCTAGAGCGGAATAGTCGGCGCGGATAAAGTTCGGGAGAGGTAAATCTCTTTGATTCTGCAGAGACATGTGAATATTAAAACTGACTATATTGTGATCAGATGATGCAAAAGGGGGTAAAACAGAAATGTTTTTTATAATTGGTGTTGAAGACAAAACTATGTCAAGAATTGCGTCACCACGTGTAGGTTTCTTTACTCTCTGCGCTAAACTGCAACATTCAAAAAACTCCTTAAACTTTGTCATGTTCTTGCTGGAAGTGCTGAGGCAATGAGCCCAATCAATGTCAAGGTTGAAGTCGCCCAAAACTATCAAATGATTGTCTGAAAGGCACAGTTCTAACAGTGAGTCTATAAGACCATCATCTTCACATGGGCTGAGTTTGGAGGGCGATAAACCAAAACTACTCTGAAAGATACCAAATATGTAAAATCAAAGACATCGAGACAAAGGATATCAGACTTGAGGCAGGTAGGGGTATTAACAGCAATCAAACTAAGCGTGTTTTTGGCTAAGCAACATATACCGCCACCTTTGCGATCTTTACGATCATTTCGAAATAGTTTGTAAGGGGAATCAGCAAAAACTTCAGAATCTGATATTTTGTTGGAAAGCCAAGTTTCTGTTACAAACAGCAGATCTGGTTCGTAATTCGACAAAAATAGATGGAGATAGTGAAGTTTATTTACTAGGCTACGGGCATTCAACAAAAAGCATTTCAAGGCTGTAGTAGGTACACCGTGTCCAGTCAGACGTTTCCCGAAACTCTCCGTTTAGGGAGTTCGTCGATCCGTCTTAACTCTCCACGGTATACCACCCAGACACGGTCATTTGACTGCTTGTTTCTTTCCCTACACTCCTGCCTCAACTCATATTCTATATATTATTGATTTCTTAAGTACTTGACTGGTATAAGTTGAGCTATGAGGAAATCTAGTTATTCTAAAATTGAAAAAATCTGTTTTATTATATTGTTTAGTGTACAATCTTTCACCGACTACTGTAATAGTTAAGTCTAAAAAGTTGCATATTTTGTCATCAACGTTAGTTTTTGTTAAACTTAAACAATTTTGATAAGTATTCAGTAATTTGTTTTCAATGTAACTATTTTCTAAATTATGTATGATTAATATGTCATCCACCTGTAAGGAAGGAAAACTTTGTTTAATAGAAAGCTGTTAGATGAGCTTTTAAATTCAAATAAACTTAGGGTAAGATCAGCTATAATTGGGCTGGCATTACCCCTTGTGGAACTCCTTTAATTTGTCTATATGTAGAATTGCCAAGTATGCAGTAAGCATTACTTAATAAGAAATCCAGCAAATATATTATATCTTCTTTTTTGTAAGATCTGTAATTATCATTTTGAGAAGGTATGTCACTATAAAAAGTTTTGTATTTGTTTACTAATAGAAAGTTTTTGTTAGCATTTTTAAAACAAATATTTATGATTTCTGTGATATTTTTAATAATTGTGTTATGGGGGATATTTGTAAACATATCTGTGAAGTCAGCAGAATAAAGCTTAAGATTTACCTTATTAAGTGCACATATTTCACTAGATATGTTAATGTCGTTAATGGACCAAAAAATTTTAACACAGCCATTGTTACACAAAACATTGTAAGCATAATTTTTGAAGTGACTCCTGATATGTGTAAGAATAATAGCCAATTCAATAGCAAGGGGTTTGACACTACTGTTTGATGCACCAGTTATAAATCTAAACTTAACTGGATTTTTATGAAGCTTAGGAATACAATAAATTAAAGGAATAATGCTATTGACGAAACTTAAGTTAAAACTAGTGATGCATATATTATGTTTATTTATTAACTCTTTAATTTCTGTATTATTAGGAGTATATATTTCTTCAGAAGTATTGTTATTTATGTCGGCGTTTTGTGTCTCCCAACAAGTCTGGCACCTATTTTCTGACTCTTCCATCGCACAGCGCAAAAGCTAACCAAGCCTTCTCATACTGCAGGAACGGAAGACTTACTTGGCTTGAACGCAGTACGAGCCGGTGATCGATATGCCCTGATTCCCCAACTCGAATTAGACGGCTACGTCTATAAAAGTTTTATTCAGCGTTGTCATATTTCGCCTACATTATTTGATTTTTCAGCACTATTGTACTTTCACAACTCCACAGGTCGAGGAGAGGTCGAAAAAATTACGCCCAAACTTAGCCCAGGAGGATTATTTGGGGTGCTGATCACGAATCTGAGATCCGTTTTCAAAATTACGGCCGATGACGGTAGGTTACGGTAGGTACGGGTGATAAGGCTGTTGAGGTCATAATCATGAATTTCGTCCATATTTTGCCTATGGGGGTTATCTGGGTGCTGATCTCGAATCTGACATCTTAAGACCCCCACAGAGTTCTGCGGCAACGCCGCTCGCCGCTATGGTTAAGGATAGGGCAGGGACGCCGCCGGCGGCGAGCTCTTCGTCTCTGCCCTATGGTTAAGCATAGGGCCGCGGCGCTGCCGCAGAACTCTGTGGGGACGTTACAGAATGGGCTGATACGGTATTGACACAAAAGGCAAACGGTCCGCAGCGATCACATCATAGGGTGTCCAAATTTGCAGGAAGCAATTTTCGCGGGAAACTCTTCGATTGGTATGGACTTAATAGCGAGACAGCAAAACGAACATTTGAAGATTGTTCGATCTGCGAAGGAGATGTCAAAATGTGCCATCTGAAGGGTGTGATCTACAAACTGGTCTGTCCCTCCTGCTAGGAATTTTACATCGGCGAAACAGGAAGGGCACTCGAAAAGAGAATGGATTAGCATTTAAGAGCTCTGCGTAGTCTTTAAAGCTACCCAGACAATCCACTCTCCAAGCACCACATCTCAAAGCACACACCTGATCCGATTCCGCAACTGCGAGTCTCGATTCTTCACAGGAATCTCAAAGATCCGACGGAGAGGAAGATCGAGGAAGCGCTGGAGATAAAACACTGGAAACCACCAATCAATAGGAGGGAGGAAATCAAGTGCGCAATGAGGCTTATCACCCTATAAGGGCACGCGGATTGACCGGCTGACAATGATGCCGACATGGAGATGTGAGAGAGCGGTCAGTATTCGCAATGTATATAAGCAGCAGAAAGAAACTGCTCTTCATTGACGGCCAAACTGCGCAACAGAAACCCCTTGCCGTCTGCCCCCCCCCCCCCCCCCCTCATCCTCCTACCCCACAGTTCCCAAGTCTGTGATGAGTTGTATCTCTGTATGATGTTGTGTATAGTCTGCAACACTGCCGTTTTTAGACCTGAAGGAGGGCTTAAAGCCCGAAACGCTGTCAATAGAACATTGGCTAAATCGAGCTTCACAACTACACAACCGAAGCTACAACAATGAAGCTCAGGGAACCAACGATTTTACGGAAAATGAACATTGTAGCGTTCTACGCCCCAAGTTTGGGCAATGATCGAGATCTTATTGTTAGTCACTCCTAGCTCCATTATATTACCAAAAACGGATGTTATATGCGTGATCAGCACCTCAGATAACCACCATGGACAATGTTTGGGCTAAAACGGTGATCATGACCTTGACGGCCTTAGTCACTCACACTTACTGTAACCTACCGGAATTGGCCGCAATTTTAAAAACGGGGTATATTTATTTATTTATTTAACTGCGTCTCAAGGACGCGCACTCTATGTGAGAACAACAAACAAAATAGGTATGTGTCGCGAAGACGGGCATCATTGATAGATTAGAGCGCGCTAGCCAATCAGACCACATTGAATGGGCGTGCCATTCAGAGTGCGCCTGTACAGTCGGTACCCTGATGGGCTGGCATATGCTCGGTCTGTGCTCTGCCTGGTTATTATTAACTGGCGCGTTTCTACCTATAAATGCTGCTCACCTTCGCAACATGTACTAAAGACGGATATCAGATTCGGGATCAGCACCGAAATACCTCCGTCTCTCTTGTGAGGTTTGGGCGTACCGATGCATCGGTTGTCTTCGTGAAAGCTAGTGGTTTGGCAAGCTTTAAAAGTCCGTTTTTTCTCGTTTAAAAAGTGTCCAAGTTGACATAAAAATGGTATGTACTTCAGTTGTCGGAAGGTGCGAAGTTATAAAAGCTATCAGCGGTTTGGCCAGTCAAGCAGACGATGTAGCTCTGGCTTAGTTTTCTCAAGTTTTTCATTTAGCTTTCATAAAAGCCGCGCCGCCCTGCTGCTGAAGTATTTGTAAAAACGACCCAGGGCTGGAGTTGAAGGTACGGTTCAGCTGCATTCCACCTAATATCCTGCACCCTAGGGGCGCGTGTAGCGCAGTCGGAATAGGCGCCGGCTGTCGCGTGCACCCGATACCAGGTTCCTGGTTCGGATTTTCCGCCCAGGCCAACCAAGCCTTCCATCCCTCCGGGGTCGGTGAATTTGTACCAGACTTGTCTGGGAAGGATAGATCGCTGAATTGATCAACGGCTGGCCACCGCAAGTCATTATATGGCCAAATACGCATTCAAATCGCCTCCACGACATCCCGTTGAAGTAGAATGCGTGGCGCATCCCAAAAGGGATTGAGTAACGCCGTCCTCTACACTTTATCCTTTATCGTGCACCCTTGGCCACTTAATTCTAGACCGAGCTGGGCGAATCCCGATTACAAACGATGTAGCTCTGACGCAAAACTATAAACATACGGCGATGAACCTTCAGGTCGAATGCTTTCAGTTCAACCTCGAATCTGCTGGAAATGTGGTGTTCAGCAAAGAGAACGACTCTCCTAAACTCAGAGAGATGGCGTCGAAGGTCGCTAAAGCTATGAAGCAGGACGGTGCTTTGGCTGTCGCTCAGATATCTAATGTAAGTCAGGATTCTGTGTGGGATATATGCAAGGTACAGGTTATCCTTGAGGGTGCTATCCGAGTTGTGAGAGTGTGATGATTGGAATAGAACCACCTAGGATGTGATAGAGCGCACCCTAGGTTAATCTAAAAAATAAGATCCAGAAACCATCAAGTACGAAATAAAATAAAAGGAAAACACTCACCCACAGGCGTCGGCAGAAGACATAGTCTTTGGACTTAAAGGGCTTACTAACCCCATGCGCGAAGTGAGTATCTTATTTTGTTTTAAATCAAAAATGGCCGAAGTGGGCGAGCGCCATTACACTGCACCCAGCCGCAGCTAGTCCCAACGCCGATTAGCGATGGAGCGCGTAAACCTTCGGGCGCCATGCCCCTTTAGTCCCGACGTTTCATCACCTATTCAACACGGCCTGCCTGGTAAAACGTTTTACTGCTGTTGCTTTCATAATTGTGCTATGGGAGTGTAGTTAGTAAATGACTATTATTTCCACAATTGAACTTTTCTGTGGGGTTCTAGTTAGAAAATGACTATTATTTCCATAATTCGACTTGTTTTGTGGGGATTTAGTTAGGAGATGACTTTATGCCAGGCTCAAGGAGCGCAGAGCCAGGCAAGGGAAGGGACTCCTGGGTGTGGTTGATCCAAGCTGCTCGTGTGGAAACTGCTTTCGTCGCTCGGGGGAGTTCACAGCTGGGTTCTGCGAAGCGCATACAGCTGGAAAAATGCGCACAAAGCACCGGAAAATTGTGTAGATGTCAAAACCCCTCAAATCTCAACAAGTTAGCTGAAACGCAGGAGAACCGAATCCGCGATCTCCCCTGCCTGAAGCAACACCACTATCCACTGCGTCCGAGGCGCTTGCTAGCTCTGCCATTGCGGGCGTACCGCAATGGACGTGGCCGTCAGCGCACAGATTCCGCACTCCATCGTCAATCAACGCTAGGGACTAGTTGCAGCTGGGTGCAATGTAATGTTTTTCGAAATGGCCCAAAAGGGCTCGCTCCGTGTGTCGTTGCCCTACCCCGCATGACGGGACCTACGTTCCATAGGGTAGGTGAGTTCTTTAAGTCCAAGCCAAGGCCTCCTGCAGGCGCTTATAGGTGTTTTTGAGATATTTTTATAAGATTTCTGATTGTTTTCCCTTTATTTTATTTTGTATTAACGGAAGCTAATGTCTCTGAACGGGAGCGTTAACTTCTGCTTTGCGAATGAGCACACATTTCACTTAGGCAGGACGACAAACGCCAGCACCAGTGAATCCGCATCCATTTTCTTGTTCTGATATCCAGCTGACGGCTAAGCGACGTTTCATGGGTTTCGGCAAACCGATAGCGCTCACTGAAGAACAGATCAAGACCGAGGTCGTCGATCGGTTCGTTTACACGTCGAAGTTCGCTCATGAACATGGTTAGTTCTAGTGTGTACTTCATTTCCTCAATAGGTGCCTTTTCTTGATGTCATCAAATTTGCTGCTCTAGCACTCGTTCACTGTATTTCTGGCACATAACGAATGGGATGAGGGTTATGAATGATGACCGTACAGTAAGCGTCCTTTTTCAGAAGACGTGTCAAAGACGTCATCCACTATCCAACTGTATAACAAGGACCTGTTCATACTTCGCGACAAGAGCGACGAGAGCGCAGCGCGCGGAAGAATGAACGGGCGATGCAGTGACTAGTGCGACTGGAGCGACTGCGACAGTACTAGAGTATGAACAGATTTCGGCGGCGTTCGCTCGGTTTTAACCGATTTCCATGTCCTGCACCGGCGACGAGAGCGACGAGAGCGCAGCGTGCGCAGCATCCGGGAAGAATGAGCAGGCGACAGGAGCGACAAGAGCGACTGGAGCGACAGCGCAGCGCTCAAGTGTGAACACTTTTTGCTAGCGCGCGCTCAATTCTAATCGATATGCATGTTTTGCACGGCCGACGAGTCGCTCTTGTCGCGAGGTATGAACAGGCCCTAAAGTGTCTGTCTGAGGCAGGGCGTCTGACTGTCAGAGGCGGAGATACTTCGTTATGTTTGTCTGCAGGACCAATAGGGGGGTTGTGGGAGTGACCGTTCGTTCGGATTTAAAATTCGTACTCCAGAAGTTTTGCAACATGCCTTCGGATTCAGAAGGCGTGTCGCCGATATTGCACAACGTGCGTCCCAATTCAGAAGAGTACTCCAGAAGTTGTGCAACGTTCCTCGGATTCTGAATACGTGCCGCAAACGTCGTCCAGCGTGTTTGAGAGTTCAGGAAACGTAACGCAGACGTCGTGAAACGTCCGGAATCAGAAGAGAAGTGTCACCGACGTACGTTCGTCCGCATTCAGAGCACGTGCCGCAGACGTTGTCCAACATGCGTGGGGACTCAGAAGACATGCCGCAAACTCTACATCTTGTACAAATCAGGCCTCGCTATTAGTTCGTACTGTACACTGAGTCGGATATAATAAGCGACAGCAGCTTTCTCGGTGGTGAAGATGATAGCCCAAAATGTTCGGCAGTTATATGTAACATCTCATTGTTATCGCTTCGCGTGTGATCTATTCGTCAGGGTTCGACGGAGTACAAATTCACGCTGCCCATGGCTATCTGTTGTCGTCGTTCTTGTCGCCTACAACCAACAATCGCACGGATAGGTACGGCGGATCCGTTGAGAATAGGATGCGAATAATCCAAGAAATCTACGAAGGAATAAGGTAATTCCCTTCTTTTAATCAGATCGCATATATCATTACACTGGAAAAATGTCTTGCAGGAAGGAAATTCACTCGTCTACAGGGTTTTTGATAGGAATCAAGACGAACTCGGTTGAGTTTCAAGATCGAGGACTGGGTATTGAGGAGGCGAAAGCATTTGCTGGAATGATGGAGGTGAGTCTTCCAACCTACAGTGTCCATGGAATGCACTGAAGCTTTCGGTTCAGAAGTGCGGCTTCGATTTCGTCGAGCTGTCAGGTGGAACAGCAGAGCGACCTGCATTTCAGCACATGCGCGACTCAACTAGGAAGCGGGAGGCGTTCTTCCTTGAATTCGCCGAGAAGGTAGGACGTTCGTCACTTGTTTACTTAGAACGTAGTTTACAATTCGATCGCAGCGGGTATCATATTCGTGACCAGTGCCTTAAAGGCCCCCACAGACTTCTGCGGCGTCGCCGCTGCCCTATGCTTAGCCATAGGGCAGAGACGCAGAGCCCGCCGCCAGCGGCGCCACCCAGCGGCACCGGCGGCGTCGCTGGCGGAAATGACTTGAATCATTCCACCCGGCGGCGCCGCTCCAGCGTCTGTCTGTCTGCGCTCTGCGCTCTGCCCTTTCGCGGCGGGATCCAGAGCGGAGACGGTCGATGCGGGCGCGCGATCGTCATCGGGGCGCGTTATTGTTAAGCACCAGTCGGTCCCGACTAGAAACAGTACAGTACCTCGCCGTCACCGCTCCCACTGATGATGAGTCAAGCCGAGCGGTTTCGCCGTTCGCCGTCGCCGCTCGGCGGCGCCGCTCCGCGATTTCGCTCGGCGGCGCCGCAGAAGTCTGTGGGGGCCTTTAAATAGACCCTTAAGGCTGGTACGATTTGAGTGAAATCGGTTAAAATTTATCTAACCAATCGACTTGAGACTCACGGAGCGGTTTCAAGTACAGGGATGTGCATTTAACGGTAAACGATTTACCGATTTAACGGATTTACCGGCATTTTCGCGGTAAATTCTCTTAATGAAAATTTTCGGTAAATTCCCAAATTTACCGGAAAATTTAACGATTTTTTCATACGAAGTCATGTTTCTATCTATCCGAAGCAAGGAAACATACTACCGATCTCAGTTTAGAAATGATTGCTTCTATCTTCTCCGATAACTTGCTAACAGTGTTTGTGGTCCTCAACCTCATTGAAACATCCACGTCCACATCACGAGGCGGAGATTGTGCCCTCCCGTGTTAAAAACGCGCTCCACTGGGATAGTACCTCGCGCTGAATTCCCCACTATACATTGGATCCGATCGAAAATCTTCGGATAATTGGATGATTCGGATAAGGGCGATTTTGCGGAACCCGGATTTTTGGATGATTCGGATAACGGCAATTTTGAGGACCCCGGATTTCGGATATCCGACTCATTAACGCGAGATGCAGTTTATCAGAATACTACCGTTCCTTAAAGAGGAACCCATCCTTTAACAACAACAGCAGCAACAACAACAGTGCATGTATCGAAAGACTCTTACTTCTCGTCAAGGAAGGAAACATCTAAGAGCTGGATCATTCCAAACAGGGATGTGCGAAATTTCCGTTTCCGTGTTCCGAATTTCGGTTTCCGGTCGTTTTGGTCATTCCGTTCCGCTCCGTGTTCCCCTCTCTTTTGGGGAGGAAGACGGAACGGAAATGGCGATTCATCAATCATTCACTGCTTTGCACTGCCTTCATTCACCTCTTGAATATAAACGAAAGACTGAAGAAAGAGATTAACTATGCATTTGTGATTGTGTTGCTTTCAAACCGGTGGTGCATCCTGATCTCGAAACGTTAACCAAAATGGATTCTTTTTTCTTTTCTTGAAACTAGGCACTATCGAGTAGCGTAGCTCCACAAAGGTTCCATGAGTGTTTGAGTAAGGTGTCAAATTCCTTATCCGTAGCATGCTTATCTTTTTTCCTAGTAATCTTAGGCCTGTCCTGGAGCACCAAATCCAGATCGGTGTTCTATATGCACTCTTAGGCTGCTAACAATGCGCTCCATAGGGGACATTGGATCTGTCCTACTCGGAGGAGGGCGTGCGGTGTCTTGCCTCTCCAATCCCCTCATCTGGGTTTGTTTCAGAGCTTCGGCTACGCCAAATCATACTATGGTACCCATGCGTAAGTGTCGTGTCGTGGGTACTGAACGCAATTGTAACCTTAAATCTGCCTCCTCCCAATTGGGATAGACCTGGGACATTCAATAAGACTGCTATGAGTGGCGAAATCTCTGGCATATTACCCGTCAGCTGGGTTCATTGCGTTTAAAATACTTTCTTCCTACTTAGAGAGAGATTCTGCACAAACTTCGATTTGTTACACTAGTGATGTTTGAAAATTCATCATAGTAATAATACGATACAAGAATTTTTTATTGTTATATCTTACTAAAAGAGTCGCATGCTGCCTTGCCTTCTATCTAAATTCGTTAACGGCAGCTCAATTATTACTACCATTATGGATATATGTATATTTATGAAAAATTAGACGAAGTAATGAGTTTTGGGTCATTTCCGTTTCGGTGTTTCGTATTCCTGTCTCCGCCGATTTTCGAGCTCTTTCGTTCCGTATTCCTTCTTCCGTTTTTCTTTAAAAAATTTCTTTACATCCCTGATTCCAGGATGAATTATTCTAAGATCCGGGCTTTCCAAAACGCCATTATCAAATGACGCAAATTGGGTCTGAAGGAGGGGGTTACCATGAATTCAGTGCTTTTCCTCCTTCATAAGGAGGCACATGAATGTCGAATTACATCAGAAATGGTCTAACACACATCATCAAATGGTAGACACACAAGTGTTGAATAACATTTTTAATTTCATGCAGCACAAAGTGCGGTATGGGGCGGTTCTACATGGTGACCCCCCTCGAGCCAATTTGCGCCAACACTAGCGAAGTGCCGATCAGAGGGCGTGAGTAATCCATTCTCTCCCTCAGTCCCCTTCCTTGCTGTCCCCTGCAGGCGACATGGTATTTGAAGGAAAAGGTGCCAAGATCGACGTGACGCTCAGCAGCGTGCTAACTGTATTCAACGTCACTACGACACTATTTCACAGTGGGGCGCGAAAATGTATGACTCAGCAGCGTGCCCGCCAAATTCGTTTTGAATGCACATTTATTCGAGATGCGCGATTTCAAAATGGAGCGAGGAAATTGAACGGGTTATCCGAAATTATCCGATTTTATCCGAATCATCCAGCGTCCGGAGAATTGGATGATTCGGAAATGGCAATTTCGCGGACCACGGATTTTTGGATGATTCGGATAAGGGCGATTTTGCGGGTACCGGATTTTTCGATGATTCGGATAAGGGCAATTTCGCGGTAGCCAGATAATTGGATGATTCGGATCGGAATATCCGAATCGGATATCCGAAAATGATTCATTCGGATCCAATGTATATTCCCCACACGACATGAGACAATTTAAGCTGAGATATAGAAGATCTCAGAATAGACGATAGCCAGAGGAATAAGGGGAAGATAAGGTGTAAGTCATTCTTTCATAGAATGAAATGGTAATTGTGATGATTTCAAAATTTTCTCTCACATGTCAGAAAAATTCCGTTTTCTTAAGCTTTTCTATGAGCCTGTAACTTCTTTAGCGCTTTTACTAATGTTATCACCTTTCAAACAGTGTATACATTTTTTGAGAACCATGTAGTTAAAAAAAACATTTTTCATCGAACGAAACGATGATAATCGTGATTGTTTCAAAACGCAGTTAGATCCAAAAAAATGTAGCAGTTTTCGACGAATACCGGATATTCTAGAAATGTTTTTGTAGAGTTTCAATTAAGTCTTCTTTCTTTTTAAAGCACCAACAGCATAGATCGTTATACTTTTGCATTTTTAGGCTTCCGCTTGCTTTGTTTGTTGTAGGACGCTCGTTGCTTTCAGGCATCGTTTGCTTTAGAATGACGTATGGATGATAAAATGAAGATGATATGGTTTTTCTGAACGTGATGATGTTTCGGTTAAAAGCTTCACGCTTTTTTCACATCACCGCTGCTTAAAACTAGTTGTTTTTGAGGGAATATTAAATTTAAAAAAATTAACGGATTTACCGAATTTACCGGAATTTACCGGCGAATTTCCGCGTTAAAAATCACCTGTATCACCTGCATCACCTGTCGTCCCGTTGATCATCGAATTGCTCGAGCGGGTGCCAGCAGCGTCTCCATTCGTCCCTGTCGCGTGCCAGAGGGGTCCAATGGATCCTCCTCGCTCGAGGGACACGAAGAGCGTCATATCGGTCGTTCAGGGCTTTCACGAAGAAGTCCGACCAGTACGTTGGTGGGCGTCCCGGTGTTCTCTTGACATCCCCTTGACATCCCGTGGAATCCAGTCGGTAACGGCTCTCGTCCAGCGGGTGTCTGCGAGGCGCATTACGTGGCCGACCCACCTAATTTTCGACAACTTGGCCCACGCGACAGCGTCTCTGATCTTCGAACGTCGGCGAAGCTCGGAACTCCGGAGGCCTTTTCTCATTGCGTGACTCGTGTCACTCCGAGCATCGTCCTCTCGATTCCACGCTGCGCGACGCTGATCGCGTGTTCATCCTGCTTTCGTATGGCCCAGGTCTCTGAGGCGTATGTTAGGGCAGGAAGAACGGTAGAGTCGAATAGGTGGGCACGGAGTCGGACGTTCTTCGTCTTCTTCGCAACTTCTTCGACGCTCTTGAAAGCTCCCCAAGCCGCACGTTTCCTTCTGCTCAGCTCCGGCGCTAGGTAGTTGGCCATATGGACTTCGCGACCCAGATACACGTAGCTGGAGCATTCGCAGATGTTCGTTCCGTTGAGCGAGAATGGGGCATCAGAAACTTGTTCGTTCCTCATGAACATCGTCTTCGTAAGATTCAGCTGCAGTCCAACATTCCCACATACACGATCGAAGTCAGCCAGCATTCGCTCCGCCTGGCTGATGCTCGGTGTTATGAGCACGATGTCGTCAGCGAAGCGAAGATGGTGCAGCTGCCGGCCGTCGACCTTCACTCCCATGTCTTCCCATTCTATTTCGCGCATGACGTTTTCGAGGGTGGCGCTGAAGAGCTTCGGGGATATGGTATCCCCTTGCCGAACACCTCTCTTCACGTCGATGGCCGACGTCATTGTAGAATGGTGAGATCTTGGTCGTGAATCCACTGTACACCTCTCGAAGGGCTCTGATGTACTGAGTAGGAACACCCTCAGTGAGCAGAGCGTCGATGACCGCTTCAGTTACGACGGAGTTGAATGCTTCCTTCAGGTCGATGAAAATAAAACACAGCGGCAGCTTGTACTCTCGCGACACTTCGATGAGCCTCGTGATGGTGTGTATGTGGTCGATTGTGCTGAATCCTCTCCGAAATCCTGCTTGTTCGCATGGCTGTCCTTCGTCCAGCGCGCTGCTGATCCTATTCAGGATGACTCGAGTGAACAACTTGTAGACTACGGACAGCTGGCAGATCGGGCGATAGTTGCCAATGTCGTGCACGTCTCCCTTCTTGTGCAGCAAGACGGTCCTGCTGGTCTTCCACTGAGATGGAACTTTGCACTCCGACAGGTAGCGCGTGAAGAGCGGCGCCAAAGTGTTGATGAGCGTTGGCGGGAGGTTCTTCAGGTGTTCATGTTTGATCCTGTCGGGACCGGTTCTTCAACGACGAGATGGCGTGTCGGATCTCGGAAGGGAGAACAGAGGGAACGACGTATCCATCCTGCTGAAGATGGCATGGGGCAGGTGGACGTGGCTATCGAAGAGATCGGAGTAGAAGTCGTGGATGACTTTCTCCATGGTCCTTCTGGAAGAGGTGACGGTTCCGTCAGGACATCGGAGAGCGGTCATTTTGGTCATGAAGTTGGCGAAGTTCCGGCGGGCATTGTGGAGGCTCAACATTGCCTCTGTTGCTTCAACCAACACTTCCGCCCTTCTCTCCTTGAGATCTTCCTTTATCGCCGCTCTGCATAGCTTCGTAAGCTCGGACGTCAGCTGGTAGTTGCCTGACTCTCGTGCTGCTCCACGCTGGCGTATAAGCTCGAGAGTTTCCGGAGACAGGCGTCTCTTGGTGGTTTTCAAGCTCTCGGCTCCCTTAGCACTATCGTGGAGATGGTGCACGAAGCGGTCGTATTCCTCATCGACGTTGTCCATGACGGCATCTTCCCAAAGGCCGACAAGAGAGGTGCAGAGGTCCCAGTTGATAGTCGTTCTGGGACTCCTCTTCTTGAACTTCGCGGCCTTCTCTCCTTGACGCGAAAAGCGAAACCTCGCGCGAAGGAGGCGGTGGTCCGATCCCGTGTAGAACTTGGGGACAACGGAGATGTCGGTCAGGCAATACTTGCGATTGAAGATGATGTGGTCGATCTCGTTGTGGAACTGGCCACCGGGGGATTCCCAGGTCCATCGTAGAGAGGGAGCCTTCTGGAACTGTGAGTTTCCATGGATGGTCTTCGTCGACATGATAAACTCAGACAGCCTTCCACCTTGCTCGTTCCACTCCAAACCGTGGGTTCCGATGTGAAGTTCTCCCGGCGATCTTCGTGATCCAATCTTGGCGTTGAAGTCACCGACGATTACCTTAGAAGGTGTGATCTTCCTCATAGAACTTCTCCAGCTCCACGTAAAAGGCTTCGACCTCTTCGTCGTCGTAGTCGGATGTTGGGGCATACGCGACGAGCACAGTCAAAGCTGGCAGAGAACCGCATCGCTTAAAAATATACGGTAAAAATTTACCGGCGGCAATTCAGCGCACACCCGTGTTCAAGAAGACAAAATAGAGCCCAAAAACAAACAAGCAAACGAACAACCCAACAAAAAACAAACAAATCACCGCGGTTGCAAAGACATCTCGGCAAGCAATGCGCACTCAAATACAGCTGACCGCCGCCTGACATGTTATAACCCTGATCTATCTATCATAGTGAAGGGGGGGGGGGGGGGAGAGTGCATAGCTTTGTCTGTTTACGCAGCGGCGAAAGCGAATGTAACTTTTTGTGTGTGTGTTTTTTGAATAAATTTCGCGAGTTTATGTCCTACTTTGTCCTATAGAAGCCGCTCCGTGAATCCCAAGTCAATTTGTTGCATAATTTTCAACTATATAGCTCCCCCCTTCGGACTAGGATAGGTCCGATTCTGACTCATCCATTGCTTCTTATACTTTCCCCACATCTACCGTGATGATATATCGTAATCGGGCGAGATTTTGGAAACGGATATCGTATTCTGAGCAGCACTGCAATTAATCCCCTTGAGTGAAATTTGATCGAATTTGGAAATCCTAACTTCACCATCCTTTAGTAACTCACACCTGCCAGAACCTGCCGTAGCCGGTCGAGATTTCAAAAACAAGTTCCGTAATTGTGTACTACGTCCGGCAATCCCTTCATGGGAGTTGCCCGAAAGTGCTGATCATGCGGCAGCTGTCTAGTCTAGACATTGCCATGAGGGTGGAGGTGGGAGGTGGGGGGGGGGGGGATGGGTGGGGATAGGAGTGATGATGAGACTGACGAAACACCTTCTGATCCCTCTAAACTAGGATTGCACCCTGCACGGACATATGGCGCAAAGATGTAATGAGATGTTCCATCGTTCAATCAAAATCAGGTTCCACAACGTGAACACCACTCTGTAAACACCATGGGTACAAGTAAACATCGGCGGTAATATGATGTTGTGTTACCGAACACATCACTCGGCGGACGCATGAGTAGGAATCAATCGTATCAGCGGTTTTTAGGAGGCTGAAGTTCGAGGCGTTCGCCTATAATAAGAGGTGAGGGAAGTTGCGAACATGGATGACTCCTGCAGCCGGATTCATCAACGTCTTACAGAGATTTAACGGAGAAATTACAGGCGAAATTCCTGAAAAACGCGAATTAACGCGGGTTATCAGCAGGCGATATGGTGAAATGTTGGCGTTATCAGGAATTTCGGCTGTAATTTCTCCGTTAAATCTCTGTAAGTTGATGACGAATCTGGGCTCTGGTAGAGCAATGGTCATGTAACCATACGGACGAAGGTTTGCTACTCCTCTGCTGCTAGGCCAATTTTCGGACTCTGCACTATCATAATCCTTTTGCGTTTGCTTCCAATTGCAAGCATAGCTTGCACTCAGATATGATGCAACGGATCTGCGATCATAACGATATTTCGGAGGATTACCTAACCATTCACCTGAATCGCCTGGCGTTCCGTTGATCATCAGGCTGCTCAAGCGGGCGCCAGCAGCGTCTCCATCCGTAGCTGTCGCGTGCCAGAGTGCTCCAATGGATCTTCCTCGCTCGAGGAACACGAAGAGCGTCACATCCTTCTTTCAGGGCCCTCACGAAAAAGTCCGACCAACGCGTTCGTGGCCGTCTTGGTGTTCTCTTGACATCCCGCGGAATTCACTCGGTGACGGCTCTCGCTCAGCAGGTGTCTGCGAAGCGCGAGCGCATTACGTGGCCGGCCCACCTAATTTTCGACGACTTGGCCCTGCGAAAGCGTCTCTGGTCTTCGAACGTCGGCGAAGCTCCCAACTCCTGAGGTCTTCTCTCACTTGCGTAAGTCACTCCGAGCGTTGTCCTCCGGATTCGACATTGCGCGGCGCTGATCGTGTGTTGATCCTGCTTTCGTATAACCCAGGTCTCTGAGCGCATGCCAGGACAGGAAGAACACTGGAGTCGAATAGGTAGGCACGAAGTCGGACGTTCTTTGACTTCTTCACGACTTCTTCGGCGATCTTGGAAGATCTCCTAGCCGCTCATTTCTTCCTGCTCAACTCTGGTGCTAGGTCGTTGGCCATGTTGACTTTGCGACCCAGGTACACATAGCTGGAGCATTCGGAGATGTTCGTTCCGTTGTTATGAACATGATGTCGTCAGCGAAGTGAAGATGGCGCAGTTGCCTGCCGTCGGTCTTGACTCCGACGTTTTCCCATTCTAGTTTGCGCATGACGTTTTCGAGTGTGGCGCTGAAGACGCTCTGGGATATGCCAACCCCTTCCCTTGGTCGTAAATTGAAACAACTTGAAAAAAATCGTCATGGGAACCGCTCCATTGCATGTGAAACATTGATGCATGACATTGAAAACGAACGCAAAAGGACATGGCTAGTGCAGAGCTGGAAAAACTGCTTAAACCCCAATCCTCGTAGGGAGCTGAAGACTCTCCGCTTTCAAGTTCCTCCACTAGGCGATCTGTGCTCGGATCTCACACACCTCACTAGTCTCTTAGGCAAACGCCTTGATCCTTGACCTTCTCTAACTCATATCTCCGTCGCGGCAATTTACAAACGGTTAACAGCATATAAGAACCTTTTAAGTGAAGTAGGTCTGATTTCAAAGTTGGGGCCAAGTTGCATCTCTCTTGTTAAAATCAGACTAAGAAGAACTTGAAGTGTTTGAAACTATAAGTTGCGTAATTATTTGAGGAATTCAGATTCGTCCGTCGTTCGATAAGACAGTCGTCTATCTGACAGGAGGCTTCAGAACCGCTCGTGCAATGGTGGATGCTGTCACAGACGGAACGACCGATGGCATAGGACTAGGCCGACCGACAACGGCTGAGCCTGGTAAGTCTGTGAGGTCGATCCTGTATTGCTTTAGAAAACGTATGAACCTCCCCAGACCTTCCCGCAAAAATCCTTCGAGGTGAGTGCCTGTCGGTTCCGGACGCGAAGCTCGATCAAGACGACTACATGCTCACATCGACAGCCAGCAATGCGCAAATGTGGCAGATGGGCAAGCGGTCGTTCGCTGAGCTGAAGAAGTCGGTTGATTGACGTGGTTTGAGCACACACACCATTTTCACGTCAAGTTGGACACTTTTCGGATCACCACTTCTGAAACCAATTTTTTCAAATCGAACACTCTTCCAAGCATGCTTAACGCCTTTGAAATCAATCTGGACATCTTCTTAATTAAAAGAAACCTTTTATTATTATAATTTATTACACAAGTGCTCCGACACGCCAAATGGCGTATCTCGCACTTGCGCGCTTCGCGCGACTTTGTAGCATCACTGACCTATGGAAGGTAGTTTTTTAAAACATAAAATTCGCTAGCACCTAGGACTTGGTGCGTACTTTATCGGCATCAAGCGCTTCACCACTTCGGTAGCTTCATCATAGACATTCTCTCCGGACCGGCCAATAATTTCATTGGTTTGTGCTGCACAGTACTTCTGTCCCTCAGGTTGTTCCTCCGCAATCGTTCTCATGCTCAACAGCTAGCGTTTCAAGTTGTCGTTGACATGTCTTCCGAAGCCAGGTTCCCCTCTCTCGTTTCTTCTAACTGGATCTAATTGCTGGTCCGCCTTTACTGGTCTTCCCTCCCCTCTTTAGTTTCCACCTTCCTGGTCGCCACTACTGGCCCACTTCTTTGTTTCCACTATTGACACCTACTGGTCTCTTCTTGCTGGTTTCACCGTCATAGCCTCTCCTCCAAATTCGTCATTTCCTTGCTGGTCGCTCTCCTGGTCCACCATAGAGGCTCCCCTTACCGCCCTTCTCCACCACCCCCTTAGCGGTCCTCCCATGCTCACGGCACGGTCGGTGACACGTATTCAGAATCAAGATGCTTGCTGCGCGACGTAGTGGGCCCGTTTTCAGGATCAAGAAGCTCAGAAGCGCGCGCAGTCGCCGCTGTGTCGAGCATGAAGAGGCTATGCATATTGCAAACTCCTTGTTCTCCGTATGAATTCCCTTACGACTCGCTTCTTGTTGGTTCTTAGTCCTGGTCCCGACTCCAGGTCCCTTCTTCAAGGTATATTCCTCCTCCCCCATCGGGATCCTACCTACTACTCTACCCCAATTAACTATGCTTCCTACGCTCACGACATGACGAAGGCGAGCGAACGCCCATTGTGTGACATCGGTGTCACATCCTCTAAGTCCGGTCTCTCTTAAAGGCAATGGATCCGCTTGCAGATCCTCCTTACTGTCCCCCCTCCCCTGATTGGTAACTCCCTAATGATCCCTACATATTGCCTAAACTCTTCTTGGTGCCACCTCCTTGCCTGCTTCATTGCTCTTCCCATTGACCATCACGATGCTCCTCCTGGTCGCTGCCTCCTGATCGCCGTCGGTTCTCCACCCTCAAAGTCCCCTTCCACCCTTGCCCTTTTAGTAGCCTTCTCATGCTAATGGCACGAAGTCGGCATCTGAATCTGGACACTCAACAACGCGCGTAGGTGCTGTTGTGTTAAGCTGTAAAGAGCTGCTTTCCCTGCTGCAGCAAATCCCACGTTCAATAGCAAATTTTGCTCGCGCTGTAGATGACGCGGCGTATTTCACTTCGGTTAGATCACTCGACCGCCCTCGCTGTGGTTGATGCGGCGTACCTCACTTAGGTTAGATCACTCCACGGACAAACTCTTTTATACATAGGTGGTGATAGGGAGATACCCTATCCCATGTGGATGAGAGTAATGAAAATAAAACAAGATTCACATTCCACCAGTCGAACCATTCGAAATGCCGACGAGAAGATAATGATATAGAAGTAAGTAGAAAAAGACCAAGAAAGAACAAATAAGTAATACGCCGAAAGGAATTGATAAGGAGATGTTAAAACAAACATCAGTTAATCAATTGGGCGTCAAACAGGCGGTATTCATTAGGCGCCTAGGTGAGCCTTTTGAAGGAAAAATGACTGGAAGGGATGCTGACCTTCTTGCATAGGCCAATGTTATCGGTGAACGGGCTTTTTCCACTTTTCCGCAGCGTTAGACACTCTGCGAGGGACCTGGAATAATTTTTTATCCATAGAAAATTTGGTGTGATTTTTTGAGATTTTTAATTGAGCTACCATAATATGTGAACGCGCTGTTTGAAACTGTATATATTTCTTGTTTAAAAATTGCGGTTGAAAACTTATTCTAGAGCTCAAAAAGTAACAAGTTTTCCATATGATAAAAAAAGAAGATAAAATAGACATGCACTGATCGGAAAAGTCTCAATTTTAATCTAATTGATAGTATAAATACTTGATACTATAAATACTTGCTTACCTGAAACAGCGGAGATATGTTTTTTTTACAGAAGATTTTGTTGAGAAACGTTGACAAACGTGTAATTCCATGAAAACAGAATTTTTGGTATCAATAAAATGAAAACGACGTTCTGGATGAGTGCATGATACAATCTCTTTTTTAATGCAGTAAATGAATGCTGCCTGCGCTTTCAAAAATAATCTAATTCATTATTTTCCTAAAAAATAAAATTTTATAAAATTTCAAACCGTGTGTTCACCTATTGGGAAGGGTGAATTGAAAATTTCAAAGAACGTCTTACTACATTTTCAGTGGACAAAAAATTATTCTAACCTTTGAAAGATTCTAGCTCAATTTGGATTTGGAAGGCATTTATAGTTTGATATCGAAAACATCAAACTTGCCTAGAGGAGTGTCCAATTTGATTTGGAAACTGTCCGGTTTGAGGTGAAAGTGGTATACCGCCTTTTACACGAGAAACGAGGAGGAGGAACGAAGGGCTTCTTCAGTGTTTGCGACGACATCGCCGACTTGAGTGATCCCAAAGAAGCTGAAAACTTCAAGAAAGCTGCCGCTACGTACTACAAGGAAATGAAGGAGACTGCTGAGCGAAATGAGGCTATCCATGGCGTGTTGATGTACAAGAATGTGGCTTAATACTTATGTATAGCTGTTTACAGATGTTTATAAAGCTTTTGAATGTTGGCTGTTTCTCGGTTCTAGACAGGGTCTACGCTATACGTTCCGAATCAGAATGAACCATTTTAGGATATGTGATCGGTTACATCCGAGCCGAATCATCCAGAAATCGAGGATTCTCGAAATTAGCGTTACCCGAATTGTCCAATGATTTTCGATTGGATCCAACGTCAAGTTTATATTTTAGTGACTAAAGCCTCCACACACTTCTGCGGCAACGCCGCGGCCCTACCCTTAACCATAGGCAGGGACACTAAGGCCTATGGTATACTTCCGCGTCTCGCCAGCGACTGTGTTGCGCAGGTAGCTACACAGTTCGGAGCTACCTGCACAACACTGTCGCCGCGATCAGTCGCTGGCGCGACGCGGGAGTATACGTAGACTTAAGCTCGCCGCCACATCATTCACATCATTATTGCCGCCGCCGCCGCTAATTTCGCTCCTATTCGGCGGTGGCAGAGACTGCGCTCTAGGCCTATGTCATACCATCGCTCTTCGCTAGCGAAGGCGATGGACAACTAACACAATTGGGGAAGGGACGGTATCAGACGTTGTGGAGGGGCAGACGCCTGTAGCAGTTGTCCGATCCACCGCTAGCGAAGCCTCGCTAGCGGGGTGTCATACTTTCGAGCGATACGGCATCGCTACCGATGCGACCGCGTCGCTGAGCTGAGCAGAGCGTCAGCCAGCATCGGTAGCGATGCTACGACGCAGCTGCACACAACGCTATTAACTGCGCGCCTATTCGCTAGCTTCAAGCTAGCGAAGAGACTTCGCTCATCGCTCTGTTCGTCCCCTTCGCTCGGGTTGAGCGAAGGTATGACATAGGCCCTAGTCTTTCGCCGCAGAGAGCGGGCGGCCAGAGCGCTCAGCGGCCGTATGCACACCTCGCCCCGGCGGGGCGGACTTCCCGCGCCCTCCCCCAGCAGAAATTACCCGGCGGAAACGGGTGCCCCTTCCTGCGATGCACCTTGGGAAATGTACGGTGCGGAAACTTCCTAGCCGTACTGAAAACGTTTTGTACGCCGGCACAGAGGAAGCGTTGCAAATCACGGAGGAATTATCAGCTGTTTTCTGTTTTCTTTCGGGTGCGTAAGAATGACGAAAGACGAGAGGGTATATTACCGGTTGGATGCTGGATTTGCTATGAAGCCTACTAATCCTTTCACGACATTGTCCGACAATGTTGTCAAACACTTTTTTGCCGCGTGGGACAATGTCCGACGATGTCGTCGGACACCATCATACGAATAGTTCGTGGAAAATTATCAAGCATTTAATAGTGCAATATTAATCAATTGGTCCACTAATAGCTACGGTCAAGACGGTCCTTGGGAAACTTCATTCGTTACTGTTTTTCATAATTAACAAATAATACAAAGAAAATAATTCAAATAATCAGCGCGCGGGAAAAAGGCGCACTGTCCCATGCGGCAGTCACCCGAAAATCGCGCGTGCCGTGAAAGGGTTAAAACAATATTGTGTTGCACTATATACACCTGTGTTTTGTCCACTCGCCTATGTATTAATGTTCTCCTTTGTTTTTGCGGGTCTTGGAAATCAACTAGCAACAATGACCAAGAGAGATCCATAGTGGTACTGTGTTAAGCAAGTCATTACCTATGCGTCGATGGCATAAGAAAGTTGTGGTTGTTAGTAAGATAAGGGCATATATAAACTAGTTGAACGAGATGGAGCTGGGACTCACCCCCTAAACGAAGTTTCAGCGAAATCGATGACTCTGCCTGGATCACCCTTGTTAAAGCTGTGGGTGGTCTCCGACCGCATCGTGAAAAACGGATGTCAGATTCGTGATCAGCACCCCAAATAACCCCCTAAACAAAGTTTCAGCAAAATTTTTTTTTGACCGAAGTCGTGTCGGTGGAGTCGGAACTTTTAACTAGTGCCACCAAATATCTATCGTTGCATAACTATAGCTTCACACAAAATAGGCTTAAAATAAGTGACACACAGAAGTGAACATTTCAGCTAATCTGTAGATTGAAGCAGATGTAAACAAGCTCTATAACACACTATAATACCCCTAGGTGGATTACCTATATGATAAACATGGATTTTGCAAACGTGCAAAACGAACGCAGCCTGCAGGATCCAAACCCCCGACCCCGCGTTTACGAGCCCGAGCTCTTCCCTACTACGCCACCTGAGCACTGCGCTTGGCCGCGATACGAGCCCTCATCCCGCGCGCGCCCGTCAGCTGTGGAGCACGTGAATCAACAGGGCACCAACCCGCGACTTCCGTCGCCCCTAACTCTGCGCAGAGTTGTATTGGGGTCGGGTTACCTGCAGTTTGTTACTACCCAGAGAGAGGCGGTTCTGCCCATGTACAACACTTGCGCCGTTCCGACCTACCGTTGAGATAGTATCCTGGTCAGACAAGCATTTGCAAGCATATTTTCCTCAGCTCCATTCGACAATTGGCGATATGCCGTTTATGCCCTTTTGTTTGCAGGCAGCAGGTCAGGTAAGCCTTTCAAACAATTTGACATTCTACGTTATTCACAGTTCTCTACGTCGATGAAGATAACATCGAAAAGGCGTAACCGTGCTGAGAGGATCCATATCTCTACGGTAAAAGTTCGAGGATAAAATGTCCAAGCAACAGTCGGTCTTAAAAGTATTAATTATTCGACCTAAGGTTTCGGAAAATGTGCATTTCAATAAATGGAAGCACTAGCACAAAAACAACCTAGCTAAACTTTGTTATCCCCACATTGAGTACACAAATACACGATAGTGGTCCAACTAGTAGCCTTAGTAGACGTTTCTTGTACTCAAAAACTAACGAAAATATAAAAGCATTCTCTACACTTGGATATTGCCTGAAAATTAGCCTCAGTAAGCGCCTGTTCTACTTAATGGATGACGGAAAGGTCGAACATGTTGTAAACACTGCTTCTCAAAAATGACCTCAATAAGCATCACAGATACCAAAACTCGACGAAGTCGGAAGTACGGTATTTCCTCCCCATTTCCCGGCCGGCTCATCCCGACATACGGGTGAGTGTTGACGAGTCCCAAGAGGTGTGGATGTTGTGTTCGAACCAACAGCGCCGGTGGTGTAATAGCGTACAGCATTCCCGCCCGGTCAGCAGGAGGTTCGGGTTCCCGCCGGCGCTAACGCTTAAAGTTTTGATCGCAACAAAACATCGTTGTAATTGCATGACTTATCATTTTCATCGCTCGCCGCAAAAGTGTGTGGGGACCTTAACGCTGCGGCAACGAGGAAGTGATCGATATCGATTGGACGCGCTGTTTAAATGAGGTGGCAGATTCACATACTGGACAGAGGGACTTTGGCCTAGGGTAGGTCCTGGATAACTCTAAACTACAGATGGCAAATGCTGGAATAATTCATGCCTTTGGCACGCATGGAAGATTGAATGATATGAGTTGTAAGCTTTTACAACGACCTATTGTTGCGATCAAAACTTTAGCGCAGCCGGGGCTCGAACCTGCACCTCCTGTTAACCAGGCGGGATGCTCTACACCATTACGCCGCCGGCTATGTTGATCGAGCACAACATCCACACCTCGTGCGTTGATATGCATTGTAGTGCAACGTGGGAGCATTGCAGACGGCCATTCTTAACATGGCGTCGGCTACTCACTTTCGCTAACCTTTTCTTCAAAAGGTGGCCAGTGTGTTGGGATGTAGTCGTTGCAGAAAAATTTTGAGCTGGAATCATTAATCAAAATGACCAGTTCCTTCTGTCCGTTGGATTTTAGACACGGCGAACAATGTAGTCGACATAGCGTTCTACGACACCCAGCGAAAACCTGGAAGTGTTCAGACATCGAGATTTTTTGGGGGACGGCATAGTCTTGGATTGTACAGTATATTGGGTTCAGGAAGAAGGTTTTTCCTTTATTCTGTGTGTTCAACCGATCCTAACTCGCTCACTTTTGAGAGTTATGCAAATACGGGTGCATTTAGAAAACTAGAAGAAATTCTATTTCTGATGATCACAAAAACACTTTTCAAAAAATTCATCTTGATGCGCGGTGGGGGGGGGGGGGAGAGCGGGTACGAGTTTTGCCAAAATCGCAAAGAAATCGCAATCTGGAAAAATGCGCAGAAAACGTCTGAAAATATTATAGACGTGAGAATCCCCCCAATCACAACCAATCAGTTGAAATGCAAAAGTGCAGCAGTGCAGAGGAACCAAACCCCTGACCTCCCTCGCACGAGTCAACCCTCTATCCACCTGCGCTCCGAGCCAGTGCTGGAGGCGCATCGCGGGCGTACAAGACCCCAAACGCGTGCTGCGCCGTATCCCATTGTGACCACCTACTCCTTGGGTTTAACGACTTGGCAAAAAATAAACACATTTTCAAACCAATTGAGGGGTGAGGATTCTCCCTATAAGACTCGCTCTCCCGTTCAGACATACGCTTCAGACCCTTCCCTTGTAAGGGCGAACCAGTAGTGAGGAGCCAATAGATCGCCCTATCATACTATATACTGTACGTTCTGCGAGCCTTTTGTACTCCTAGGTAGGGAAAAAGCTGTACAAGTAGAGCAGCTTGCTTGATGTGATTGTCCTTAGCTTAGTGATACTGCAACATCGCGCGAAGCGTGCAAGTGCGAGGCACGCCGATAGGCGTGACGGAGCACTTGTAAAAAATAAATAAATAAATTTGAATAAAATAAAATTTGAATAATTTGAATAAAATAATAAATAAATAAATAAATTTGCACATGCGCATTTCTTAAAAGTAAGTGAGTTATGATCAGCATGGCAGGTAGTCGTCGAGCTGTCGTGCCAAGATTGATATCGAACGTTTATTCGGCTTACGTTTCGGCGTAACCGCTTTCTTCAGAGCCTGGAAAAGACAAGGGGAGTTAGAGAAATTTCCCCGACCAAGAGTCATTTCAAGTTTCAGCCATCTCAAAAGCTAAAGGGAGAAAGAGACGAACCGCGAGGAGGACAGCCCAACTGACCTTATGTAAACAGCCGAAGGCTGTGGAGTCACCCTTCAGATGGAGATAAATGTAGGTGAATGACGTCCTCCCTTCGGGTCAGCCCCTCAGCGACCTTCCGGCTGGCGCCCCCCTGGGTCGAGCCCACAGAGGTCGGCAAATGGAACCAACTCCTGGGTTATGGCCACCCGTTCCTCCTTCCTATTGATTGCGGGGTTCTTGAACGCAATCCACAGCGCCTCCAAGGCCTTGCGCGCTGCGATGTCGACCTCGCGAGCCAGGATCGTCACCGCCACTCCAACCACTGCGCCACTATGACTTCGCAGCCTGTGCTCCCCCAAGCGTGTGCTGACTTTGCACCTGTTGAGCCCGTCCACATGCTCCTTCACCCTTACCCAAACTGGTCTGCCCGTCTCACCAACGTATTCCTCCTTGCATTCAATGCAAGTTATGAGGTATACTGTTCCTGAAACCCTACAGTCGCCTTCCCTGTCGAATGGGCAGACCACGCAGAAGGGCGTTTCACAATCGCAGTCATAAAGACGGTTCCTCACCAGTCGCGCCTTGAGATTAGCCGGAGGCACCTCAACGACCCTAACGATGTCACCCAGGTCAGCCTTACGAACGCATTCCCGTACTTGAGCACTGAGGGAGTCCGAGATAAAAGGTACCGTGAAGGCGATTTGACCACGCAATTGTGCCCTGTGTATGCGTGCTGGTGCCCGTGGTTGACGGCCTTCGGGCATGTTGTGCGCAACATGCCCGTTGGATAAGGCAATGCGAGATGCGAATTCCCTAGATGAGGACTTGAACTCGCTATTCGAGGACACCAGAGCAGCTGTTTGGAACATATTCCGAACAATGGCCCTCTTAGTACTATATGGGCGTGCGGAACGATAGTGCACAATGATGTTCTTGCTGCTGGGCTTCCGGTACCACCTAGTTTGGAAGGTGTTACTAGAGAGACGAATTTCCACGTTGAGGAACGGCAACCAGTGACTTGTCGGCTTCTCCCTTGTGAGCTTAATATGCTCAGCCTGATGGTTAAGCAACTCGAAGCAGGCATCCATTTCGCTCTGCGTAGGACATACGATGAAACAGTCATCTATATACCGACAATACAGCAAAGGTCTGCGTTCCATTACGGGTCTCTCTATTTTTGACATGTACGCTATAGCTAGCACCGGAGCCAAGCGTTGGCCCATAGCTAGGCCTCTAACCTGCCTGTAGTACTGTTTGGACCACTTGAATATGTTGCACTGAAGGCACTCGTCTATCAGCACCATTATTTGGGCAATGTTGAGTCCAAAAAGGGCCAGCTGGACCTCATGCTCAACAAGGATCTCGTGTACCGCTTGCATGGCATCGCCTTTGGAGACATTTGTGTACAACGACGTGACGTCAAACGACTCCATCACGCAGGTATCTTCTACATTAGTCTCCCGGAGCTTATCCAAAAGGGCGCTGGTGTTAGGAAGGTGAGCTGGAATGAACCGTAGTAGCTGCGTAAGAACAAAGTTCAACAGCCAAGATATACGGTCTGCAGGACCACCAATGCCACTTATGATGGGCCTAACCTGATACAGCGAAGGGTCGCTAAGGGCACCACCTGGTGGCAACTTATGAGTCTTGATAAGAACATACAAGACCGGGCAGACGGGATGCTCACACTTCAGCCGCGCTGTAATGCTTCTAGGGAGGTTTGCTGACTTTGCAACCTCAACCCACTTTCGGTTTAAACGGCGGAACTGTTTACTAACTTCTTCAGGAGTGGACTGACAGTAGACGGTGCTGTCCTGGAGGTGGAGTATGGTAATACTCCTGTCAAGTTCTTGTGGTAGCACCACAAACTCGCCTCCCTTATCACTAACGCCCATTTTAATTGCTCCTGAAGCCATCAAGTTCCGGATCTCCCTCAGACCTCTACGCTGATCAACTGTGAGATTTGGAGTCACGTTTCTCTGCAGAACTGTGAGTAAGGAGGTGGCCAATATGCGGAACTTCTTATCGATCGCCCAGTTTGGCTCCTGCGCACAGAGAAAATGGAGTTGTATTTGTTATTACAGCTACAGAGAAGCGGTCCATATCTACGGCTATGAAAAAAGTTTTCTTATCTGTTTTTGATTTGGCTCATGGCGTCTATAACATTTGTTTAATTTATAACAAGATTTTATTTTTTGCATAATGCTTATAAACAATTTGTGCCAAATGGCAACAAGTTCGTTATGTTTATACAAAGGTATTTCTCTATATTTTGTGCCTTTTCTAAATATATCGTATAGCAAGGTATTTTTGAAAAAATTAGCGTCTCCCGTTACTATATGTTCATGATATGGGTCTATAAAGCTAGAAAATTTATGACATAAGCATACGACATTGTTTATGGAGGTGTGATCCAAGCTACGTAGAAATTTGCTATAATTGAAAAGTTTTTTAAATAGTGGATCATTGTAATGGTAGATTATACGAAGCGGTTTGTAATTAACCAAGCTACTATTTGTGATAATACTTGTGATTCGTTTGTCAATTACAATTTTATATACATTGAATAGGTCTAATTTTTCATCATAAGAAGGACACTTAATATACGTGCAATCCTTGACATTTTGTATCGTTAATGTAGGAAGTAATTTCTTCGATGATCTGTTGCGAAGACATTTTTTGGGTTTTGTGCTAGTCCTTTTATTTTCCCTGTTTCTCCTGGATTTACTAACTTTGAGGTTAAAGAATGGATGATTAGCCTTATATGACAAAGGGTTAGGTATATGAGAGATATTACCATATCCTTAATATTGTCGTTATGGATAAGCTGTCATAAGAAGCTTAATCAAGAAGAGTTCTTTTTCTTTAATATATTGATATCCATGTTTTCAATTAAGTTATCTAGGAGAGAGACAACAAAACTATTACAATTATCGTTACATTTAAAATAGGTATAGAATATTTTACTGTTGCATTTCTTGTTAATGCTACTGAGGTGCTCCATTGTTCTATTTCTTAGCTTTCTAGTAGTTAAGCCAACATATTGCTTACTACAACCATTACAAGTAAGGCAATATATAACATTTGTACTTTGACAGTTAGCAGAGCATTCTTTAAAGATAGGGATTTTGAGGCCAGTAGAGTTACAAATAATGTAATTATTACAGTCGATAATGCTACAGATAGTGCAATTTTGTGAGCGTTTATTCGCATCGTCCAGTACTGCTATAGGTAGTCTGACCAACGCGTAGGTAGGCGTCCTGGTGTTCTCTTGACATCCGGAATCCAGTCGGTGATAGCTCTCGTCCAGCGGGCGTCTGCGAATCCCATTACGTGGCCGGCCCACATAATTTCGACGACTTGGCCCATGCGACAGCGTCTCTGATCTTCGAACGTCGGCGAAGCTCGGAACTCCGGAGGCCTGCCCTCACTTGCGTGAATCGTGTCACTCCGAGCATCGTCCTCTCAATTCCACGCTGCGCGACGCTGATCGCGTGTTCATCCTGCTTTCGTATAGCCCAGGTCTCTGAGGCGTATGTTAGGGCAGGAAGAACAGTGGAGTCGAATAGGTGGGCACGGAGTCGGACGTTCTCGCATGGGAGAGGTCGTCGAAAATTAGGTGGGCCGGCCACGTAATGCGATTCGCAGTCACCCGCTGGACGAGAGCCATCACCGACTGGATTCCGCGGGATGTCAACAGAACACCAGGACGCCCATCTACGCGTTGGTCAGACTTCTTCGTGAAAGCTCTGAACGACCGATATGACGCTCTTCGTATCCCTCGAGCGAGGAGGATCCATTGGACCACTCTGGCACGCGACAGGGACGAATGGAGACGCTGCTGGCGCCCGCTTGAGCAAGTCGATGATTAACGGGACGACAGGCGATACAGGTGATAGCAGTACCAAAATTCATGAGGTTGTACGTGCCGTTTACATTACTTTTAAGAAGAACGCGAGCCTGACAGTAAGAAGTTTGTTTTTGTGCACTTTTTTGTTTTTTGGCCCTAGATCAAACGGTAAGAAGAGCCAGATCCTTAGCGAGTAGGAAGGTTACCTAACGGTTTTCGAGGGGCTGCCTCCAGGGGTCAGCACTCCCGGAGGAATAGCTATACCGGAGGCGTAGTACTTACCCTCCCGCGCCAGTGGCTACTTTTATAAACCCATCGGTATAGCTATGTGCAAAAGGCAAAAGAGAAAGAAAGTAAGAAAAAAGTGCGAGTGAGAAAATGTGAGGAGGAAAAGGCTAAACCCACCGAAATAGTAAGGTAAGTACAACCGAATTATCATCATCATCATTACTATATATAATCGAGAGAGGCATGAGTCACTGTCCGACGACATGTTTGCACTCTTATGTGAAGCCGGCCGCGCACGCTGCGCTGAAGCCCGCCGCGCTAAGTCCGCCGCGTCCGCTGCGCCCACCGCTTCCGAGGATGCTTACTGCTGACGGCGCATGAACTGTCGACGGTGGCATGTTGATCCCATCTAATGTGTTTATGAACCGACTGCCAAACGGATGCAAAGCAGAGAACATTGTGCGTTTGCTTTCGGTACGGGCTCATTCACCTTCACCCTCCATTTTTCACTTCATTTTTGCATCCGTCCCTTACTGCGTTTTCGTCTGTATTTCGTATTTCTCTATTTTCACACTGCCGCTGACCTTTTCCTCATACATTTTCATTTCTGTTTCAATCTATGCACATGCTATCATGAAGACCTGCGGAAAACGTTATACAAACATCGTCAACGCCGGCAAGCCTGGCGTGGCCCGCACGTCTAGCGTACGGACCCTGGCTGAGGGAGCATCCCAAACTATGTTTGGGCTACGTTCCTAGCGTGGCCCGCCACACCCGAAGCCGGCGAAGCCAGCAAGCCTGGCGTGGCCCGCATGTCCAGCGTACGGCGCCGGCGAAGCCTTCAACGGACGCTGGTGCATTAATAAGCGTGGGTGCTGCTATAGACATGAATGATTTTACTTAGATGGTCAAACGAGGGCGGTCATTGAGGTGTGAAGCCATTCGAGATGGAAACCAATTGAATACGTTAAGCGGTGGAGGGCTACACAGAAAGTAAAATATCGGTGCTAATACGTCCTCCTTTTGAACGGGTGCTAGCTAGAAGCGTAGATGTTCAGTTTATGAGCAGTGTATTTCGCTTATATGCTTTTTTGCAATCCTTTATCACTGTTGATGGAGGTTGGTACATCATTAGCTATTCTTACCAGTTGATTATACGTTTTTGACTCCATCCATGTAAAGAATAATAATGGAATTTCTATCTATAACAGCTCATCTTGGAACAGTTTGACTGTTCGAAAATCAAAAGGAGCCATGCACTGCACTAGAGAGGTCGAA
Source organism: Heligmosomoides polygyrus bakeri (assembly GCA_947359475.1). Lineage (NCBI taxonomy): Eukaryota > Metazoa > Nematoda > Chromadorea > Rhabditida > Heligmosomidae > Heligmosomoides > Heligmosomoides polygyrus. The sequence goes on along the minus strand of OX375867.1, from coordinate 97,667,026 downwards.
AAAAAAGTTATTCATACTTCGGTTACGTGGGCTTATTTGCGGTGTTACTTGGAGTGCTGGTCACGAATCTGACACTGGTTTCTGGATTTCCCGTTTTCTTACGACAGGTTGGAGGAGGTGTGAGTTGGTGAGGGTGGTGAGGTCAGGAGCGCCAATATCGCCCAAACGTTGTGCGTGGGGTTATTTGGGGTGCCGATCACGAATCTCGCATCAGTTTTTGACTTGCTTAACCTGGAAGTCAAAAATTCTCACCTTTCCACTTTCGAAAGGCTCGATAGACGTAAACGACATTTGTTGTCATGAATCGAACCCATAGCTATGCCCCTGTGAAGACACAACACTACCACTACCCCAACCGACCACATTGGGCTGGGTGGCAGCAGGGCGTCATGAACTTCACGCTCACGCGTCCACACGATTTTTTTCGACCACAGAAGAGCATTCCGAAAAAGTAACTATGGTTTTGAACTCCCCACATCGCAAAAGTTCGCCGCCAGTTTGGAGGCTCTCCTTGTAAGAATCTACACAGAGACGAAAAATCGGTTAATACTTTTCTCTCAATACTATAGGCTCAATGTTGGCGAATAATCAGCGGAATTTCATTTTCTTTTCTCTTTATTTAATTTTTTATTAATTTTTTCATTTCTATTTCTTTTAATAATTTTTTATTTCTTCATTTTACGGAGGCCAAGTGCGCATCCAAATTCATCCTTGATCACGATATAAACTTCAGGGCAAGGTTGCTCTATTCTCAGTTTGTCGTGGACTTTGGCTGCGGAACACTGACAAGCAGGAAGTAGAGCAACTTCGGGAGGATCACTGAGTTCACTAATCAGAGCGCCTCTGTGGCGTGCTACGTGCAGCGCGGTATCACCTGAACTGATGACTCAACAGCCAAATCGATGTTTCCTCCTGCCCTTTCGCATCACATTCGTTGCTCCTTTCTTGCCTTCATATTCAGACGCAAATTCTCTTTTCATAATCCGAATAAATTATCGCAGCATCAGCTATAGAGAGAGGATGTGCTCCTTGAATCAGCCATCACAATACTAACTCTATATGGGTGAAGGACGGCGTTTATCAGTCTCGTTTGAGATGCGCCACACATTTTCTACTGTCGTGCAGGCGATTTGAATGGGTATTTGACCTATATAATGCCTTGCGGTGGTGGCGATGTCCGTTCCTCCACGCGGTGCCACTGGAAACTGCTCGCTTCTGCGAGCTAAACCAAACAGGGACATTCGAATGCAGGCGACAGACCCTGGTGACAGGTCGGCCTACGAACAACCCAATGTCACACCATATGGGTGTATGTCAGTTCAGGTTTTTCGAGATAGGGCTACGGCGTCCGGGGGAGCCGACGCGCACCCGCAAAGCCCGGCGAGTGTGGAAAGTATGCTAGGGTCCCTGATGCGAGGACGGCATCGGGGGGAAACTGAGCTAGTCCAAAAGTCCCGCAACGTAAGCAAGACCTGCGTCGCAACGCTGAATGTTGGTACGTTGTCGGGCCGCTCCTTTGAGTTGGCAGAGGCATTGGAGCGAAGGAAGATTGACTTGTGCGCGGTGCAGGAGACGAGGTGGTCCTGTAGTAAGTCAAGGGACATATGCCGAGGCTATAAAGCCGTTCTGTGTGGCAGTCCCAGGACCACCAGCGGTGTTGTATAATCGTCTCTGAGCGTTTGCGAGACTCGACTGTAAGCGTCGAGCGCTTTGACGATCGATTGAGGAAGATCGTTGTCGCCGCTAAGGAGCGACTCTTCCACTTCTTCTCTTCGTATGCTCCGCAGACGCTGTTCCGATCAAGCCAAGGATGAGTTTTGGAGCCTGCTTGATGAGAAGACAGCAGAGGTACCGTCGAAGGACGTCATCATTGTCGCTGGTGACCTTAATGGGCACGTAGGCGCTACGAAAGACGGGAACAGCTGTCATGGTGGATTCGGCTATGGGTTGCGTAACACAGATGGTGAGCGTATCCTTGAATATGCGGATTTGCATAACCTCACCATAATGAACACCGTGTTTCGTAAACGCATCCCCCACCTTATCTCGTTCTATAGTGGGAACACCAAGACGCAGATAGACTTCGTCCTTGTGAGAGCTCGTAACCGAAATCTCGTCACAGACGCGAAGATCGTGCCGTATGAAACGGTCGCCCCACAGCATCGTCCGCTGATCTGTACTTTGAAGATCGTCCCTCCGATGGTGCAGCAGGTTGAGCGATGCGGTGCTGCAAGAATCAAGTGGTGGCGACTGAGAGAGAAGGAAACAGCTGTGATTTCTCGCGTACGGTTACCGACAGTCATGACTGTCGACGAAACTTGGAAGCAAGCGACCGACGCGATACTTCTAGCTGTGAGGTCAGAACTTGGCACTACGAAGCCTGGACGACGAAAGGTCGACATGCAGGCATGGCTGTGGACGAACAATGTGAAAGAAAAGGTTCGAGAGGAGAAAGCGCTTTATCATGTGCTTTTCGGCGACAAGACCGCCAATAATCGGCAAAAGTACCACGAAGCGAAAAAAGCTGCCAAGAAGGCTGTGACCGTTGCAAAAGCCACTCATTACAGTGATGTCTACGAAAAGCTGGAGTCGCGCGAAGGTGAGCGGTATTTGTACCGACTTGCAAAAACCGTCATTGCCAATCCGAGGATATAGAGGTTTCTTGGCATCAACGACGAGAACGGCCACCTTCTGGCAGAGCGCAAAAGGGCATTGAAGCGATGGAGCGATTACTTTGAGGGAATTTCGACTAAAGAATTTCCTCATCCGGCCGTTCCTTCTGTGGCTCCTGTCCACGGTCCCGTCCACAAAATCATTGTGTAGGAAACTGACGCGGCTCTGAGGATGATGAGACCGGACAAGGCGACTGGTCCAGATGACTTGCCAGCTGATTTATGGAAGTCGAAGTTCTGGTACTCTGCTGAGTGGTTGGCCCAAGTTTTTCAACCAAGTTGTAGCGGAGAAGAAGGTGCCTGATGTTTGGCAGGAAAGTACGACGATCCCGATTTGGAAGAAGAAGGGCAGCCCTGCAGACTGCTCAAATTACCGTCCGATTCGTTTGCTTTCGCACAGCATGACGATCTTCGAGCGAATAGCCGAATTCGCGAAATCGTCAGGCTTTCCAGCAATCAGTGCGGCTTCGTGGCTGGTTGTGGCACTATCGATGCCATATATGCCACCCGTCTTCTGGTAGAGAAGCATCGCGAGAAACAGAGACCGGTGCATCTTGCCTTTCTTGACTTGGAGAAGGCCTTCGATCGCGTGAGGTTATATGGTACGCCCTACGACAGCACGGTGTTCCCGAAGAACGTGTAGAGTGGGTGCGAATGCTATACTCTTTTCCAAAGAGTCGTGTGCAAGCTGCAGCTGGAACCTCAACGGAATTTCCCATCTCTGTCGGGGTACACCAGGGGTCTGCGCTTTTCCCACTCCTCTTTGTTGTCGTAATGGATGCGATTACGCGAGATCTTTAGAAGCCCGTTCCTTGGACGTTGCTATATGCTGATGACGTGATGCTCGCCTTCGAAGACAAAGGTGAACTCGAGCGAGAGGTGCAAGCCTGGTGCGACCGCCTGGCGATGTTCGGACTCAAACTGAACGTCAAGAAGACCGAGTATTTCACGACTGACGTAAATGAGTCCGGCTCCATAAAGATTAGCTGTACTAAGCTTGCACGCATTTTGGTGTTTAAATACTTGGGATCAGCAATAGCCTCTGATGGCAGTCTGACGGTTGAAGTGAACTCACGCGTGAGTGCAGCTTGGTCCAAGTGGCGCTCGTTGACTGGAGTACTCTGCGACAAGAAGATGCCAGAGCGCTTAAAGTCAAAGATCTATAAAAACGTCGTCCGGCCGGTAGCGATGTACGGAGTTGAGTGTTGGCCTGCGACAAAGGAAACGGAAAGTCGCCTCAGCGTAATGGAAACGGAGATGCTGCGCTGGATGGCTGGAGTCACGCGCCTGGACCGCATCCGAAACGATGCTATTCGGCAGAAGTTCGGTGTCGCGCCGATAGCGGACAAGATGCGCGAAGCTCGCTTACGATGGTACGGCCACGTTCTGCGTGGAAAGGAAGACAGCGTCCATAAGATAGGCCTTAACTTTGAAGTGTCCGGAAAGCGGCCTAGAGGACGCCCAAAGCAACGCTGGGCTGATACGCTATACAAGGACTTTAAAGTAGCTGGTGTCCACCCTGATCTAGCACGGGATCGGGAAAGATGGCGACATGGCACCAGAAAAGCGGACCCCGCCACGAAGCGGGACAAACGCTGAAGAAGAAGAAGAAGAAGAAGAAGAAGAAGAAGAAGAAGAAGAAGAAGAAGAAGAAGAAGAAGAAGAAGAAGAAGAAGAAGAAGAAGAAGAAGAAGAAGAAGAATGCTTTGCGGTGGCCGGCAAATAGACAAGTCAGCGCTTTATTCTCCCAGACAGGCTTTGCAACAATTTGCCAACCCCGGAGGGATGGTAGGCTTGGTTGGCCGGGGCAAGAGATCTGAACTAACTAGGGAAGGGTTTTCACCTCCCATGGAACTTCAAGTTGAGACCAGGATCATGAGAAAGAGCTCGGAATGCTGATTACGAATACGGGTGTCAATATTGCAAAATGAAACTCCTGAGCGTGTTATGACCTGTCGAACTTGGGTCGCCAAACTGCAGGCTGGCCGTACTAAAGGGCTGGTGCGAGAGCGATGAGTCATAGGGGCTTCGTAAGAAGGGCCCGGCAGTGGCGGCGGAGCGCTCAGTTGGCCAGTGATCACTCGATTCAGAATCGAGTGAATCTGCTACGATCTCCATCAAACGCTGAATATTTGGTGGAAGTTTTTGGGCTTAAAATGTGCTATATCTTTTAGTTTGGGATACACTAGCGGATGAAAGCTTTATCGTACGGAAAATCTCTTGGACTTCTAGCACGAGGATATCCCGTGATAACCCACAATTCTGGAAGGGTAGGTTACTTTTTTGTCTTCTTAATTATGCTACTTTATTCGTTAATATCATTTTCACATAATGTTGGACATTTTTCAAGGCAAATCGGATACTTTTGACATCGAACACCTTCGAAATCAAATCGATCATCTTTCAAATTCAGCGAGGCACTCTCAAAGAAGGTCCGGTTAAATTTCGGTCTTAGGTTGGCAGCAGAGTATTGCGGGTGCCGCGGACTCGCCATGACAACGGCGGGTGATGCGGCGCCGCGAGGGTGTCTGTACGGAATACTGCGTACTTTCGCCGGCAGATGCGGCCTATAAGAATGTCAAAGAGCGTAGTAAGCAAAACGCTTTTTGTTTTGTGAAGAAGCGGTTTCTAAGCCAAGTTAGGATTTCTTGAATGTAAGCCCCGAAGTCTAATAGAACATTCCTTATAACTCCACAGTTCTGTACCATTTTGCGCTTGCTGCTCTCGCTTTTGTAGTTCTACCCCCACTAAAAGTTCCTCGGTTGACAAGCATCTTGAAGATAATGTGGTAGCCCTTGTGATGACAGCATTCACTCCGATGGCTTGTTGAGTCCGGGAGGTCTCTCCGATGCAGCTATAGCTCATATTAAAAATAACGATCTGCTTTGTTGTTGCATTTCTGTGCAAGGGTTTTCCCTAAACCTCACACGTCTAGCTTGTGACTGGAAGGTCACGAAGATTTTCAGTGCAATTAAGGCACCTGATATCGTGCTAAGGTTTTTTGCGTTACGTTTTGAGTGCAGCATTCCATACGCCTCTATTTGTCGACACTAACGATGATCATATTATTAGTTGTCAAGCTCCTTTAAGGACAGAAATTATCCACCAACAGCTTTTATAGCATGTAGATTCGTTAAAAAAGGTTTCCAAATAGATGAACCATAATCGACACCTATCTATCACGTCCTCCCTCCCTCCCCCCCGCTCCTGCCACTGTGGGTGAGGGCCGCCTTGAACTACTGCAGCCCTCGGGGACCTTTGCGACCAGCGGCTCAGCGACAACTCGTCCGCGCCGCGGCTTCCACCACAGTGGCAGCGTGGGTACTATACCTTTGTCCTTGGGAAAAAATTTCGAATTTCGAATGATCGAATAATATTCGATTTTCAAAATTTCGAATTTCGAATGATCGAATAATATTCGATTTTCAAAATTTCGAATTTCGAATGATCGAATAATATTCGGTTTTCAAAATTTCGAATTTCGAATGGTCGAATAATATTCGATTTTCAAAATTTCGAATTTTGAATGATCGAATAATATTCGATTTTCAAAATTTCGAATTTCGAATGATCGAATAATATTCGATTTTCAAAAAGTCGAATTTCGAATAATCGAATTTCGAATACTCGAATATTCGAATAATCAAATGAACACTATTATTTACTGTTGTCACCCAGTGGTTGACATTTAATTATTTTTTTATTACCCACTGTGAAGGAAGTGGATGGCTGCTCCATCCATTTCCTTTACGAGACCAAAGGACAATAACAGCGGTATAACGGCAATGAAGCACGCTTTGCTTCCATAAGAATTCGTGCACCGAGAAGAGAGAAACACCTTGGGTAGGCAGAGCTAGATTGTTATAGGTCTTTCTCTGTGGGTTGCTATCTTTCCTTATGTTATAGCGAAGCTTCCAGGTGGTAAAAGAATGATTATCATGGGCGGAGAAATGACACAAAGGCGATATGGTGCAGAAAGGGCACACTGGAGTCTGATGAATGGCATTCAGTTTGTGTTCTAGCTCCGTTGAAGAGAAACGGACCCGCGTTGGAATCTAATCTGACAAGACACTACGACTTGGACAGTGTTAGAGCGAAAATGGGGATGGCTCACTTTCATAGGAAACGGAGTATGACTGGCTCTTGTACTCCATAGCCATTGCTCTTCCTTTCTTCTTCAACGTCTTTACTGGCAGAATGCAGGAGCTTTCTAGACCCCTGAAAGTTCTACCTCTCTACCGCAGCCCCTTCGGCTCTAATCGTTCCCTTGTTGTAACTGGGGTAGAAATACAAAACGAAGATTCTCCCGTAGTATACTGAAGGTAAAAATATCTGTGTACAGGCATAACCCTAATCACTTGCGATTCACGTGAATGGCCACAGCACGCTCGACGGCCGTTTACAAGGAAGCAGGTGCGCAGCGGAGGGCCGCGCTTGCAGCGCTTACTTCGCGTCAACTCACAAGGGAGGTCAATGAACTTCCCGTGGGAATCTTATAAGTGACCTATTGAGCGCTGTGGGGGATTGTCCGAGAGGCACCCCAGTGGTTTAAAACTGAATGCAGCTAAGGGACATTTTATTTAACGAATTTACCGAATTTACCTTTTTAACGCGAAAATTTTTCGTTAAAAAGTGGTCGTTAAAAATTTACCGAAAAAATTTAACGCACACCCCTGCTGCCCAACGCCTCCCCACCACTCTCTGCTAATCGAAGGTTTAGGGACTTGTACTCCCACAACTCCGGAGATCGAAAGGATTCGCCCAAACGTCGTCTAGAGGGCTAATTGAGGTGCTGATCGCAAATCTAGTAAACGTTTTCGCGTGATCGCGTGATTCCACATTTTCATGAGTGATCATGTTTATCAGTTTGAGTACATAGAATCGCTTGCTTCACTTACATATGTGATCAGACTTGCTTTCCAGTCTTCGACTTTGAAATGGAAAGTAGTGCACGAAAAATGGATAATTTAGAAAAAGAAATGACAGATTCGTGGCAGCAGCCTAAATAATTTCCTAAGGCGAGGAAAGGACGAAATCAGTGGTCATGACAACCCTATCCTTACTCACGAATACACACTATGAAACATCGTAAGCGGCCACATTGTCGAAATTGGATACCATATTCGTGCTCAGCATCCAAAATAACAGTACAGGCGATATTTGGGCGAAAAAAATCGACCTCCACTCCACTTTTGGAGTCACAATAGTACAACGCGGCCGGTTATTCTGCACCTCTTCTCGCACATACTCACCGTCGCCTATTGTGGTCGACGGTAACACCGAACGCGTTTGCCAGCTTCGTGATCAGAACCTCAGTCAACCCTCAGGACAACATTTGTACGAAATTTTATTATCTACTTACGAAGTCATGGGGATTAATCTCCCCGTCAGTGCGGGAGAATGGCCGAGGAAGAATAGGCTGCAAGAAGACCAATAGAATAAGTTAATCATATATGTAAATTTTAATACTCAAACAGTTTTAAATTCAATGTCTAAACAACGAAGTAGAATCAGAAATAACCTGGGGTATATTTGAACTCTAAATCACTCTGTACTATAACAAACACAAGTGGAAAACAAGCAACAACTAAAACAAGTAATAACTAAAACAATGGTAACAACAACACTAAACATGTCTTGTTTCGCCTCTGCCTTCATATAAAACATGTTTATAATTAGTCACTCCGAGGCTCGTCAGTGAAGAAGGTGACTAATTAATTTAGTTGTTAGTACTGAATTTGGTGTTATATGCAAATGCTACGAATACTACGGAGTACAATGGGTCAAAAATGATGCATTTTATAAGAGATGCTAAAATTAGTAAAATTTACAAGAGAAACGTTCTCTATAGGAACCCGAAGACTGATCAGCACATCCCAGAGATGGACTGAAGCAACACATTTCGATCATGTCCGTAAATATGGTTAGAATGAGAATATGTTCTACATTTACCAAAACGCACAGCAATCCGTAAACAACTCTCCTAGATTCGAACCTGGACCTCTCCCCGCTATCCACGCCCCGACTGCAGTGAATGATTCATTTGACCTAGTAAATTGTCAGATTTCTAACATCTAACTATAATTAAAGCTCTATAGCATCTGCATGTTAATTTCTGAGTATTTCAAGGCCATTCAAGGCGTCACTTTCGCCTTATCAGCCAGCACTGAAGTGCTACAGTTTTTTGTAATTTTTGACCTACCAGATGCCCTCAGGACATTTGAAGACCACTACGGTGCTTCTTAGACACACCCTTATAACAAGCAATAGGTCATTTTGGAAACCTCCACGGGAAGTTCATTGACTTCCCTTGTCAGATTGCGTACACACAATTCGGCGCACTTTGAGCGACGCGCGAAACTCAAACATCGTTTTTTATCATAAGGTCAGACTCCCCTGGTTTTCGAAGAAGAGTGCCACTAACTTGTTAAGAGATTGAAAGAATATTCGAATATTCGACTATTCGAATATTCGATATTCGAAGCCTTCGAATATTCGAATAAACGAATATTCGAATATTGGCCACTTTCGAATATCCGAATAAACGAATAATTCGAATATTGGACTTTCTCGAATATTCGAATAATCGAATAATTCGAATATTGGACTTTCTCGAATATTCGAATAATCGAATAATTCGAATATTGGACTTTCTCGAATATTCGAATAATCGAATAATTCGAATATTGGACTTTTTTCGAATAGTCGAATATTCGAATATTCGAAATTCGAATTTATTCGAAATTCGACTATTCGAAATTCGAAAAGGACAAAGGTATAGTGGGTACCCATGCGGCGGGAGCGATATAGACGAGTTCTCCGCATCTGCAGAGGCCCGTACGAGGAAGATCAACGGGGTGACCGTAGAGATTCTGAAAGCGACCTATATAAGAGTGTAGGGCGTTGTCTGGAAAGCACTGTAGTGGTTTCCAAATTTCACGCGGACCTCTGGGTAGGTCAAACATAGCAGAAAAGTGTAGCGCTTCAGTGCGGGCCGATCTGCCTCCCGGAATACCCTTGTCATTCCCAAAAATAATCCTGGAAAAGGCTTGAAGTTTCAGTCATTGTTAGAACATGGAATTTGATGATTTCTTAATAGACACGAGAAGGTACATTAATGGGTGCCATCCACAAAGACCGCACCAACGGTGGGTTGGTTGAGTCAGTCAGTCAACGGCGAGGACTCATGGGAAGGTGATCAAGTGATCGATTCCGCGGGTGGGGTTTCTACATTGTTGGCAGTTATTTTTGCATTTTTTATCAATGTGAGTGCATTTTGGCCGTCCGTTTGTGATCCATTTATAATGTTTTCTACTAGCGTTGGAAGTGTATATCGTAGCATAGCAACCTCATCTGACCGGCTTTCCCTAGTCTGCGGGAACGCAAGGAGAGGGGGAGGCATTGCAGAAACGAAGATACGCCTACTCTCGACACACCGAAGGCTAAGAATTTCTTCAAGCCTTGTTTAGGAGGCTATTTGGGGTGCTTATCACGAATCAGCCATCTGTTTTCGGTTTCGGTAACGGCGGATTACAGTATACACCCGGTGCAAGAATACAGCTTTACTCCCCGGTTTGTCCATTAGTACTCTAAGAACCCTCTGCCGAGACTCAATGATGTTCCCGTCGCATTCCTCACTATCGAAAACCTCTAAGAAAGAACTCTAAGCAGGCGATTTTACTAGTGCAGGATACTAGGAATTTTTATTGAAAATTTAACGAATGGAGACCGGTGCAAAACATAAGTTCACTTCATAGAAAAACTGATTTATCACACAAGTACCCACAGACGAAGTAAGATTAGTACTCCGCCATACACCTTCGTTGTCAGCAACAGAGAAAATTCTACTTGGCATACTATTGATAAGATTATCAACAAAAGTTTGCTCTACATTGTCCCATACATCAAGTATGGCGTTCTTCAGATCAGACACCGAAATGTAAGTGATTCCATTTTTGTACACTTTGTGTACAACAATGTCCCACAAGTTCTCTATCGGGTTGAGATCTGGAGAACAACTAGGCCACTCCAAAAGTTGAATTCTGATAGAGTTAAGCCAATTTGTACTTGACTGTGATTCGTGAGATCAGATCTTTCCAGTAGTGTAAAAGAAGTGGGATCTTGGTTGGCCCGACGGGTACAGACACTACTGGAGAGATCTGAGGAAGGAGAAGCGAGTATTCTTCAGGCGCAACTTTGGCGATGGAAGTTTCATGGTTTGGGCAGCGTTTTCTGGATACGGAATTGTTGCCTTGGAGTTCGCCTTGTATAGGATGACCAGTGGAGATTATCAGAAATCGCTCGGAGATCATCCTCTGCAATATTTCAGAAGTTTTCGAACACACAACCTTATTTTCCAACAAGATAATGCATCCCTACACGTATCACATTCAACTACAAATTGGCTTAACTCCATTAGAATTCAACTTTTGGAGTGGCCTAATTGTTCTCCAGATCTCAACCCGATAGAGAACTTGCGGGACATTACTGTACACAAAGTGTACAAAAATGGAATCACTTACATTTCAGCGTCTGACCTGAAGAACGCCATACTTGATGTATGGGCCAATGTAGAGCAAACTTTTGTTGATAATCTTATTAATAGTATGCCAAGTAGACTTTTCTCTGTTGTTTACAACGAAGGAGATATGACGAAGTACTAATCTTACTTCGTCTGTACATAGGTGCTTTTGTGATAAATCAGGTTTTTTATGAAGTGAACTTACATTTTGCATCGGTCTCCACTCATTAAATTTTCAATAAAAATTCGTGGTATCCTGCACTATTAAAATAGCCTGCTTAGAGTTCTTCCATAAAGGCTTTCGATAGTGAGGAATGCGACGGGAACATCATTGAGTCTCGGCAGCGGGTTCTTCGGTACTAACAGACAAACCGGGGAGTGAACCTATAATTTTGCACCTGGTGTATATTTAGAGTAGATATGGCTACTAAAACTACGTCCGCATCGTGGTTTTTTTGTTTGGTCACACTTCATCTCCAAAATCGTATCCTAAGCTGAAAATAACGCTCAAAAAACTTGAAAGCCAAAAACGTATGCTAAATTCGTGATTATCACCGCAACACCATCCCTAGACGAATGGGTTGCGTGCGGCTAACCCCTCCCACCATCTTACCCACCCGCCCACTCCTTACATCGTAGCCCACTGAAATCTACCGTAACAAAAAATGGATCCCAGATTCGTTATCAGTATCCCAAATGTCCTCCTCTTGAACGAACCTTGGCGAAATTTTTTCCGACCCTGCAGTTGTATCTGTTTTGTAAACGAACCCTCCCTCTATGGTAGGGAAGAGTGGTCGATGCAAAATAGGCAGAAATGCGGCCAATAAGACAAGCTGGATAAATTATTCTAGTTCTTCACACGGTTGGTAGAATTAGTCAAAGTCACAGGAAACGTTCACAAGAGTTCTTCTTAGAATTCCGATGGCTAGCAGCATATCTTGGTGATGGATCAAAGAAATAAACGATCATTCTCACTATAAGGGAGACACACTTCCAAAACTAATAGAAAACATTAGACAGGCATCACACATGTATAGCATCTAACGAGGGCTTCTCCAACAAGAGAAGCGTTGTTCTGTGGCTAGTGGCGATTCTCTAACCGACGAAGTAGGTTAGAGAATCGCCACTAGCCACAAAACTAAGAAGTGCATTTCTTCCCCCGTATTCGATCCCTTAATCCCTCTCTTGCAAGTCCGCGCCACTATCCTCTCCGCCATCCGACCGCTGCTCCAGTACCGGTGGATGGCACTCGTTAATCAGGGATGTGGGGAATTTCCGTTTCCGTGTTCCGAATTCCGGTTTCCGGCCATTTTTGGGCTCTTCCGTTCCGTTCCGTGTTCCGCCTGTTTTTGGACCGGAAGGCGGAAACGGAAATTGGCACTGTTAACACTAGTTTTCTGTTGCACACAATTAGCTTATCACGCAGAAAGTGTTGTCTTTCATATAATTGTGAGAGAAATGCTGTTTAACAACCATAGTATTAATATTCTTGAAATTGGTTAGACTACCAAAAGAAAGTACTCAAAAGTGACAACGTCTGAGTGCAGGGCAAAACCAATGTGCCAGTAGAGGCTATGTATGGCACTGTGTGCTAAGAAAATGCACTCAACATTTGAATGATCACAAAGTTCCTGATGCATTAGTTACAAGCAGCTACAAAAATTTTCTATATATATATATATATATATATATATATATATATATATATATAGCGCAGTATCATGAAGTAAAGAGTTCGGTGAAGGTTGTGCCATGTGCTTGTCTGCTCCAAGATTACATCATTGCTCCTGATCGAAGGTGTAAATTTCAATTTTTAATTTCATTGCGTGTGATATTCATCCACATGGAGTTATGCAATGCATTTTTTAATGAAGCATCACGAATATCTACCACGAGCTATTATTTTGATTGACTAGGGTGACGTATTGAATTCTGAAACATCTATTACTTCGAGAACCATCTAGGAACTGTCCAGTTGTTTCACCTTCATATCAGGGAGCTTCTAGGCTGGCACAGACCAAATTCTCCTACTGAAGTGTGGACTTGAATTCTGAGTACTATTATAGTTTTGGTGATTAGAATATAACTGTTAATCTTGAGTATGCAGATATCTGTGTAGTCATCATGTCGTCCACGACGCCACAGGCTTCTAAAAATGTTGAGAGGAATGCCTTTCCTGGTAGGAGAATGACCTAGGTGACTGTTCCAAATTTAGACTTCACCCGAGTGAGTTTTTAAAAGCTGGTCTGTCAGCAGCCCAAAGTGGCTAAGCCGGTTGAGTCTACTCAAAATTCAAAAAATTACAGCAACAAAAAGTCAGCAAAAACCCGTCGCAGAAACTAGAAATGGAAGCAGTGGCGAGATTGCATGTTGAAATAGTGAGAAATAATAAGACAGGACCATGAATTTGTTTTCGTTTATTGCTCTAGCCATACACAGCTAAAAGGTTATCATAAGGCTTCTAAAAATGTTGACAGGTATGAATATTATGAATCTATGCCTTGCTATGTTATGTTACGTTATGATGACGATGAGCATTAATCTGTGGAAGATTCTGCTGCTCGCAAAGATCTGAGCAAGAAGAAGTGCAGTAGAAGCCGCCTCTGACGCCGTTTCAGATGCACTTTTGAAAAAATGGCGACTATGTGTCATTTCCGTTTCCGCGTTTCGTATTCCGGTTTCCGGCCATTTTTGAACGTTTCCGTTCCGCCTTTCGTCTTCCGCTTTTTCCAGAAAAATTTCCGCACATCCCTGCCGTTAATGTGCCTTCTCGCTTGTATTAGGAATTTATCAATCCCAAGTTCTAGCAGTGATTGAAGCTCCAAAGCTTTTCCAGGATTATTTCTGGACATGACAATGGTATTACAGACATCAGTTTCGCGTTATCGGCCCGCACTGAAGCGCTACAGTTTTCTGCCGTTTTTGACCTACCCAGAGGACCGCAGGAAATTTGGAAACCATTACGCTGCTTCCCAGGCAATGCCTTGCAGTACAATATAGGTCGCTTTGATTTCTTTCTCCACGGTCACCTCGTTGACCTTCCTTGTTAGTCTTAGGTCTTAAAATGTTTATTATTTATTACAGCCCCAAAAAGTTGAATACAATATCTAATAGTGTATTACGTCACAAGAGGTCGCGCCATGCACTGATCCAGCACGAACCTGCGTTTATCTGATTGATGGTGTAATTTGTATCTATCTGAAAAGAGGAATATATATGTTTACCGCAATTGTTTCTGCTGTTCCACTGATTAGTGGGTAACTTGACACAGACATAGTTTTTGCTACCAATCAAATCATACCAATCACGTATGTCACAAAGCGTCGCAAAACGTAAATCCCGCTTGTTTCCTAAAAAACTCTTAAACCTCAAGGAGTACCTGGTGCCATTTATTGTGGTAATATATTTAAAATCGGTATTTTCTTGAACTTTAAAATACGTTCAAACTATTCCTTTTTTTAGAAAGGGAAATTTCTATAAAACTTCAAACAGTCTCCTCCACGTTCGACTGCCATAAGACCTGGTCATGTCTTACTATTTTCAATACGTCTGTGCCACGCAGGTTTGAAATGACGGAACTTTTTACTTCGACCTGACGTTTCGACAATTTCTTCGTTTTCAAAAGCCTGAAAAAAGTTCAAAGCCTAAGATAAGGTACTCATCTTAGCAAAGTCTTAGGCTTCCAACTCAGCCAGTTTCAACGAATTTCCAGGAGTGTCAGGGTGAATCCCACTGAGGCTAACCGAACTCACCGTCGTTCCACCAGCACTGACTGAAAGCTCAGTTATAATGCTACCATAGGCAAATGAGACCTACCAAGTACTGTAATCTATAGTGATGTTGAGCTATAGAAGTACTTGGTCTCGATCTCACATCCCACACAACGGAATGAACAGCAAAAAGTCGTTGGTGATAGAAGTGCAGTCGTTCCGGTTGTTCACCGTTGGGTTACGGTCTTGATCCAAAAAGCCTTTAGAGTCTTTTTGGCTCCAATCTCTCTTTAACATAGGAGCACAGTGCGCTTTATACTAAAAGCAACTGGAAGATGTCTAAGGTGAGCACCTATTGTAGTAGATCGGCTGTAATCATCTTTAAGTCGATCCACTCTCGTCTACCTGCCGTCAAGACCGATGTCTCGCTTCTTGGTCAACCGCTCACCTTCCGGAATTGTCGAGAAGCACAAAATAGGTTCTTCAAAGTGAGTTATAAACGTAAAAGCAAGGTCCCAGAGCCGACGGCCCACCTTTTAGGCTGCGCTGACGGAGATGCTGGCTTCATGGCATGCGACAGACCTTTCAAAGCGAGGGATTCCAACGCAGAGTCTCGTGAACCTATACGACAAGTGGGGTCACGGAAAGTTTGGCATGGTCCTTACCGGCAATATAATGGTGGACCCGGTTTGTTTAACTCTATGAATCTTAATATTATGAAATTAGTTTCATTTTATGTACAAAAGCCAAGCGGTTGTGAAGATGGGGAAGGAGACTGCAGAAAATGATGCCGGACTAGTTGACGAGGTGAAAGCGGAAGTAAAAGAGCGGGTGACGAAGATTCAGAAGCACTTCATCGTTATCGGGAGCATCATGCAAAGGTTGAGAATTATGGCATAGTTTTATCAGGAGACTTAAGTGCTTAAAGGAAGTGAAGTCTCAAAGAGGAAAACGTAGGTTGATGGAACGAGTGGATTGAGAAGGCTAGTAGAGTCAGAAGCTGCATCGAAATCTATAGACTTCCAAGCCTCGTATCCTTCCTCTCCTAAGAACTTTCAAGCCTCGTATCCGCTTTACTGCTAGTAAAGCGAACACGTTTAGTAAAGCAGAAAGCAGTTGAACATAGTTGACACACAAGTAGTAGTAGATCTATAGTTTTTTGAAGCATAGTTGCCACCATGTATATAGTTTATTGCAGAAAAAACGCGCAATAAGGATGCAGTTACAGCTATATACTATATAATAACGCACTAAGCGCTGAGTCATACTATCGATCGGCGCCTTCGCAGAAATTAGTCATAAAATAGGGGAAAATCGGGGGGGGGGGGAAATTCGGGGGAAAATTACGGAGCGAAAATAGCGAAAAATACCCAGACGTCTTCTAACTGCCTGTGAACTTCAGCCCTGGGGCAATCGAGTTCGCTGAACACGAATCTGAAGTTTGTTTTTGAAGTATCGATCAATTGATAGTGATCAAATTACGGGGCGCGAAAATAGCGGAAAATAACCAAACGTCTTCTACGTGCCAGGGGATTCAGAAGACGTGCGGAATACGTCGCATGACGTGCCTGGGGCTCAGAAGACGTGCCAAAGACATCGCTCAACGTGTCTGGGGATTCAAGTGGACGTGCCGAAGAGGTCGTCCAATGTGCCTGGGGATTCAGAAGGCGTGCCGAAGACGTGGTTCATTGAGGGGGACCAGTAGCAGTAATGGGGGACCGTTTCACTAAGGGAGGACCAGTAGGGAGGAACAAATAGATCGTCCTTTCATGCTACATACTGTACGTACTGCGAGCCCTTTGTACTCCTGGGTAGGGAAGAAAGCTGTACAAGTAGAGCAGCTAGCTCGATGTGATTGTCCTTAGCTTAGTGATACTGGCGCGAAGCGCGCAAGCGCGAGATACGCCGATAGGCGTGTCTCGCACTTGTTTTACTTAATTTAATTAAACAGGCCACTCAATCCTCTCAGGTATAAAGTGAACCTTAATACTATGCATAAAATAGTAAATTTGTTCATGAAATAATTCTTTAAATGAAAAAAAACAAAAGATTGTCAGCCTGTCCGTCCGTCAGTTCCTTGAAAATGAATTTCTCTCCAAACGGGAGGCTCCCGCCGTTGAGTCATAAAAGCACAGTAGGCTCCGTACCAATAATTCAAGCTGTCAGATAGCATAACGGCCAATGCAATGATTCATTGTCTCACCTAATTCATTGACTATTTGATATTAATAGACGAATAATTAATAGATGAAGACTTGTCGCTCGATGTCTACATGCTACGAAGTCGGCCATCGGCCAACATGCCTTCTCACTAAAAAGCTTCGAGTGTAGGGCCTTACAAGGGAAGCCCATGAACTTCCTCCAAAGATTCTCAACGAGACCTATATGGTCTTGTAGGGCATCGAACGAGAATCGCAGAACTGTGATTCGTTTTTGCTATGGGCCACTGGCTGCTCCGAAAATGGCAAAAAATGGTATCACTCCAGCGCGGGTTGAAAGGGATAAGTGACTCATGGAGTGGCCCTGTCGTTCTCAGAACTTCACCTACAAAAGGTTTGGAGCTCAAATTCAAGTTAAATTATAATAGTATGATATTTTCCGAGGTTTCCTAGACGAAGCTGCAGTGTACATTCAAGTGATTCATTCGCATCAATGTTGGCAGCGACTGGATGGACGAGTGGATAGCGAGGCGTTCTTATGGGAGGAGGTGGAGGGTTCGATTCCGAGGGTGTCCTTGCGATTAGCTCCGTGGAGTGCTCCCATTTTTGCAGATAAAGAGTACATTTTGGCTTCGGTGAGGTACCGTATTCGCTTCTAACCCTGCTTTCAACCTGTTGTCAGATGTGGAGGAAGCTGATTCTGTTGCGTGGAGTGATGTCATGCTTCCATTAAACCACACTTGTCTCGCTGGAGGAACGTCCCGTTAGATGGTATTTCCTTATGACCGCTTTCGAATGTTTTCAATTAGTTATGGAAGTGTTCTCGCTGTCGCAGCATTTGCGAACATGTTCGACAAGGATTGGTTTGACCATGCTCATCGCCTTTCGGATTTCTTAGCAGATGCTTTTTATTCTTCTCGCAACTTTCAGGTAACTGTTACCAAGTACAGTTTATCCACCTTGTGTGACTGGCGGTCTTGGGTGTATTTCTTCCTCACCACTCTCATATGCTCTTACGGGAGACGGGTCGGTGGCATTGCAGATAGCGGCATTTGCACTTCCTCCTCTAGATATCGAAAGAAAAATTCGTCCAAAATGCATGCATATGGTTGTTTGGGAGGCACATCATCAATCTGACAACCATTTTCGGTGAAGCGATAGATTGCAGAAGGTTCGGATAGGTATGTGTAAGTAAAGGAGTGCACGCAGAATAACCGGCACTGTCCCTTCCTACTCCAAAGGTCGAAGAGAGGTCAAAAGAAAAGATTTCTCTCAAAAATCGCCCAAGGGTTATTCGGGGTGCTGATCACGAATATCTTTATCTTTATTGAGACATGTGCTGCAACACATGTGAGGCGATAAACGTGAGGGGGACTCACCATCGCGACCAAGAAACTAGATCCTAGCATTCGGCAGAGCCAGTAAAACAAAATGTAGAGAATGATACAATAAAAAGTAAGTGAGAGCATAAAAGAGAAATTCATCAAAAAGAACAATGGAGCACAAGGAAACAACAGAAAAGGAGACGAAAAATAAAAATGAAGGGAAGGAGAAGATCATTCATATTATGACAAGTACTAACCGCCTCGAAAGAAAATCAGAAACCGCTTGAAATGTCTACAGAATTTTGTCAAGCATTCATTTGAAAGATGAAATATTTGACGGTAAACTAACACGCTTACTTAGCCTGACATACTCACTGCCAGCTCGACAGGTAAAGTAGCAGGACCGGATCGAGCACCTGGCCCGCGGTTAGCTTAGCTTGACTGCTGCACCCCTGGTACTCGAGATTCTGGTCGTGAAGAATCTGCACCCGCCCAGATGGACAGCGCCCTGGAGAATTTTATGCACCATTAGATCAAATTTTTTTCTTCGCAAGGAAAGGGGCTCTATCCCAAGCGTCCGACAGCGTTCAGTACTGTCAGGGATTGAGCGATAAACTGTCAAACTGTCCCGATCTAAGTAGAAGCGTCCTTGTAAAGCTGTTTTGAACTTTGTCTAAAACTTCTATATTCTTTACTTTAGTTGGGCCAAATACAATACCGCTCGCGCCGCACGGTCAAAAGTGGGCGAAAAAACGCCAACATAGCGTCGCAAAGCGTCGCACACTCATAACTCCTTCAGATTTAGGTTTCTTGAATAACCGTTGGTACCATTCGATTCGCCTTTTCGAGATCTACACAAACATGTGTTCAACTTTACCGGAACACCCGTATTTTCGCCGTGGGTGGTCCAAAATTGGCTGGACGGGCGATTAGAGCAGCTTATTTCCCAGGATATGCGTGCTTTCAGAGTATCTCAAAGATGGTGTACGTCGCCAGTGCTCTGTCATGCCAGGAATGCCCCGAGAGTGCGCCGTGCACAATTCACACAGAACCTAACCTATCAATCGAGTGGGCGAGCGCATGTCCCCTGCGCTTCTACCTTCTCTCACTGGGAACTGCGACGTTTTCAAGACTATTTCGAAAATGTTATCAAAAATTTCCCGCCACCCCACTCAGGGTTAGCTCCAATCTGTCCCAGCGAAACTTTGGTGTGCGCTGTGAACAATGCATACAGAATCGAACCTTTCAATCGAGGGGGGGGGGGGAGAGCTTGTAGACTGAGCGTATGGGGAGTTTTATCAGAAATTCCCCGCCACCCCACTCAGGATTAGCTCCAATCTGTCCCAGCGAAACTTTGGTGTACGCCGTGAACAATGCATACAGAATAGAACCTTTCAATCGAGGGGGGGGCGACCGCTCGCAAATTGCACGCGCGGGCGTCTTTGGAGCACAATAGCTCTGTCAAGTTGGAACCTTTCAGGTTGCAGCTTGTACGTCTTGTAGGCAGTCAAACTTTCTGGCTAGCACGCCAAAGCAGAATGGTTTAGCATAGGAGGGAGCAATGTTATAAGGGTGCGGAAATGCAGGTGAGGCTTGTGTGAAGCATTTTTTTCCGATTTCCGTGGACCACTGTGAGAAGACGCCACAAGCTAACGGCCTTAAAATGCGTACGCGAACAGAGCGCTTAAGGTACTTTACGACGACGTGCTCGTAGCTCCTCAGCTGCCCAAGCTGCCTTAGCCTCAGCTGCCGTTTTAGAGTGGCGAAACCTAGCGGTTAGAGTTTCTTGCGCTCCTACTCGCCCAGACTTGAGTCTTCGAAACTCGCTATGGCACCGTTCCGTTCAGCATGGAAAGCACTATCGAGCGGTATCAATTTCGACCGATTTTGGAAATATCAATTTTTGACTGTTTCGCATCGAGGACGAGGCCGCGGCGGAAGGATGATGATCGAAAAATCGATGTTTTCGAGTTGGGCCACGCTTGATGCCATTCGATAGAGCTTTTCATGCTGAATTGAACGGTGTTATTGAGAGTAAGAAAAACTTTAATGCGGGCAATTAAGAGCGAGGAGAACATCGACTGTTGTTGTGTTAAATTG